>CM040240.1:156051615-156532507 GCA_022545495.1 Chrysanthemum lavandulifolium
TCTGAGTTAGAATTAATATTTTATTTTTTATATTTTATTACCTTTATAAAAACATACTAAATTATATATTATCGTTGGTCAAAACATCAAACCGGGACACCGTGACTCGCATTTAAACTCAAGCGGGACACGATATACGTAACGAAAATTTGAGGTCTTTTCCTTCCTCTCTTTTCTTGTACCGAATGGGCTCACAAGTACCCCCACCTCAACCAAAACTTGTAACTACACTAACTTTGAAAACCTTGTAAGTAAAATAAACACAAGGTCCATCATATATCTATGTAAGTTGACCTTGAAACCTTAAGGAAGCAAGTTCCCCATACATCCAACTCACTTCTTGTCCTCTTTTGTCCTTGTGGTGCGAACACTTCACAAAACCACAAACCATTGGATTGTTTTCTCTTAATACTACCTTGAGTCTAGTAAAATCAACTTTGCATGTATCTAGGCCTACATAAACCTTTGGTCAATAACCAAAAGCTCTTCTCCTCCTTCTTCTTAAAAACCCACGAGCACAAGTTTTACTACACATTTCACTTACAAAATCTCACCAAAAACCACTAAGAGTAATTCAAAGATTTTGGTCTTGGAGGAACTTGGGTAAAAACAAGCTTAATATTTGGAAGATCTTGGGTAAACAAACTAGCATTTGGAGTTGGGTTATAAAATCTTGGGTTCTTGTCTCATCTTGGTCGACACAATCACTATTCCATTGTAAGAATCCTTGGTCTCGTTTAGCATATGTTTTCATTGAGCTTCTTATGATTTCAAACATGTTTATGCTTAACGTTTAACTAGAAAATGAATTCAAGAATGAAAACTAGATTTCTTGCTTTCGACATGTATATACCGTTAGATATACATGCAAAGATAACTAAGATTTGCGTTTAAAGCTTGTGTGAAGTCTAGAACTTGTTATTATGTAAGCATCTCGAAAGGAATATAAGCTAGTGCTTACTTGCTTGCTTATTCGACACCCTTGTGACTTGAGACTATTTTGAGTTTTCGAACTAAAAGCGACTAAGAAAGTATGGATCTAAAGTATGCTTAAGTATTGGCTCGTCTTGGAAAAGTCTTCATATTACTAACTAAAGCTTATTTTCGACTATATGTGTTTTATTGTTTACCCTTGGACTAAAGTTTCATGTCATAACAAACCATTTTACAACTACACGACACTTGTTTGATAAGCGAAACCATAAAGACACTTCATATTAAGTCGTAACTCCTTAATCGACCTTAAGAAAACTAACTAAACCCTCGTAAGTCCACATTTGGTCTAAAATAAACTAGTTTTTCGAGCTATCACTCGAACCCATAGTGCGATGGCTATACTAAACACACTAAGGCTTTGCATAAACTAAAATGAGATGCAAAATGAGACTCACACTTGACTTCTTGGAAATAGAAATGAAACCAACAAACAAGAAAAAAGTCATGCTTTGCATGCATAAGTTTTCGAAAATAGCTCTGTGAAGGATTCTAAAACTAACATGAAGCGATCGACATACACATTAAATAAGAACTAAGCGGAAAATCCTAACACAAAGAGTCCCTAGCTCGGTTGGTGGGGCGTGGTCTCTCTAGCGAGGAGGTCGTGGGTTGAAGCGCCCCATGGCGGTTGCCCCCTTTTTTTTTTGGTATAATACTTGTAACTTTCGGAATTGACACAACTAGTCCCCAAACTTCACCCTTTCCTCAAACTACTCAAGACCTTTGTAAACTAATACTATTTCAACCTCTACTTTGAACCACTTAACATGCATTTTCTTAAAATACTTATAAAATTTGAAACTTATATAAACCTTTACAACTTTGGACCCTCAAGATCTACATAACGCTTCCCATCCTAAAACTTCTAAAGATAATAAATTTATATTTTCTACAAGTCTTTGTCACATAAATAAAATTGGTACATATTTCTATTTTGACAACCACATTTGTATAAACTAGAAAATATTATACTTTTCTAAATATAATATTTTCCATAACTTAGATAAAATATATATTGTACTTATATATATACTTTTCAAAACTAAACAAAATCAAATAAATATAAGTCGATTCATAATTGTTTCGCTTTAATAAATATACTCGAGCCAACTCTTATCTGAATGCATCGTAAACTATTCCATTCACTATTCAAGAGCCAAAGACTTATAAGCATTTGAAACTTATTTAAACTTAACGTTGCCACATAAGCGTTATTAAACACAAACTCTCGAGAATGCTTCAACCGTTTTAAATACACTAAGTCATGAATAAAAACAATAAACTAAGACTTGCCATGCTAATTATAGGTCGGCGTGGCGGTGCCGTGCTCATACTACTTGATCTTACACTACTCGGATACCATTTGCTAAGGTGAGTTCATAGCCTCGCCTTTACTTATTTCTTTCAAACCCTTGAGGAGATGCATGCTATAAACTAGAACACAAGTCTTTTCTTAAGCTGTATGCTTATCGATCATTATTATTATAGCCTAAGTTGCACGCCATAAGTCCCACATCATGAACCATTAATCACTTGCTAGTGAGCGAATATTGTGGATAGTACTATGGGAATTAACGACCCGACTCGGTTATCGGAAATAACCGGGCGCACTATATTGGTTAACTATGGAATTGGCAATTCCATCTCGAGGCAATATTATTACTTACACGATAATTAGGTGTATCTGATTAGTTTGGTGTCATGAGCTTAGCGCATAATAATAATCTATGTTTTCCATGGTGATTGTATTGAAGCAATTATCATCTCTTACTTGTGTTCAACTTATTATTTAAACCTATGAATATCACTCAACTTTTGTTGACTTTTAAGCATGTTCATCTCGGTACTAATTAGAATTTCATGAAGGCGTGGAGGCGGGCGTCGTGGGACACTTGAAGTGGTGTCGTTTTCAATTAAAGTTATCATTTCATAAATATTTAAACTATCTTTTGTGTAACTCCAAAACATGTGGTATTCCCTTTTGTGTTTCTAATTTGAGATTTATGAAATGGTAACTACTTTTTATTAAAGCGTCTCTTTAGAGCCGTTTTCTATAACTTGTGACTATGATCCTCTAAGTAATACCCCAAATAGTCTTCATTGTCACATTGTGATTTTGGGGTGTTCTGATTAGCATCGAGCCTAGGTTATAGAGAACCAACTTGTATTTTCAAAACAAATTGGACTATAACCACGTTTTCAAATGGACCGTTTTACACCACCACTTCATGTCGTCCTCGCGCCTGCCGTACCGATAACATGTAGGAGATTCACTTAGTAGATACTACATGACTAGTAAAACTTTGCATGATAAACTTATGATGATAGCTTTCATTTGGTTAGGCATTTAGATTTGCGTGGCGATTATGCGCGACTAACTAAATCTTATTCTTGCATGACTTTATTTACTTATGAGTACATATTTTCTTTTGGGTTGTTACGGTACTATGTCGTCCGCTACTCACCCGATCGACGACATCCGACACGAGATGGAGGATGCTATGTCTTCGACTCTACTCGGCTCTCGTTACACCTATGTCTTACGAGGTGAGCCCTTTGAGGAGGGTGAAGTCGCTGCCACCCCACTTGCTTTGACCATACAGGCGTTTGCCGTCTTTGGTCCCTCACTTATGACAAATATTTGGAGTCAGCAGTGGCTATCACCCTCGATGTTATGTCCCGACACACTCATCCACCGATTCCGTATCTTGTCTCTTGTCCATCACCATTGCCTATCCGCAGAAGGCGAAAGGCGAAACTAGGGTTCTCAAACCCTACGAGCCCGCGCCGTTTAATGACCATTCCGCTTCTAGAAAGAAGGTGCTACCTTCATACATACCGCTCGGAAGCGAGTAAAGGCACCCATCACTTTTATTCCACCATCGACATACCATCATCCTGCTTTTCCACCATCGGCTACACTGCACCACCACTCGTACTGTTTCACCACTACCACCACCTACCACATTCATTTACGGACCACCTTGTGCGGTTTCATCCTCATCCGTGCACCATCACCTATGGTGGCCTTGTGAGCGATGACATCTCTTGGGAAGAGGCCGTCTCTCACCCGCATTCAGACCCATATTACGGGCTATGTTTGGTACCTCGGCGAGAGCCGTGGGAGGTCGATGCTAGGCGTTGGTCATACATGATGCCACTCATTAGTCGATGGAGGTCGGAGGAGGGTGCACCTAGCGTTGTGGAGCTTGGGGAGCATCGGTTTCTTCTTCTTGAGACTCTTGGGTTCTGGAGAACCCTTCATCATACTATTCCATTGATAGCTGCCCGAGTTCTACGATTTGAGGATCGGCTCGAGGATGTTGTGGCATTTGTTGATGAGGTTCCGTTAGTGCGTATCGAGAACATCGAAGATGAGGTTGGAGAGCTCTGAAAGGGAGAATGCGATGGAGAGAGCTTGAGAGGATTGGTTCCCAGTGAGAGAGCTAGTGGGCGATTCTGATGTTAGAGAGGAGGATGGAGTCGGATAGATTAGGGCTGCTTGGGCGAGCCGAGATGTTGGAGGGTTGTGCGGCGGCGGTCGAGAGGATGACTATCATGGAGACGCGTGCTCTTGCTTTGGGAGCGAGATTGGAGGCACGAGATAGAGAGGTGGATGGTGGCGAGCTAGTCCATGACCTCTGACGCCGATTGAGGAGCACACTGACGACCTCTAGAGTGGTGATTCATCTATTTAGTCTTTTGGTACCTTAGCTGCCGCATGTGGCACTAATAAAGGCATTGTATTCGCATGTTTTGTAAACTATCGAACAAGCTATTTATGCGACATTGTATGGTTTTGTATCACTATGTATGGATGATAGACCTATGACATTATGGTTGTTGTTTCTTGATGTTCTCATGTATGATGATCTTTCTTATTTATCGATGTATGAATCAGTGATCATTTATATATATATTCTCTTGTGTGGTTACGACATATTACGATTCTTCTTATGATGATTATACTCTATTGATATAATGTGATGATCTTGACTATTATGAAATTTTTTTTATAATAATTCACAATTATGTTGAATGATTCTAAAATTTGAGTGTATGTCTTTAGAAAATGGCAAGAACAAGAACTACCCCTACTCTCTTGGAACTCCCGAGATGACCCACAAGCAATTCGGAGGCTAGTTACTAATGAAATCGGTCTTTGCTTTTCTGCAAGACTGCTGGGCAGCTCGAGCAAATGAAGCTCCAAATCAAACCAACGAGAATGAAGGTGTGGCAAATCGCAAATGTGGATACAAAGAATTCATGAATTGCAAACCTACTTTCTTCAAAGGCCGAAGGCATGAGTTGGCCTTATTCATTGGATCGAAAGATGCGAAGCGTATTTCTTTTAAGTGATTGCTCGGAAGATTGCAAGGTGAAATTTGCTCTTGGTACTCTCTTGGAAGATGCATTGTCTTGGTGGAAGGCTCATGCCCGACCTATTGGCATGGAAGAAGCCTACAAAACCACTTGGTGAACTAAAGCAATTGTTGATGAAGCAATCTTGTCAAGGACCGAGATCAAGAAACTTGAAGATGAATTCTATCATCGACTACTAAAGGCAATGATCTCAAAACCTACTTCAAGCGTTTCCAAGAATTGAAAGCTCTATGCCCTTCCATGATTCTTGATGAAGTTAAGTTCTTTGGAAAATCTCATTGGGGGATTACCCCGAAGCATTGAGGGCAATGTTACTGCATCAAAACCCAAAACCGTGGAAGAAGTGATCACAATTTCCTACCAACTCATGGATCAAGTCTTGAAACATGGATCCGTGCAAGGCAACAACGACAACAAAAGGAAGTTTGATGACCGTCGAGGCAACACTTCAAACAACTTCAACCACAACTCTTTCATTCACAACAATAACCGCAACAACAACAACCAAGGTCGCAACAATCACAATCAACACCGCAATAACAATCCCAACCCATATCACCAAAACGAAACAACCACCACAATCAACAAAACCGTAGACAAGAAGTTGTGAGGGCTTATGCGCTACACCCGCCAATGGAAGAGGCTATCTTGGACCACACCCTTTGTGCACTCGATGCAACCTACATCATGTGGGACGTTGTACTATTAAGTGTGGGAAGTGTAACAAGGTGGGCCATACCACAAGGATTGTCGAAGCCACACTCTTGGAAGTAACCTCCAACCCATGGGGATAACTTGCTTTGGATGTGGAGAAGGTGGGCATGTCAGAGTAGGTGCCCAAAGCTGTGCGGGAACAACAACAACAATAACAACAATAACCTGCTAGAGCAAGAGCTTATGTGCTGGGAGATGGAGATGCACAAGAAAACCCGGACGTCGTTGCAGTGCGTTTTCACTCAATCATCATTTAGCTAAGGTGTTATTTGATTACGGAGCCGACAAAAGCTTTGTGTCTTCTAAGTTTGCACCTTTACTAAAAGTCACCCCAACCGTCCTAGATACCACATATGAAGTAGAGCTAGCCGATGGAAAAATAGTAGGAACTAACACTATCCTTGAGGTTGCAACCTATCTTTATCAAACCACCGTTCGATATAGACCTTATGCCTATCAACTTGGTAGCCGATCTTTGTCATTGGCATGGATTGGCTATCCAAGAATCGTGCAAGAATCATACGTGACGAGAAAGTCGTTCACCTTCCTCTCAATGGCAAAACTCTAATCATTCGGGTGATCGTAGTAAAACCCGATTGAATATCATCTCGTCGTCAAAGCGCAAAGTACATAGAAAAAGGATGCCACATTTTCTAGCACAAGTAACGGAGAAGAAGAAAGCGGATGAGAAACAACTAAAAGGCGTCCCGTGGCTAGGGATTTTCGAAGTATTTCACGAAGACTTGCTGGTCTTCCTCCGATTCGGCAAGTAAATTTCAAATCGAGCTAATCTGGGAGGCGGCACCGTGCCTGAGCACCTTATAGATTGGCACCTTCGAACTACAAGAATTGTCCGACCAACTTCAAGAATTGTCGAAAAAGGATTCATTCGACCGAGTTCTTCGCCTTGGGAGCTCGGTCTTATTTGTCAAAAGAAGGACGGATCTTTCCGTATGTGTGTCGATTACCGTGGTGAACAAGCTAACGGTGAAGAACCGATATCCATTGCCTAGAATTGATGATTTGTTTGATCAGCTGCAAGGGTCAGCGTCTACTCAAGATTGATCGAGATCGGGTATCCTGGCGAGAGTTAGAAGGAGATATTCAAAAGCGCTTTCCGAACACGATATGGCCACTATGAGTTCAAGTGATGCCATTTGGTTTGACAAAGCGCATGCCGGTATTTATGGACTGATGAACCGAGTGTGTAAACCTTACTTGGACAAATTTGTGATTGTGTTCATTGATGACATTCTCATTTACTCCATGACAAGGAAGAGCATGCGGAACACTTGAAAGCCATTTTAGAGCTACTCAAGAAAGAAGAAGCGTATGCTAAGTTTTCAAAGTCGACTTACGGATTCAAAAGTTCAATTCCTTGGTCACGTGATAGATAGTAATGGTCTTCATGTTGATCCTTCAAAATCAAAGTTGTCAAAGATTGGTCATCCCTACTACTCCTACGAAATCGCCAATTCTTAGGTCTTGCGGGTTACTATCGAAGATTTATCGAAGGATTCTCGAAAATCGCTAAACCTCTAGCAGAGTTAACCCGAAAAAGAAGAATTTTGGTGGGGTGAGGAACAAGAGTTAGCCTTTCAACTCTTGAAACAAAAGCTTTCTGAAGCCCTATCTTAGCCTTACCGATGGAGTGGAAGATTTTGTGGTCTCTTGTGATGCATCACACCTAGGGTTAGGTGCGGTATTGATGCAAAGAAACAAGGTGATCGCTTATGCTTGCGACAACTCAAAACTCACGAAAGAACTACACTACTCATGACTTGGAATTGGGAGCCGTGGTTTCGCTCTCAAAATATGGAGACATTACCTATATGGAACCAAGTGTACGGTGTTTACCGACCATAAAAGTCTCAACACATTCTCGATCAAAGGAGTTGAACATGCGACAACGCCGATGGCTAGAATTGCTTAGTGATTCTGTTGTGAAATCCGTTATCACCACGGAAAAGCAAATGTCGTGGTGATGCTCTTAGTCGAAAGGATCGACCTAAACCTCTTGAGTAAGATCTTTGGGAATGACAATTAAGTCACCCTTCCATCAAAAATCCTTGAAGCTCAGTGAAGCTCTCGAACACGAAAACCGTCCCCATGAAAGAATCTTTGGAATCTTGGGAAAGCGAGCGGTTTTGCACAAAGATCGGATGGAACCTTATGTTTTGGCGATAGAAGTTGGATACCACTTTATGGAGGAATACGGAACTCATTATGCATGAGTCTCACAAGTCTAAATATTCCATTCACCGGGATCCGACAAAATGTACCAAGATCTCAAGAAGCTTTATTGGTGGCCAAACATGAAAATTTGAAATTACAACGTCGTTGGGAAATGTCTCACTGTTCTCGAGTCAAAGCCGAATGTCAAAACCTTCGGATTGTTAACTCGACTGAACTCCCGGTTTGGAAGTGGGAAAGAATTACCATGGTTTCATAACCAAACTACCAAAGGCGCTAGAGGTTACGACACCATTTGGGTCATCATTGATCGCCTTACCAAATCCGCTCATTTCCTACCCATCAAGGAAAATGATGAAATGAAAACCCTTGCTCAACTATACGAAGGAAATTGTATCCGTCATGGGTACCAATTTCCATCATTTCGATCGTGACGATCGTTTTACTTCACATTTTGGAAATCTCTTCAAAGGCTTTAGGTACTCGTTTGGATATGAGTACCGCATATCACCCTCAAACCGATGGCCAAAGCGAAAGGACTATCAAACCTTGGAAGACATGCTACGAGCTTGCGTGATCGACTTTGGAAAGGTTGGGATAAACACTTACCGTTGGCGAATTCTCTTACAACAATAGTTACCACGCTAGCATCAAAGCAGCCCCATTCGAGGCACTTTATGGTGAAAGTGTCGATCACTGTTTCTTTGGGCGAGGTTGGAGATGCCCAACTCACTGGACTGAGCTTGTCCAAGAAACAACCGAAAAGATTGTGCAAATTAGTCAGCGACTTCAAGCTGCTAGAGATCGACAAAGAGTTCTGTTGATGTTAGAAGGAAACCCATGGAATTTCAAGTTGGTGATCGAGTCATGTTGAAAGTATCACCTTGGAAAGGAAAAGTTCGATTCGGAAAGCGAGGAAAGTTACACCCTCGATACATTGGCCCTTTCAAGATTCTCGAAAGAATCGGCCGGTTGCTTACAAACTTGATCTCCGGAAGAACTTAGTAGAGTTCATCCTACCTTTCACGTCTCAAATCACGAAGAAATGTTTGTCGGATGAATCTCTTGTCGTCTCACTAAAGAGATTAAACTCGATGACAAGCTCAACTTTGTCGAAGAACCAATTGAAATCATGGATAGGGAAGTCAAGCGACTTAAGCAAAGTCGCATCCCTATCGTCAAAGTTAGATGGAACTCCAGAGAGGACGAGTACGTGGGGCCGAAGACACCATGCGTGTAAAGTACCCGCATCTCTTTGCAAATTCAACTCCGACAACCATTGTAAACTAAAATTCATGGACGGAATTCTCTTAAGGGTTGGTCTTGTAGCCACTGTAAAATTTCACTATCATCAACCTTCGTATTAATAAACTAGATTGTTTATCAAAACTTATTTGAGCATTTTAGCATGTACGCTTCATTTTATTGCATAAAATTTATGCAACTCCGAGTAGTCTCATTTAATCATGCCCGATATTCTTGATAAGCGAAATCGGTCTCACAAGAAATTTTCTTGTCTTACGAGCAGCGCGTACCGACACTAAATTAATTATGGCTAAAGTCAAATAAATATTTCTCTGAGTTAGAATTAATATTTTATTTTTATATTTTTATTACCTTTATAAAAACATACTAAATTATATATTATCGTTGGTCAAAACATCAAACCGGGACACCGTGACTCACATTTAAACTCAAGCGGGACACGATATACATAACGAAAATTTGAGGTCTTTTCCTTCCTCTCTTTTCTTGTAACCGAATGGGCTCACAAGTACCCCATCTCAACCAAAACTTGTAAATACACTAACTTTGAAAACCTTGTAAGTAAAATAAACACAAGGTCCATCATATATCTATGTAAGTTGACCTTGAAACCTTAAGGAAGCAAGTTCCCCATACATCCAACTCACTTCTTGTCCTCTTTTGTCCTTGTGGCTGCGAACACTTCACAAAACCACAAACCATTGGATTGTTTTCTCTTAATACTACCTTGAGTCTAGTAAAATCAACTTTGCATGTATCTAGGCCTACATAAACCTTTGGTCAATAACCAAAAGCTCTTCTCCTCCTTCTTCTTAAAACCCACGAGCACAAGTTTTACTACACATTTCACTTACAAAATCTCACCAAAAACCACTAAGAGTAATTCAAAGATTTTGGTCTTGGAGGAACTTGGGTAAAACAAGCTTAATATTTGGAAGATCTTGGGTAAACAAACTAGCATTTGAGTTGGGTTATAAAATCTTGGGTTCTTGTCCCATCTTGGTCGAAACAATCACTATTCCATTGTAAGAATCCTTGGTCTCGTTTACATATGTTTGCATTGCTAAACTTATGATTTCAAACATGTTTATGCAAACGTTTAACTCAAAAATGAATTCTAGATAAAACTTTTCTTTCGACATGTATATACGTTAGATATACATGCAAAGATAACTAAGATTTGCGTTTAAAGCTTGTGTGGAAGTCTAGAACTTGTTATTACTTGTAAGCATCTCGAAAGGAATATAAGCTAGTGCTTATTTGCTTGCTAAACGACACGCTTGTGACTTGAGACTATTTTGAGTTTTCGAACTAAAAGCGACTAAGAAAGTATGGATCTAAAGTATGCTTAAGTATTGGCTCGTCTTGGAAAAGTCTTCATATTACTAACTAAAGCTTATTTTCGACTATATGTGTTTTATTGTTTACCCTTGGACTAAAGTTTCATAACATAACAAAACCATTTTACAAACACGACACTTGTTTGATGGAAACCATAAAGACACTTCATATTAAGTCGTAACTCCTTAATCGACCTTAAGAAAACTAACTAAACCTACTCGTAAGTCCCATTTGGTCTAAAAATAAACTAGTTTTCGTTTTCCTATCACTCGAACCCATTGCGATGGCTACACTAAACACACTAAGGCTTTGCATAAACTAAAATGAGATGCAAAATGAGAAACACTTCTTGGAAATAGAAATGAAACCAACAAACAAGAAAAAGTCATGCTTTGCATGCATAAGTTTTCGAAAATAGCTCTTGTGAAGGATTCTAAAACTAACATGAAGCGATCGACATACCCATTAAATAGAACTAAGCGGAAAACCTAACACAAAGAGTCCCTAGCTCGGTTGGTGGGGCGTGGTCTCTAGCGAGGAGGTCGTGGGTTGAAGCGCCCCATGGCGGTTGCCCTTTTTTTCTTTTTTTGGTATAATACTTGTAACTTTCGGAATTGACACAACTAGTCCCCAAACTTCGCCCTTTCCTCAAACTACTCAAATCTTTTATAAACTTTGTAAACTAATACTATTTCAACCTCTACTTTGAACCACTTAACATGCATTTTCTTAAAATACTTATAAAATTTGAAACTTATATAAACCTTTACAACTTTGGACCCTCAAGATCTACATAACGCTTCCATCCTAAAACTTCTAAAGATAATAAATTTATATTTTCTACAAGTCTTTGTCACATAAATAAAATTGGTACATATTTCTATTTTGACAACCACATTTGTATAAACTAGAAAATATTATACTTTTCTAAATATAATATTTTCCATAACTTAGATAAAATATATATTGTACTTATATATATATTTTCAAAACTAAACAAAATCAAATAAATATAAGTCGATTTGTAATTGTTTCCGCTTTAATAAATATACTCGAGCCAACTCTTATACGAATGCTTCGTAAACTATTCCATTCACTATTCCAAGAGCCAAAGACTTACAAACATTTCGAAACTTATTTAAACTTAACCGTTGCCACATAAGCGTTATTAAACACAAACTCTCGAGAATGCTTCAACCGTTTTAAATACACTAAGTCATGAATAAAAACAATAAACTAAGACTTGCCATGCTAATTATAGGTCGCGTGACGGTACTTCGTGCTCATACTACTTGATCTTACACTACTCGGATACCATTTGCTAAGGTGAGTTCATAGCCTCGCCTTTACTTATTTCTTTCAAACCCAGCGAGGAGATGCATGCTATAAACTAGAACACAAGTCTTTTCTTAAAGCTGTATGCTTATCGATCATTATTATTATAGCCTAAGTTGCACGCCATAAGTCCCTTACATCATGAACCATTAATCACTTGCTAGTGAGCGAATATTGTGGATAGTACTATGGGAATTAACGACCCGACTCGGTTATCGGAAATAACAGGGGCACTATATTGGTTAACTATGGAATTGGCAATTCCATCTCGAGGGCAATATTATTACTTACACCGATAATTAGGTGTATCTGATTAGTTTGGTGTCATGAGCTTAGCGCATAATAATAATCTATGTTTTCCATGGTGATTGTATTGAAGCAATTATCATCTCTTACTTGTGTTCAACTTATTATTTAAACCTATGAATATCACTCAACTTTTGTTGACTTTTAAGCATGTTCATCTCGGTACTAATTAGAATTTCATGAAGGCGTGGAGGCGGACGTCGTGGGACACTTGAAGTGGTGTCGTTTTCAATTAAAGTTATCATTTCATAAATATTTAAACTATCTTTTGTGTAACTTCAAAACATGTGGTATTCCCTTTTGTGTTTCTAAAGCTGAGATTTATGAAATGGTAACTACTTTTATTAAACGTCTCTTTAGAGCCGTTTTCTATAACTGTGACTATGATCCTCTAAGTAATACCCCAAATAGTCTTCATTTGTCACATTGTGATTTTGGGGTGTTCATCGAATCTCTTTTATCCTTATCATCAAGCTCATCATACATCTTAGGTCCATCCATTCCGTAACGGAGTACCATCTTCATTAGTATCAAGTATGTCTCTAGTCGTCTCAACTCGATATGGTCCTTCATCAATGGATTTGAGAATGTTGACACCATTTTCCTTTCCAAGGCAATACAATCGACTCGTTGAGCCCAAGAATCGTAGTCGATTACATCAAGCATGGGTGGGCGAGTATCGAGCATTTGCTTGAACATCCTCGACAGCAATGGAGATGATAGTAGGGCGTTGGTAGACATGTTAACAGATTATCGAGATTTTATAACTCTATTATTAAACGGAAATAGATTCTTTCACGGGTTTTACTAAATCAAGAGAAACCGTAAACAATCACTCATGTCGCTAGAAGATAATGCACTAAGTCGCTGAAGATAATGCACTAAGTCGCTAACACTTAATTCGCTACACCACTAAGTCGCTAGAGTCCCAAGTCGCTAGACAAATGCAAGTCGCTAAGTAGTAATAAGCCTCAAGTCGCTAGCAAAATTTTGGCGACAATTCGCTACTCAAGTCGCTAAAGATACAAGTCGCTAAAGAGCAACTCGCTCTGAGACCAAGTCGCTATCACAAGTCGCTACCGTGGTGGAGGTCCACTACTTGATGTAAATCGCTAGATCTAAGTCGCTAGGTTTAAAGCGTAACTCGCTACAAATTTGTAAAGCAAGTCGCTACGAAGAAACTAATCCAGTGAGTTAAGTCGCTAGCATGAAAAACCACATAAACATCACTTTTCAATCCAAAACAACCCAACCAAGATGATTTAAGCTTACCAAATGAAAACCTACACACTTGTGATGATTCTAAACATAAAAGTACTAACAAAATCCAAACTTTAACCGAGAAATCAACCAAATGATGCAAAACCACTAAGCGTTTTCAAACTCAAAACCACCTAAAACCACTAGAAATCCAAAGATGTGCAAGATATGATCTAACCATGGCTCTTGATACCAATTGTAGGATATTAGTTTTCACATACACATCAAACCATAACACAAAGTGGCGTATAGATGGAATTCTAGAGAGAAAGTTAGAGGTTTAGGAACTTAGTGAGAGAAAGTGAAAGATATTATTATGAGCTCCAACTCTCTACCTTGGGAGGTAGAGAGTATTTATAGTCTTACATAAATCGCCACACATCGGGTCGTGGATCAGGCATCAGTGGGTAAAGACCGTCCGTCCTCCACGGTGTTACTTAACTAAATACTACTTAACTTAAAGAACTACGACTACGAGCTTTCTAACGATTACATATACTTGAGGTGACCGACTCTTTAATACCTGGAATTTTCTAATTCCTAACATGCCGGATATTACTGAAGATTCATTGAAGGTTTCTATAAGATAGCGAAGCTGATAACATCAAATAGTCCTGAATATTAAGTGTCAATTTCCCGGATAATGCTTGTAATTTATATCATTTATATGGATTTACGCTTGTTTTCCATTGTTTTCCACTTCGGGTAAATTACGAGCATTGGAGCTAAAGAGACGCAGGCGGAGAAATATCTAAAGATTTATCACGGTATGCTATTTTGAAAAAGTTACGGCGTAACTCGTCTCTCAAATTGCGCCGTAACTATGTGCGTAACTCGAAAACCCACTTATCATTAGGTTCTGGCGTAACTCTTCCCAAAGGTTACGACATAACTACATTAGGTCAAATGAGGTTCCATCGCGATACTTATGCAGTAACTCTTTGCATCTATTACGACATAACCGAGCTTATTGAAGACTATGGCGTAACCACTCTATAGGTTCGCCGTAACCGCAGATCTAGTGCATTATTCAAAGAAATAGAAGGTTACGGCGTAACTCCTATATTGATTCTGTTGTAACACGAATCGGCCTATAAATACCCCCCAATTCTAGCATTTCTATTCGTTCCATTCCACACACAACACTCACGAGCGTGGGAAAAAGCTTAAGGCGGTCTAGAGGAGCATACGGAGTTGTCTCAAGGGAGAAATCACTCCCCTACGATAAGCATTAGCGTTTTATATTTCTTTACTTTCAATTCATGTATTTCGTACCTTTGAATATTGAATTGGTTTGCATGATTAATATGAGGCTAAGCACCTTTTGGTGCTAGCCTGAGTTATGATTCCTTAATTGTTTTGTTTGCGTTTACTTTACTTGGTACAATTATTTCTAAGTGTATGCATGCATAGTTTATTGGTAGCCACCCTTGGTTCGGTAGTTTTGAATGGCGATAGAGGACAATTGCCTAGGAGATATGACCAAGCGACCCTAGGTGAGCGGATTGAGACGGAAAGGGTAGATATGACCAAGCGACGACCTTTTCTACTTGTGCGATTTGACCAAGCGATCACCTATCGTTTGGATGAACTTAAGAATTAGGGTGTGAGTGTCTAAGTTCCTAACGATCGGGCACTCACTATTATAAATCTAGCATGTAGTGGTACTTAATGACTCGGCAGGGGACCGGGAAAAGCAGGAGTTATGACGGTGCGCTGACTCTCTCTGTGGTGGCATCTTTGCCGATAAGTTAGGCGAATTGACCAAATGTTGTCCTCTCAACTTTGACCCCACCTGAAGTAATTGGAAGTAAGTAGACATAGACATAACTAGCTAGGAGGATTAATTAGGTTAGCACCACTCTCCTCTATTGATTTCCTTTTATCTATTTATCTGCTTTTATTTGCTTTATTCTGTTTTAGTAGTTTAATTAATTAAATCCATATCGAAACCTTTATTAATTTGTGACACTAGACTTAGTAATAATCCATCACACATAGCTCTTGGGACGACCTCGGCTTTACCGATTACTACACTACACACGACCGGTGCACTTTGCCCGTTAGTGCACTAGGGTAGACCATAGGTATAACGAGACACTATAAATATTAAGACACAGTCGATAAAACACGCATCAATTTTTTGGCGCCTCACCGGGAGCTATTTTAGGATTTGTTATTAAGTGCATTTTAATTTTCTTTCTTATTATGTCAAGATATAAGACTACATGACTCGAGGCCTTTTAAGCCACTCCATTCGACGATCCGGAGAAGCAATTTGAAGAAGGAAAGTTTACTCTCCGGTTCCTATTCACAACATCATCTCATTTCTGAATCGAGACCGATCGACGAGAATCGGAAGTCATAAATGAAAATAATATCGATGACCTAACTATGGAGCGGTATTTGGGCGACCAAATGAGAAGCGCCAGCGAAGTTTCACACATGATTCTCACATCGAAAATACTCTATTCGGATCATATTATTCGAGAGTTACATGAACTTAAGTTTTCTGGAGACGAAGATGAGGATGTTCAGGATCACGTAGAAGAAGTTCTACACTTATCCTCTTTTTTCAACGTCAGAGGTACTCCTAGCTATTTAGTCACTGCAAGGATTTTCCCTATGACTCTTTCCGGGACAGCAAAAAGATGGTATAACAAACTCCCTAACGATTGTAAAGGAGCATGGGATAAACTTAGAAAAGAATTCGTCCTGCAATTTTGCCCTCCTTCAAAATGGCCAAGCTTCTTGGAAAAATCTATCAATTCGTTCGGGTTGGAGAAGAAACGCTTTACCAAGCATGGGAAAGATTTAATGAGCTACTCTACCGATGCCCTACCCATGATTTAAACAAACACCAGATCATCTACGTCTTCTATCGTGGGATTAATGCGCGAACATGAGAACTTCTCGATTCACCGAGACCTATTCCTAGCATGACTCCTGACCAGGACCTGGATTGTATTCAACGGATTTCTGAACATTGCTACAAGTGGCACATGGATACAGGGTATGGGCCGAGAGATAATTTCAATCATAACGTAATGAAGATAATAACAAAGCAAGAATACAATTATGGGGAAATGTTCAAAAAATGAAGGTTAGAAAGAGAAGCTGAAGCATGCAGGGTTGAGAGGGTTAAGAGCGTGTTTGGGACCAAAACCGGGAACGATCTTGAGAAAAAAATGTTAATACAAATAAACCGTAAAAACGTTTATTAATATTTTGCAATCTCTTTGTGTTTTGTTGATAACAAATATAATGTTATCTTAAGTACAATTATAAGGATACATGTTATTTTTAAAGCATTTACATATAGCCATTTAAATACAAAAATGTTGTAATTAATTATTTGTTGTAATAGTTTATTAAGATGGGTAAAAATCATAACCCATGGATCATAACTCATACCCAAGATGGCTAGATACAATGTATACTTTAGATACATTGAATCTAAGGAAAACCCATGGACCAACCCATAACCCATGACCCATAACCAAAAACTCATGGGCAAGAGGGCGTCCCACGGATCCCTAGGATTACACTAGACGGATCCCAAGTGGGAAGGATCCGTGGGATCCGGAGCAGTGGTAGAAATTGCCTATAAATAGAGAGCCATTTCTTCATTCTAACTCACCCCTCTTCTTACTAAATCTCTCAAACACTCTCAGTCTCTTCTAACATATAGATCACTTGATCTAGAGAGTTTTTTTTTCTTTCTTTCTATTGTGATTCTCATATAGGTCCTTCTCTAAGGCGAGATCACGAGCATTCTACAAGTCATCCAAGCAAGGGGTCCTCGATTGATTTGTCACTCCGCAAGATTTTTGTAGCGAAGATCTTGTATTTGATATTTCACATATTTGTTGTGTAATAGTCGTGTTGGTTTGGTCCACCGTGTTACGGACTCGGTATCTAGCTTTGTACCAGAAAAAGGTGTAAGCAACGTTGTGAAGGCTTCTCCGCCAAGTGAAGGAGTTTGTTGACATAGTGCTTGAACTCTCGAGTAGGTGACTCGGGGAGTGGAGTAGGGCAAGGAAGGTGTCCTTGTAGCTGAACCACTATACATCGGTTGTGTCATTTCTATCCCTTTGCTTTACTTTATTTACTTGCTTTATCATTAGATCTATACTTTCTCTACATCTATAAGATCTCACATATCAACGAATCTAAAAGTTTTGAAACTAACTTAAAATCGGCAAAACTATTCAACCCCCCCCCCCTCTAGTTTTCCACAATTGGCATCAAGAGCTAAGTTTATAAAAGTTTTAAAGTAAAATTGTATTTTAAAAACTTTTCGATCACTATAGGTTCTGAAATTTATAAGGAAAGGCAATCTATGCAACGACCACCCCTACTTGAAACTAATGGTTTTATATATTGGAAAAATAGATTCGAAACATATGTGAAATCTAAAGATATTGATCTTTGGTACATTATTGTTGAAGGCGATTTTGAGGCTACCTCAAAAGATGATAAAGGAATTTAGTTAACATACCTCATGATAAACTAAATGATGAAATGAAGAAAAGCTTTCTAAAATAGTGAAGCAAAATGGTTTTATATAATGCTTTACCGAAAAAGGAATTCGAAAGAATTTCTATGCTTAAAACCTCTAAAGAAATTTGGAATTCTTTAGTTGTAACTCATCAAAGCAACCAACAAGTTAAAAATAATAAAATTGATTTATTTGTTCAGCAATATGAACAATTTTCAATATCGGATGAGGAAACTATAGATCATTCGTTTGCTAACTTTAATACTATTGTTACATCTTTACAAGCACTTGATGAATCTTTTTCTAGCCGTAACCATGTTAGGAGATATCTAAGGGCACTTCCATCGAAGTGGAGATCCAAGGTGACGATCGAAGAGTCAAAAGATTTGACAATCCTCACCCTTGATGAAGTCATAGGCAACTTAAAAGTCTGAGCTTGTCCTTGCTAAAGACTCAAGCCTCAAGGTGAAAGAGAAACACAAATCTCTTGCCCTTAAAGCCAAAAAGGCTTCAGCGATGAAGAGCTCCTCTTCGAGTAGTGACGACGAGGATGCGCTATGGAGGTAAGGACTTTAAAAGTTCTTTAGAAGAAAGGGATGATCGTCAAACAACCATATGGCGATAAGAAAGGCTTTCGGAAAAGCAAAGAGGACAAGAAGCCAAAAGATGATCGTACTTGCTTTAAATGTGGGGACCCAAACCACTTTATTAGTAAGTGTCCCAAGCGGGATGATCAAAAGGCATTCGTGAGCTGCACGTGGGGAATGAGTGACGAGGAGGACGAAGAAATTTGTCTCATGGCAAATGACGGTATGTCACGAATACTATAGTAGCTCATCATGATGACGACTCATTGCATAATGAATATGACAAACTATGCAATATTAGCTTAAAACTAATTAACAAAAATAAGCTTTTAAAGAGTCAAAACCAACGTTTAGATAAAGAAGTCATAGAATTAAAAGCAAAACTAAAACGTTTAGAAAAGGGTAAAATTGCTAGTGGTGAATGTGAACTTTGCGTTCAACTTCAAACACTAGTTGATCAACTAGATTCTAAAATTGCGAGAATGAGTACGAATACTTTAGATACAATATTAGATAGTGTTAAAACCGGTAACAACCAAAAAGGTTTAGGTATTCAACAACTTAATCCATCAACTAGTGAAAATAAGGAAACAAAATTTGTACGGCCGAGGATCCGTGGATCTCTTGTAGCAAACGATGGTAATAACTTAGCTTCTTCATCTAGGCGAGTTTGTCATCATTAATAGGAAGAAACCAACTCATGTCACCACTAGACAACCACCTCAAAATATAATCCCACTTTTGCAGAAACAAGGCTCCATTTTTCAAACCAAATCCTTCTAGGAGACCTAATAATGTTTACCCAAGTAACCATCAAATGGGATGGAACCCAAATATGCAAAATAGTTTTCCTTTTCAAAACTTTGCTCCATGGAATGCATACTCATCTTATCCATACATGTCTAACATGAATGGAATGTATAACACTAATGGACCCATGAACAAATGGGGACCAAACTTTGAGTTTATTATTTTCTTAGGTGTGCTTAAAGGTCGACCTAGACCCGGATGAATGGGTCAAGGATAGTGGGTGCACGAGGCACATGACCGGCAATAAGGATCTATTCTCCACTTATGAATCCTTCAATGGAGGTAATGTGGTGTTTGGAAATAGCAAAAGTAGAATCATCGGTAAAGGTACGATTTCTAACAAATCTCTAACCATTAACGATGTGTGTCACGTAGAAAACCTAAAACTTTAACCTCTTAAGTATAGGACAAATATGTGATAAAAAGTGCAATGTACTTTTTACCAAAACCGGTAGTAAGATATTAAAAAATGGCATAACCATAGGAAGAGGTATTAGGAAACATGGAGTCTATGTCATTAAAATTGGTAATGAACCTAATGACAAACTATGTCTTACTTCTATGGATGATACTTCGACCTTATGGCATCAAAGATTGGGTCATGCCAATATGCGACTTCTTCAATTGCTATCATCCAAAGACCTAGTAAGAGATCTACCTAAGTTAAAATATAAACATCACTTTTGTGATGCTTGTAATGTAGGAAAACAAGTTCATTCTAGTCATAAAGCTAAAAACATGGTGTCTACAACTAAGTTTCTAGAATTACTACATATGGATTTGTTTGGTCCATCCGCTATCCAAAGTTATGGAGGCAACTACTACACTTTGGTCATAGTGGATGATTACTCTAGGTATACATGGACAAAATTCTTAAAGAACAAAACGGAAACCTTTAATTAGTTTGAAATATTAAGCAAAAAGATCCAAAGGCTACTAGGAAGTCCTATAGTGTCTATTAGGACGGATCATGGTAGGGAATTCGATAATGAAGTGCAATTCGGAGCTTTTTGTGACGCTAATGGTATTACTCACAACTTCTCGGCTCCACGCACTCCACAATCGAATGGGGTAGTAGAAAGAAAGAATAGAACCCTACAAGAAATGAGTGAACCATGCTTAATGAACAATCTATACCTCAAAGTTTTGGTGTAATGCGTTGATACTTCAACGTACATACTCAATCGAGTATTAATTAGACCAATCTTAGGTAAAACTCCATATGAGTTACTCCGAGGCAAAAAGCCTACGTTAAATCACTTTAGAGTCTTTGGAAGCAAATGTCTTATTCTTAACACTAAAGATTACCTTACAAAATTTGATCCTAAATCAACCGAATGTATCTTTCTAGGTTGCTCTCCAAATAGCAAAGCTTACGTCATATTAAACATAGAAACAATGAAGGTAGAAGAGTCATTAAATATAAAATTTAATGAAAGTCCACCCAAACCCTCTCCACCTCTTGTCGATGAGGAGATTGTAGAAAGTGAAGCTATAGTAATAAAGAAAAAGATTAATGAAGAAGAAGAACCTTTAAATGATGAAGTCATAAACTTTAAAGAGTCCAAAGATCACCCCATAGATAAGGTCATAGGAAAGCTAAATGAAAGAACATTAAGGTCTCAAGTTCAAAACCAAAGTAGCTTGTTTTGTTTCGTTTCAACCATAGAACCTAAGAATACACAAGAAGCCATAAAAGATGAGAGTTGGGTAATGGGTATGCAAGAATAATTAAATCAATTTGTTTCTAATTATGTTTGGACACTTGTCCCTCCACCTAGTAATCAAACCATAATAGGAACCAAATGGGTTTATAAAAATAAATTAGATGCAAACGGAGTAGTGTCTAGGAACAAGGCTAGACTCGTTGCCCAAGGGTATAACCAACAAGAAGGAATAGACTTTGATGAGACCTATGCCCCCGTGGCTAGATTAGAGTCTATAAGAATACTTCTTGCGTATGCTTATGCTAATGATCTAAAGCTTTATCAAATGGATGTCAAAAGTGCTTTTCTAAATGGCTTAATTAATGAAGAAGTATATGTAGCTCAACCTTCGGGCTTCATTGATTTTGAAAAATCTAAACATGTGTATAAATTAAAGAAAGCCCTTTATGGTCTCAAACAAGCTCCAAAAGCTTGGTATGATAGACTCAAGTCATTTTTAATTAAACACAACTATACCATGGGGTTAGTTGACAACACACTTTTTACTAAGAAAAGAGAGTCACGTATAATCATAGTGAAAATATATGTAGATGATATTATATTCGGATCCACTTGTCAAGACATGTGTTATTATTTCTCTAAGATCATGCATGACGAGTTCGAGATGAGTATGATGGGAGAACTTAGTTTCTTTCTTGGTCTACAAATCAAACAAGTATAAGATGGTATCTTCTTTAACCAATCTAAATACATAAAAGAGATGTTAAAGAAATTCGGTTTAGAAGAGTCAAAACCAATTAGGACACCAATGTCATCCGATACCAAACTCGCTAAAGATGAAGATGGAGAATCCGTAGATAATACTAAATATCGTGGCATGATTGGTAGTCTTCTCTACCTCACGGTAAGTAGGTCGGATATCATGTTTAGCGTTTGCTTATGTGCTAGGTTTCAAGAAGACCCTAAAACATCACACCTAGAAGCCGTAAAAGAATATTTAGATATATTAAAGGTACAACACAATTAGGATTATGGTATCCTAAGGCACGGAGTAGAACAATTGTATATGCGATTCGACCATGCGGTGATTACGTTGATAGAAAAAGTACAAGTGGGGTATGTACTTTTATGGGATGTTGTTTAACATCTTGGTTTTCTAAGAAACAAACGGCATTAGCAATATCAACAACGAAGCGAATACGTCTCCGCGCAAGAAAGAATGCCAACAAGCACCATGGATGAAACAAGCGTTAGTTGACTCGACATTCATCTAGCGACATAGCCATTCTATGTGACAACAAAGGTGACATCGACTTAAGCAAGAATCGGTATTGCATTCTCGCACAAAGCATATAGAGATTCGTCATAACTTCTTAGAGACAATGTTCAAAGGGAACATCTCTATTGAGAAGGTAGCATCCGAAGACAACATAGCCGACGATCCTCACCAAACCGTTGAAGCGTGAACAATTCAACCTACTTCGTCTTGGTCTTGGTCTCATGGAACAAACTTCGTAACTTACTTTTGACTCTACAAGGTATGTAAACACTAGCCTTCTTCTTTACGAGTCTAGGATCTCTATTTCACGCACAAATCACAAACAATACGGAATTTTCAAAACCCAAGATAAGTTTTCACTTATAATTTTCATATTTTCTTTCAAAATAAGTACGAGTTACATACACATCCTTCTTTCAAAAGGATAAAGCGTTTTTCAAAATGCTCTCTAAAATGATACTCCTTCCGTATCAATTTCACAAAAGCAATTTCACATCTAGGACAAATCGCTTTTCATTATTAATACAATGTAAAACCCGCTTTCATTGCATCTCATGTCTTTTGAATGCTAAAGGGGACACATAACTAATATGTATTTTCGGGTACATTCATTTAAGCCACAATGAATTAGGAGCATTGGTAACACTAATATACGTACTCAAAGTACTAAATATGTGTTTTCGGGTTATCTCATATAATAGTATGCTTTTTCACTTCTAGTTTATTTTTCTTTTATTATTAGGTGTCGAGATAACCGCAACTCCAAATGGTTTGCATATAGGCACACACTAGGCAAAAATTATTTCCAAAGGAAAAATTTTGTCTTTGGATCACCGCACCCACGGATCCCGGCTTTCATGTTGGACGGATCCTCGAGGAAGGATCCGTGGGATCTGTGAGACGAAGCTATTTCAACTTCTATTTTCTCACTTTAGATGAAAATTCCACATTTATTTTATTTTTGGAGTATGCTCTTTAATGCTTGTGTTCTCATGATCACATGCCTTAAATTCATATCTAATCATTAGATTTTAATCCAAATTTTGGGTCAAGCATTCATTACAATGATTTGTTTTTCTATATAGAACTTCCAAAATGCTTGCATAATCCATCTCATCTCCACAAACAAACTACACCATGTCATCCACAAACTCTTTAGATGAATCACCTAGTACACATAATTATCTTCATAAACCCAAACCTTGTACTTCCACCTTCCAAGATACCAAAATCAAACTCTAGGATATCCGCGCGGATTAACATCCGTTCGTGTTGTAGGAAAACCATCATCATATGGCTCATCACCATCTACTAACTCACCACAAGATGCTTCCATTATAGCACCTCCTTCATCACCAACGAGTACACCAACATCATCACCAAATCACTCACCACCTAAAATCACTCTTTTGGAACTCCTTAAGACTCCAACAAGATCTCAACAACCAAAGCAAAAGCAATTAGTCTTTTGACACCTCCAACTTCTCCAAACACAATATTCAATGATCTTGAAACATCACCACCTTTAGCTCCCATTAAATTACAAGAACATCTAGGTTCTTTTCCACCACCACTTCCAATCATTCCGGACATTGATCCGGATTTTCCTATTTTTCCACCACAACTTCCGCAACTCACAAATCAAAACAACCCGGAAGATTTCCATACTCATTACCCACATCACTTACATTGTGAACATTGCCAATCCACTAGGGAAATTGCAATAGAAGTTCGGGAAGAAATGCGATTCATACTTAACCTCATCCTTGATCGCATCAATATCATTACTCATCAAACCCTCCATCCATAACCTTATGCAAGCATGGAAGGAATCATTATTACTATTTTCTATTTTTAGTACTTTTTCTTTTTTTTTGAGTCATTTTCAAGAATAAGTTTTGTTCATATTTTTACATGCTTGTAGGTGGCATAAATACCACTACACTTTGTTGTTTTATTACAAGGCCTTGTTTACATACCTTGTCTCTCAATCTTGAATCTCGCCAATCACAAAATTACATAAGCATGTTACTAACCTTTCTCTTTGTAGGATTTTTTTATTTTTCTTCACTTGACGCCCCAAACTAGGGGGAGCTACCGTCAGGGGAGTTAGCGATACATGGACTAATTTTTCCACCTTTGTTATTTCTTCCAAGGGTTAACTTTTATTTCGAAAAGGGGAGAAGAAGTAAAACTTAGGGGCTTTCAATACTTACATCTATTCTTAAGTTTTACTCATCATAACATTATGTTTTGTCATCAACAAAAGGGGAGATTGTTAATACAAATAAACCGTAAAAGCGTTTATTAGTATTTTGCGATCTCTTTGTGTTTTGTTGATAACAAATATAATGTTATCTTAAAATACAATTATAAGGATACATGTTATTTTAAAGCATTTACATATAGCCATTTAAATACAAAATGTTGTAATTAATTATTTGTTGTAATAGTTTATTAGGATGGGTAAAAACCACAACCCATGGATCATAACCCATACCCAAGATGGCTAGATACAATGTATACTTTAGATACATTGAACCTAAGGAAAACCCATAGACCAACCCATAACCCATGACCCATAACCAAAAATCCCATGGGCAAAGAGGAGCGTCCCACGGATCCTGTTAGGAATTGGAAATTCCATGTTAAAGTGCAGGTCACCCCAATTATAGTCTAGCATATGTTAGCTCGTAGATTTGTAGTTTATTCGTTATTTAGTAGATTATTAGTTAGTTTGTAGCGTAGTATAGTGTAGTGCAACACCGTGGAGGAAGGACGGGTCTTTACCATTGTATGCTGCTCCACGGGCCGATAGGAGGTCGTGTATTCAGAACTATAAATACCCTTCCATCCATGGAAGGGTGGAGCTTCAATCTAACCTTACACTTTTGTTCTACAAGTCTCTACCAAGAAATCTCCCAACTCTCTACTTTCTCTCTAATGGCAAACATGTATTTTGATCATCCAAGACCACCCGAATCATCAACACAATAATATATATCGATCCTACAAATGGTACCAGAGCCAAGGTTGTTGTGTTTTTATTGATTTGTGTGGTTTCTATATGTTTTAATGCTGTTTTAGTACTTTTTGTGGTCGGAAAATGTTGTTTTCCGTTTTTCTGTGGCTAAAGAGTCTTTTAAACAAGTTGTCATGTATCTGTTATTTGGTCAAAAAAAATATGTCATATTGTCCATTCTTGATTACAATATCCTGTCTTGTATCATCTTGTCCAAACAGGTTATTGTACCATTATCTTCATATGATTGTTTTGTTACCAAAACTTAAAAGTTATGTGGTCAACGGGTCATGTTTTTAGGTCAAATGAATAGTTTCTATGGTGAAAAGGAAGGCTTTATGTCTTTTTCGGGTAAATCATGAATGCGATAAGTGGTCATTTGGTATTATCAACGTGGTCATATTGGGTCAATACTGATGCATTTCATATGTAGTCTTATGGGTTAAATGTATGTCCTTTTAAGTTTTTTTTCCGGGTCTTGTCTTGGTCGGAAAAAGTTGGTCATTTTGCTTCTTGATAGCGACTTGACTAAAGCTTTCAGTAGCGACTTGGAAAAACATTTTACCTAGCGACTTGTTATTTAACAAGTCGTGGCGACTTCTTTGGAAAAAGAAGCTAGCGACTTGTGTTTGAAAATAAAAAGAGTAGCGACTTGGTACTAATCCTAGCGACTTGTCTTTACAAGTCGTAGCAACTGTGCTAGCGACTTGGGCTAGAGACTTGGTGTAGCGACTTATGCTAGCTACTTATGCTAGCGACTTGACTTAAAGTTGGCTAGCGACTTGACTCAACTTAGGCTAGTGACGGGACGAAATGAAGAATGAGAATACAAGACCAAAGACCACAAGACTTTAGACCCCGAATACCAAATACTAAACTTTCGACTTGATTGAAACATCATCGATCCAAGGCGTGTTAATGTAAAGCAAGAGCAAAATATTGACATATCACGGTGAATCCAAAACCAATCATTTCGTCCTAAACTAGACTCAACCCAAGACCCTTACAAGCACTCCTCAACTCTCATTCAACCATAACATAAAACATAATTGAAACGAAAAATCTCGATTAGTTACAAGCACTTCATGATAATATTCGAACTATGAAGAAAGAACAAAACCATAAAGGTTTCATCCTCTCCTCGTGCTCGGTCAATATGTATCTGAATGGAAAATGATGAGATCTCGATTTATTCACAAAAATCAACTCAAGGTTATATAACTCATGTGTGAATCAAGCTCTTCATTGATCTCTTTAATGATTTCATCCTTTGGTTATGTTCGAACATGTCAAGAAAATTGAAATAACAATAATATGTCATCTCCTTCCTTTGTTCGTTGGTTCTAAGCAACAAAGGTACACAAACAATAATTAAACCTACCTTGATGCCGGTTGTCTATCTCGTTACCATCCCTGTGATATTAATCATCTCAACATCTTGCCATCCCTGTGGCTAGGATTAGAGTGATAAAGAGCTTGAAGCGACTAATGGAATGATTGAGTCTTAATTCGTATTAAAATGATTTATGTATGAGAGATTAAATCGTTTATGTTGGGTATGAATGTTTTGGAGAAAGAGGCGGACTTAATATAGATTGTGAGTATTTTCGGGCATGTCTTGTATTGCGTTTTTGGTGAGAAAATTAGGGTTTGAGTGATTTGATGGGGTGAATGAAAAGAGGATTAGGGTTATACGTGTAAAGTGTGACTTAAATACACGTAGTATTAGGGTATGGTGGGGGATTATACCATTTATGATTATGGGCCTGAGAAATACACTAGTGTTGTAATATCTGGTTAAACTTGATTTATTTCTCTTATTTATGTTGGACTTCGTGGACATGATGGATATGAGATGACTTACTCGATTTAGTTGAACTATTGGACTTGGGCCTTGGCCATATGATTTGGCCTGAAACATTACTGATGCACAAATTGGACAAATTGGTATTCGATTGCTTTTGGGTGATAAGTTATATCTTTGAGAATTATGATTTATTGTCTTTTTGTTAGGAATTAGAAAATTCCATTGTGAAGTGTCGGTCACCCCAAATATTATCTAGCATAAGTTAGCTCGTAGACATATCGTTTGTTACGCTATTTACCAGTTTATTAGTTAGTTGTTAGCCTAGTTTAGCGTAGTGTAACACCGTGGAGGAAGGACGGGTCTTTACCCATTGTATACGATCCACGAGGCGATAGGAGGTCGTGTAGTTTGTAAGTATAAATACCCCTTCCATCCATGGAAGGGGTGTGGCTTCTTTGAA
This sequence comes from Chrysanthemum lavandulifolium, assembly GCA_022545495.1. Lineage (NCBI taxonomy): Eukaryota > Viridiplantae > Streptophyta > Magnoliopsida > Asterales > Asteraceae > Chrysanthemum > Chrysanthemum lavandulifolium. Next base: position 156,079,543 of record CM040240.1, read on the forward strand.
TAAACCTTTCATTTCATATAGCAACTCTCTTTCAAGAACCTCCTCTCAACTCTCTTCATCTATCTAAAATGGCTTACTTGTTTAATCACAATCCTAGACCACCCGAATCATCAAACAACATAAATATTGGATCCTAACAATTGGCATCAGAGCCCAGGTTGTGTTGTTTGTTTTGATTCTCGCGGTTTATTTTATGGTTTTATGCGGTTTGCTCGTTATTTGACGCGGTTTGTGTTGTTTTGGATGTGGTTTGATTTGGTTTGATGTTGTTTTGATGGGTATTGATGCTGTTTTAGTATTCGGTGTTCTTGGTTGATTGAGTCTGGCATATAAGCGTGCTTTAATGGTCAAAGCAGTTTTCTACATGTTATATTTCAAGTTACGCTTATGCTTATGTTGGTATAAAATTTGTTTTAAGTGGTTATTACATGGTTTGATGTCTTTTGGCGGTTTTATGTTGGTTCATCTATTACAGTTGGATAATGTTGGTGTTCATGAGCTTTTAACAAATTCTGGTTTGCTGCTACTGTGTTCTCATGTGCGAGTTACTCTAATTCATACATGCGAGTTGAATGGTCCATATGCGAGTTGTTTAACTTGTCCAGATTCTATGTCTCATAAGCGAGTTGTGATGATCTTATGAGCGAGTTGTGGACTCGCATTATTGAATGCGAGTTGTCTTTTGGACAATGCGAGTTGGTATGATGCTTGTTGCACTTGCTCTTTAGCGAGTTGCTTAATAATGTCTAAGCGAGTTGTTGTCATGCTGTCCAGCTACAATGAACCTTAAGCGAGTTGACTCTGAAAACTAGATGCGAGTTGAGTACTAATGTTTATAAAGTGAGTTGGGTCACAAGATTAGGGTCAAATGCGAGCTGGGTTAGCGAGTTGGGTCATGTCTTTTGCTAGCGACTTGTTACAACAGAAAGGATGAAGGAGATGTAATGACCATGACCACTTGACCAACAAACCAAATACATTATCACAAATGTTGTTATATATAATTGCAAACCGAATCATCATTTCTACTTTCATTTACATCACTAATATCATTAACCTATACAACAACAATCCTAATATCAGAATCACTTTTGGGTCGAAACCGGGAAAAAGTACAAAGGATCTCGGTTTTGATATACATCGTTGCACCTAGATCAAAGATCTATTGCACGATTATAACGAGTACATCATCGATGATTGTGAGATTGATGATTGATGATGTGATTTGGTATGATGATGAGATTCGTCATGATATGAGGTTTGATACTTTGGTTTATACATTTTCACGGAAAATATTATGTCACGGCTTGAATTGTTTATTGAACAAAGTTGACTACGGGGTTGTTTGTTCGGTATTTCTTATTTGGATTTGAAGTGAGGTTTTCGGGCACGTTTACTTATTTCGTCTTCTTTCTTTCTACCCTTTCGCGAAGATGACTTGTTTGGGCATTTATTGAGTGTGATAAAGACTTGGCTATCTAGTTACGGTTGTGAATCTTTCTCGCTTAACCCACAGCGTAGCTATCATTTCAGTGTCTCACACAATTGAGGATACGTCAAGAGGTTTTGTACATTGGGTACACCGTTTCTTCTTCACAAGGATTAGTACAAGTTTAAGTAACAAATGGGGAATTTTACTTCATGATCAAGTTTGGCATATCGGGTTTACTTCTCCATGTGGTCACTACAATAGCCGAGCGAATCGTGAATGATGTGTTTACCAAAGTGTTTATTGGATGGTTGATGATGTTGTTGATGTTGGATAATGAACCGTTGATGAACATTGCATGTTCCCTAAAGCAGATATTCACGAAACCAAAGTTGTCATAACACATTCAAGCGACATTGTTTACGGTTTTGTCTTGATTTTGTAAAATCCATGAAAGAACCTATTTCTCGGTTTAAATCATAGACTTGTAAAATCCGTGACAATGGAAACATCTGGTAAAAGTAAAGTGCATTTCGGATCTATCTTACGGTTTATTCTTGGTTTTGTAAAATCCATGAAAGAAACTATTTCTCGGTTTAAACCATAGAATTGTAAAATCCGTAATGATGGAACCATCACGGAGAAAGGAAAGTGTATTCGGGATCTTACTCGATCTTTGGTGCTACGGTTTCTGCTTGAAGAAGGGATAAAAGGTGTACTTCATGAATTGGATGTGTGTTTGGATATTCGTCATGGCAGTTTGGTTATTACATGGTTTTACGGGGTTATGTGCTTTTAACCATGGTCGGGATGAAACCATTATCATAGTTCACTTAAAATGTCAAAGGAGGCTAGATTTGAGCTTTTAACCAAGAAGATGTGACAACGGAGTTAATTCACTATTATTTATTTGAGGTTGAAGTGAAATATCACGGGCGAGTGTACTTAGTATCTGAAGGTATCGGGGATGGTTGGATGAAGATTCTTCATGATCCTTGTTCGAGCTTATTATCAAAAACGAAGACTTGGAAATCTAGTTATTGTTGGGTGTCTTTTACCTTTTCTTTTACCACTTGGGGGAATTGGGCTCTTACCACTACAAAATAACTATCACTTTAAGGAGTTACGTTGTAGTGCTCGATGTCACATTCAATTGTGGATTTTCAAGAGGTAATGTCGTCTTATACTTGATGGTTGGTTGGTTGAAGAGTATAGAGTACATAGAGTACTTAGAGATGCTAATGGAAATCGGCACACGCTCTTTGTTACATATGTGCAAGTTTAAGTCACGAGTTCGGGGTAGTTTACTTGAGGTCAAATTCATCATATTGGGTTTTCTCCATCGGTTGTCACGACAAAGAGCCTCTTGAATGATAATGGGGTTGATTACAAGTTTGCCAAAGAGAGTAGATGAAAAGAGAGAGATTATGACGTATGAACACAACGGTTCATGCCTCGTACTCTAAAGAAAAGAAAAGTGTGCGTTTGATGCGCTTTATCTTCAAGAAGAAGAAATCTTCTTATGACGTATGAACACAACAGTTCATGCCTCGTACTCTCAAAAGAAATCTTCTTATATGCGTTGAACACTTGCTTTCATGCCTCTTACTCTAAAGAAAAGAAAAGTATGAAATCTTTATCTTACGAAGAAGAGAAATCTTCTTATTATGACCATTCTCATCAACATGCTTCATACTTTTTCCATGCGCTTGGTCATCAAGTGAACCGGGCTACCATTGATTGTTTTCTCATTCCACTTGCTCGATTATAATGAAGATGGCGACATCATGTGCTTATTTTGCGGGGAGAAGTGTGAATAGAACATTTGGATGATTTCACTTATTTAGTCAAGAATGGCATCTCCGTATGCAATTCTTGAGGGGAGAAAAGTGTGAATTTTTGCATTGTTGATTGATATTTGAGAATATAAATGGTCATACGGCTCTAAACTCATGTAAGAACCGAGCTTCTTCTTATCGGGTCATCTTCACATGGAGTTTTCTCTTCTAAGAGCCGTTGGTTGACATCTTCACTCGGATTGATGAGTTTATCGACAAAGTGCTTCGGTTAATGCTTCACGTATACATCAACATGATGATTCGAACAATCTCTGTTCTTGTTTGATGTGATTGGTAGTTTGGTGTTACCATCTTGTGTGTTCGTTGCGGCACGATTCTTGATTTCCTTGATGAACATCTTTTGTTCTTGTTTGATTGGGAGGATTTTAGTTAAGGGATTTGCAAGATGTAAGTTAATTGGGATGCTTTTGGTGGGATGCTTTTTGGTGTGAGTTGAAGATGTTAACTATCTATTCCCCAATGCACAATCTTGAAGAAGGTCGAGTCTGATCATTCTACATTTTACGCTACATGTTAGAAGACTAAAGGCGAGTTGCATTTAACGATCTAAAGACTTCTTCTTAATCGGGCATTTATCAAGCAGTTGTCGGTTTAGGGAGAGCACTAATTGGGAGAGAGTTATAAGTCGATTCAATCCCAATTAGACTTGCTCATATTCTTTAGCGATGACTCCTCGAGGCGTTGTTATTGACTATTTCACGTATTGGACATTTGACACAAGTTGATTACTTGAGTTAATCATTTATCACTTATTTGAGATTGAAGTTGACTTTCACAAAGGCGTGTTCTTATTTGATAACTTGCTCGGGCTTAAGAATTTGAGTTGAAGACTTGGTTTATCTAGTTACCGTGATCGAGGTGGATGGTTGAAGACACAGTTAACTATCACTATTAGGAGTTACTTTGTTTTACTCGATGTCACACGCATATGACGGTGTGGATAATCGCAAGAGGTGTTAATGTCTCATACTTTGTTTGGGTAGTGAGTACTTAGAGATTTGCTTGAAGCATAAATTCTCTACACCGTTCTTCCATCATTAGGTGCAAGCTTAAGATACAAATGTGGGAAGTTGACTTGAGTTTCAAGTATGGTATATCGGGTTTTCTTCTTGATGGTCACTTCAAATTGTCTACATAAGGGTTGATAAAAATAGTCGAGAGAGTCTTGACAAGTTGATTCTCACAAGAGTTCAAGTGTTCTTCTCAACAAATTTCTAGTATACGGGCTTATAATGATTTCTTGATTACGAAGTGTCAAAACCGAGCAAGGGGAAGGAGACAAGCATCTAAGCGAGTAAACTTGATGAACTTAATACTTCTAAGTAATTGAAGATATCCGGGAAGACAAATGTTATTACATGAGAGAAACTCAAGGTTTGACTCATGGCGAGTAAACTTGATGAACTTAATTCTTCTAAGTGATTGAAGATATCCGGGAAAACAAATGTCATGACCGAGAGAAACTCAAGGTTTTACTCATCAAGGCGTTTAGTGTTCTTATTCCAACTACGTGGGGAAGTGATGTTAGAAAGTTTACGAAGATAAAGAGGTACACTAGTGTGTGGTGATTTCGATGGTATCGCAATGATCGGGGAGAGAGATTGTGTACATTGGGGATGCTCAATTTGTTTCACTTGAGTGCTTAATCGGTGATTCGAGAGATATAATCACTTATTCGGAGTTGACATCCAGAGATTGTCACCGAGAGATAATCGATGACTTGGCACGCTTCTTCAATGTTATCGATTATTCATTCCTTGTGTATTGGTATACTTGGATACTTGAGCTTCATACACGATCATCGGGGAAGAAAAATGTGAACATGGGAGGTGTTTTCATTCCCTCATGATGTGTATTCGGGAGAGCTCTTGGATATTGGTGTACTTGGGTTCTTGAGCTTCATACACGATCATCGGGGAAGAAAAATGTGAACATTGGGAGGTGTTTTCATTCCCTCATGATGTGTATTTGGGAGAGTTCTTGAGCATTATACAAAGGCGATTGCATCAATTCAACTACTTGGGGAATTGTTCTCTTGACACCTTTTGGAATGGATTGCTTGAGACTTGATGGAAATGAAATTTGAGAAGATTATTTATGAGTGGGATGATACGTTGTTGTTCTTGTTGATGATATAACCCGAGCGGAGAACCTCGATTATCGTTCTTAAATGGGCGGTGGGATTTATGATAATGGTGTGCTTCTTGTGCACTGGCTAAAGCAAGCTTGAAATAGAGCTTGAATCGCTCATCTAAAGGATTTTCGGTTTGGGGGAAGCGCAAAGTCTCACTTTCGGATGGTTCAATTTCTTTCTTCAATTCAAGAGCCTCGGAAGCTTTGGTGGTGAATGTTTAAGAGATGATGACTTCTATCTTCTACAACGGAACATTCGATATCCTTATCTCGGTACTCGTATCATCATCTTCTTAAACTATATCATCTTCTCTATCTTTGTATATATTTATCGAAAAACAAAATACAAAAATATAAAACCAACAAAAGAAAATAGAAAAATATAAAACCAACAAAACCCATAAAAATCGAGAAAATTTCAAAAATACCAAAAATATGTTTTCTCAAGACATGTCTTACGGTATCGATAACATCTACGGTCTTAGAAATGTCATTCAATAATGGCACGGGACTTTAGATGAAGTTCGAGCAGGAGGTGTAAATATTCTTTCTAAACATGTCAAAAAAAATGGCTTCTGAAACATGTCTGTAACCGGGCTTCAAAAATGGCTTCTGATTATTTGATTGTAACCGGGCTTCAAATAATGGCTTGCGATTATTTGATTGTAACCCGTGCTTAAACTATGGCTTGCTATTATTTGAGATAGCAACCCGTTTTTTAAAGGAAGGAAAGTGCTACGCTAAAACTATTTTCAAAATATTTCGTGCACTTATCCTAAAACAAAACAAGGAAAGTATGTCGAAGAATGCTTTGTTCCTACACAAATGTTTTCCGTCTAAAATTCTTGAGAAAAATATTTGTTGTTTAACAAAATGGTGGTAAATGAGTTGCAAAAATCAATCGGTTTGAGTTTTCGTAAAAATTGAAAACTCAATCAATGACTTGTAGCTTTTAAACTTTTCGGAAAATGAGTCATTGATTGAGGGAGAATGTTTTCAAATCTATATCATCTAACGAGCTTTCTTAATTATCCTCGTGCTTAATTAAAATGATATTTGCCTATGTCGAAGGACTAGGAATTTAGGATATGATTGTTAGGTTTAGATGATTAGAGTTTGATTAACACATAAACCCCATGCCTTATATGATCGATTGTTATGTTGAATTGACTTTAATTAGTCGATTGTTGTTTGGGTGATGTCGACCACCATATATTTGTATGTGTGTTCACTAACGTATGCGGTATATTGGTATATAAGAATGTTCCCGATCCGGATCCCACAATTGAAGATGATTGGATGCGAAAGGAAAGGGTAACTATATCTTGGGTTGACAAATGAAGAAAGCGGAGCTTAATTGGACTTCTATGGAGAGTTGGCATAAATGCAACGTAAGAGGTCTCCTTGCATCGGCAGATGGTTTTCTTCTAAGTGATTGAAGAAGCGGAGCTTAATTTGACCTCGGTTGGCATTCAAAATGCAACGTGAAGAAGTCTCACTTGCATCTGAGACGGTTTTCTTCAAACCCTACTGACAACAACAACGAAGCTTCTCAACCACCTAACGTATCTTTGTGCGGGATACCATTTTAAACAATTTTGAATAATTTGATTAAATTGTTTTGAAAATGGAAAATATTGTTTTGAAAATAAATTGGACTAAATTTTGAAAATCACGGACTTCATTTTATCAAAACCTAAGTCACTCAATTATCGACTTGGTCATCGATTGAGGGAGAGTGATTTAAAATAAAATATTTTCAAACAATATTTCTTCAAAAAAGTTCCGTTTGTACAAAATAAGTGGTGATCTAAAGATTTAATGTTATGTCATGGTATGATTTTTCTTTAGAATCAAGGTCTTTCAAAATGAAATTTTTACATTCTTGTTTGATTGTGAAATTGTTTTATTTTACTTAAAGATCTCTTAAAACTATCATACGACACTAACAATCTTTAATGTCTTAAATTGGTCCTTATCATCATTTTTCAAAATTAAATCTTGCCGTCTTTCCCAAAATTTTCTAAATGATTTAAATCGGATTGGGATCACAAATCTCAAATGGTTTGATATTTTTGATCGGGGAGAGATCGTGATTTAAATCTCAAATCTGTTTTAATGGAATTGGTTTTAGTCCTTTATAGGCACTCCTGCCTCCATGTGCCAAACGATTTCAAATACACAATGCACATGTTGAGGAGGAGGATTTATCCAAAAACATGATGAGTATTTAAACCAGGCCACATATTCTCCCATGTTTTCTAAACCTTATTAAATCACTTGGGATCCAAAATCTCAAAGGGTTTGATATTTTTGATCGGGGAGAATTTGTGATTTAATAATGAAATTTGATAAAGGTGATCGTTTTGATTTAATTGTGCTGTTGCTCTCTCATATGTGCTAAGCGCTTTCGAATCTTGAAGCACATATTGAGGGGAGCAAATAAACTATCGAGGTACAAAAGCTTTTAAAGTGATTTATAAAGTACCTTGATTGAGTTTTCAAATGGTTTCTTAATGGCTCTTGTGATTGTGGATGTGCTTCAAAAGAACTCTTGCCTCTATGTGATAAAATGATTTCAAATATCCTATGCACATATTGAGGGAGAATTTTACCAAGAAAATCAAATGGCTTTTCGTATGAAAATTGTGATCAAAGAAAATATTTCAAAGTCCTCTTGCCTCCATGTGCTAAACAATTTCTAAATCATATGCACATGTTGAGGGAGGTTTTCTAAATGATCAAAACTATTAAGGTACAAAATGCTTTGATCTCGTATCACAAGTACCTTGATTGTTTTCAAATGATTTTTCAATTGGTTTCAAGGAAGAATGAACTGTACCAAAAGACCGACCATTTTACTTTATGCATGGAGTTATAAGGATGGTTAGGTTAGGTATTTGTTCCACGATCCGCCGAGCGGAGGGATCTACCGAGGACAATCCACTAGATAGTGTAGAGTCCTTAGGTATATTGAAAAAGGAGAAAAATGAGAATATGGGAAGAGTGCGGATGAGGCGAGCTAGTCTTGGAATAAACCCAACAAGGTTCTAGTTATGAAGTCTCGGTAAGCTTGAAGGGTTGAAGAATGAAAAAGAATTGAATGTGAAAAGGGTGAAAAGAAATAGCCCTCAATAATTCAACCTTAGAGGCGATAACGGGTTCAATACATATGCTCTTGGTGGTTACTAAGGTAACACGGTATTGAAGACAAGGCGTCATGGACCCGGTGATGCCTTGCACTAAACTTCCCAAGCCACTCAAGTTCCTCTTAAAGGGCTTGTTTCATTCTCACGGGAACCGACATAATCTATCGACTTTCTCTTAGAGATTGTTGATATTGAAGAAGGAGACCCTCTCCTAGTCTCGACACAGGAACCAAATATGCACAATTGAGTCTAGAGCCAAGAGATCATCCACAATATCTCGTTAGGACACTAAATTCTTGAAGACTTGCTTTTCACACAATGTGGAAAGTAAGTATATATTAAGAGTCCTCGCATTATCCTTGTGGTATTGCGGAACATCCGAGTGATATGTAAAAATATTCACAATGAAGATGGAAATCCTTCTAGAGCCAACATCAAACAAGCTCTTGGTGGGTGACATGTGAGATCTTGCAAAAGATCAAGCTTGTGACAAGCTGGATAGAAACGATGGGAGATTCATTCTTGAATCAACCTTGGTCGAGAATGGAATTGCGAATACTTTTGGAAAAACCGTTCGATGTGCAAACCTTCTTTTCTCTAGCACGTCGAATGTGTATTCATATTTTCAAATTCAAAAGTATCTCGATTGAAAAATACTTTTAGAAAAACCGTTCGATGTGCGAATCTCTTCTTTTAGCTAGCACGTCGAATGTGTACTCATTCTCTAATACAAAAGTATTTTGATTGAAAATTGATCTTTCTCATAAAACCTTCGTCGTATTGCAAAACTCTTTCTTCAAGCAATACGCGATTGTTTTCAAATCATTTTCATCAATCGGTGAATCTCAATTCTTTGGTTCACTCACTCCGTGTTGTCTTCTTTGAGGCGTTCGGTTTGAGAACGGCTAGAACATTGCGAAACCACATCAAGGAGATTCTTAGGAATCCTACGATCACGAGCGATACTTGTCTTGATCAGCGGGGAACCGTGGGCGTGTACCTCAATTCAACGAAAGTGATCAAAGACACTTTCGTGTGTTTTATTGCTGCTTGTTGTTTGCGGTACATTTGACGATTGCGGTGATCGAATTGAGAGTCAATCAAAGCCGCATGCTCACGGCATCCACACTTAATTTGAAGAAATCATGGTGGTGCATATCTACATAACACGGCTCGATATTTTATACTATGTTACCTTGACTGCTGCAAATATCATGAACCGATAAAGCTTCCGCTACTCGATGGAAAGATGTCATGATTCAAAAGTGTGAGCATGTCGGTCCGAAAGTCACAACTTCACATGATGGCAACACAATAAAGGGTGATCCGGAGAGATTTCTTGTGGTGATGATCTCAATGAAAGCTCGAAGATCATCAAAGATGTGGATCGGTTAAAGGCCTCCACTGAAAGTACAAATCAATGCGGACTTTGAAGAATCGCTACTAAAGCACAAAGATTGCGAAATTGAAGAATTGAAGTCTCGAGCTCAAGAACAAAGTCAAAATAGAATGCTAGGATTGAAATGTAAAACATGGGGTGACCTCCCTTGGGGAGATTGTTAGGAATTAGAAAATTCCATAGTGAAAGTCGGTCACCCCAAATATTATCTAGCATAAGTTAGCTCGTAGACATATCGTTATTTACGTTATTTAGTAGTTTATTAGTTAGTTATTAGCGTAGTTTAGTTTAGTGCAACACCGTGGAGGAAGGACGGGTCTTTACCAGCTGTATCCACGATCCGGGCCGATAGGAGGTCGTGTATGTTTGTAAGTATAAATACCCTTCCATCCATGGAAGGGTGTGGCTTCTTTGAATCTAACCTTTCACTTTTGTTAAGCAACTCTCTTCAAGAACCTCCTCTCAACTCTCTTCATCTCTCTAAAATGGCTTTCTTGTTTAATCAATCCTAGACCACCGAATCATCAAACAACATAAATATTCACGATCGCTAATGAGATTTGATCATGAGATTTGTCGATGATATTTGAAGATGAGACTTGGTATGATCTTTGAGGTTTGTGGAAATTTTGTAATTGTTATGTCATGCGGCTTGATACTTTGGTGAATACATTTTCATGGATAATATTTAAACACGGCTTGAATTGATCATTGGAACTAGGGTGACTACGGGGTTGTTTGAGTTCGATATTTCTTATTTGTAAGTGAAGTAAGGTTTTTGGACGCGTTTACTTATTTTCGTCTTCTTTCTCTCTACCCTTCTGCGAAGATGACTTGTTTGGGCATTTATAGAGTGTGATAAAGACTTGGCTATTTAGTTGCGTTTGTGATTCTTTTTCACTTAACCCACAACGTAGCTATCACTTCGGTGTCTCACTCTATTGAGAATGTCAAGAGGTTTTGTACATTGGGTACACCGTTTCTTCTTCACAAGGATTAGTACAAGTTTAAGTAACAAATCTGGGGAATTTCACTTCATGATCAAGTTTGGTATATCGGGTATACTTCTCCATGTGGTCACAACATTAGCTGACAAAATGCGTGAATGATGTGTTTACCAAAGTGTTTATTGGATAGTTGATGAAATTGTTGATGTTGGATTATGAACCGTTGATGAACATTGCATGTTCTCCTAAAGCAGATATTCACGAAACCAAAGTTGTCATAACACATTCAAGGCGACATTGTTTACGGTTTTGTCTTGATTTTGTAAAATCCGTGAAAGAACCTATTTCTCGGTTTAAATCATAGACTTGTAAAATCCGTGACAATGGAAACATCACGGTAATTGTAAAGTGCATTTCGGATCTATCTTACGGTTTATTCTTGGTTTTGTAAAATCCATGAAGAAACTATTTCTCGGTTTAAACCATAGAGTTGTAAAATCCGTAATGATGGAACCATCTTGGAGAAAGGAAAGTGTATTTGAGATCTCTTATTTGATCTTTGGTGCTACGGTTTACGCTTTGAAGAAGGGATAAAGAGTGTACTTCATGAATTGGATGTGTGTTTGGATATTCATCATGGCGGTTTGGTTATTACATGGTTTTACGGGGTTATATGCTTTTAACCATGGTCGGGATGAAAACCATTATCATAGTTCATAAAACGTCAAAGAAGGCTAGAGTTGAGTTTTTAATCGAGAAGATGTGACTATGGGTTAATTCACTATTATTTATTTGAGGTTGAAGTGAAATATCACGGCGAGTGTACTTAGTATCACGAAGGTATCGGGGATGGATGGATGAAGATTCTTCAAGATCCTTGTTCGAGCTTATTATCAAAAACGAAGACTTGGAAATCTAGTTATTGTTGGGTGACTTTTACCTTTTCTTTTACCACTTGGGGAATTGGGCTCTTACCACCACAAAATAACTATCACTTTAAGGAGTTACGTTGTAGTGCTCGATGTCACATTCAATTGTGGATTTTCAAGAGGTAATGTCGTCTTATACTTGATGGTTGGTTGGTTGAAGAGTATAGAGTACTTAGAGATTAGAAATGGAGCATGAAAATCGGCACCGCTCTTTGTTACATATGTGCAAGTTTAAGTCACGAGTTCGGGGTAGTTTACTTGAGGTCAAATTCATCATATTGGGTTTTCTCCATCGGTTGTCACGACAAAGAGCCTCTGAGAATGATAATGGGAATGATTACATGTTTTGCCAAGAGAGTTTGAAAAGAGAGATTATGACGTATGAACACAACAGTTCATGCCTCGTACTCTAAAGAAAAGAAAAGTGTGCGTTTGGTGCGCTTTATCTTCTAAAGAAGAGAAATCTTCTTATTATGACCATTCTCATCAACATGCTTCATACTTTTTCCATGCGCTTGGTCATCAAGTGAACCGGGCTATCTGTTGATTGTTTCTCATTCCACTTGCTCAATTATAATGACGATGGCGACATCATGTGCTAATTTTGCGGGAGAAGTGTGAATAGACTACATTTGGATGATTTTCACTTGTTTAATCAAGAATGGCAACTCCGTATGCAATTCTTGAGGGAGAAAAGTGTGAAATTTTTGCATGGTTGATTGATATATGAGAATATAAATGGTCATACGGCTTTAAACTCATGTAAGAACCGAGCTTCTTCTTATCGGGTCATCTTTACATGGAGTTTCTTCTAAGAGCCGTTGGTTGACATCTTCACTCGGATTGATGAGTTTATCGACAAAGTGCTTCCGGTTAATGCTTCACGTATACATCAACATGATGATTCGAACAATCTCTTTGTTCTTGTTTGATGTGATTGGTAGTTTGGTGTTACCATCTTGTGTGTTCGTTTGGCTGATTCTTTGATTTCCTTGATGAACATCTTTCGTTCTTGTTTGATTGGGAGGATTTTAGTTAAGGGGATTTGCAAGATGTAAGTTAATTGGGATGCTTTTTGGTGGGATGCTTTTGGTGTGAGTTGAAGATGTTAACTATCTATTCCCCAATGGACAATCTTGAAGAAGGTCGAGTCTGATCGGTTCTACATTCTACGCTACATGTTAGAAGACTAAAGGCGAGTTGCATTTAATGATCCAAAGACTTCTTCTTAATCGAGGCGGGCATTTATCAAGCAGTTGTCGGTTTATTTGGGAGAGCACTAATTGGGGAGAGTGATATGTTAAATTTAATCCCCAATTAGACTTGCTCACTATTAGGAGTTATTCTTGACAAGTTGATTCTCACAAGATTTCTAAAGTTCTTCTCAACAAGATTTCTAGTATATATCGGGCTTACAAAGTGTTCATGTTGATTCTAAAGTGTCAAAACCGACAAGGGGAAGGAGACACGTATCTAAACACGAGTAAACTTGATGAACTTAATACTTCTAAGTAATTGAAGATATCCCGGAAGACAAATGTTATTACCGCATAGAAACTCAAGGTTTGACTCATGGCGAGTAAACTTGATGAACTTAATACTTCTAAGTGATTGAAGATATCCCGGAAAACAAATGTCATGACCATGAGAGAAACTCAAGGTTTTACTCATCAAGGCGTTTAGTGTTCTTATTCCAACTATGTGGGGAAGTGATGGAAGAGTTAGTTTACGAAGATGAAAGAGGTACACAAGTGTGTGATGATTTTGATGTTATCACAATCATCGGGGAGAGATTGTGTACATTGGGGATGCTCATTTGTTTCATTTGAGTGCTTAATCGGTGATTCGAGATATAATCACTTATTCGGTGTTGACATCATGAGAGATAGTCCTCCGAGAGATAATCGATGATTCGCCTGCTTCTTCAATGTTATCGGTTATTCTCTCTTTGGGCATTCGGGTCCTTCGGGTTCTTGAGCTTCATACATTGAAGAAAGATGTGAGGGAGAAAAGTATACATCGGGGTTATTCTTTGGCTATTGGACTTAATCTTCATACTTCATCGGGGAAGAATAATGTTTCATGGGAGGTGTTTCATTCCCTCATGATGTGTATTGGGAGAGTTCGTGAGCTCTAGTCTAAGAGATTGGCGCATCAATTCAACTACTTGGGGAAGTGTTCTCTTGACACCTTTTGGAATGGATTGCTTGAGACTTGATGGAAAAGAAATTTGAGAAGATTATTTAAAAGTGGGATGATACGTTGTTGTTGTTCTTTTGATGATATAACCCCGAATGGAGATTCTCGATTATCGTTCTTAAAAGGCAGCGGATTTATGATAATGGTGTGCTTCTCGTGTGCACTGGCTAAGGCAAGCTTGAAATAGAGCTTGAATCGCTCATCTAAAGGATTTTCGGTTTGGGGAAGCGCCAAAGTCTCTCTTTCTCAAAGGCTCATGTTCTTTCTTCTATTTTGGAGCCTCGGAAGCTTTGGTGGTGAATGTTTAAGAGATGATGACTTCTATCTTCTACAACGTCATTGCGATATCCTTATCTCGGTACTCGTATCATCATCTATCTTAAATTATATCATCTACTCTATCTTTGTATATATTTATTAAAAACAAAATACAAAATTATAAAACCAACAAAACAAAATAGAAAATTATAAAACCTTCAAAACCCATAAAAATCGAGAAAATTTCAAAAATACCAAAAATATGTTTCTCAAGACATGTCTTACGGTATCGATAACATCTACGGTCTTAGAAATGTCATTCAATAATGCACGGGACCATAGATGAAGTTCGAGCGAGGAGGTGTAAATATTCTTTTCAAAACATGTCTCAAACTATGGCTTACTGATTATTTGATGTTTCAATAATGGCTTGCGATTATTGATTGTAACCCGTGCTTAAACTATGGCTTGCTATTATTTGAGATAGCAACCCGCTCTTTAAAGAAAGGAAAGTGCTACGCTAAACCGATTTTCACAATATTTCGTGCACTTATCCTAAAATCAAAATGAGGAAAGTATGTCGAAGGATGCTTGTTCCTACACAAATATTTTTCCGTCTAAAATTCTTGAGAAAAATATTTGTTTTAACAAAATGGTGGTAAATGAGTTGCTATAAAATCAATCAGTTCGAGTTTTTCGTAAAATTGAAAACTCAATCAATGACTTGACGCTTTTAAAATTTTCATAAAATGAGTCATTGATTGAGGGGAGAATGTTTTCAAATCTATATCATCTAACGAGCTTTCTTAATTATCCTATATGCTTAATTAAAATGATGTTAACCTATGTTGAAGGACTAGGTGCCTAGGATATGATTGCTAGGATTAGATGATTAGAGTTTGATAAACACATTATTCCCATACTTTATATGATCGATTGATATGTTGAATTGACTTTTATTAGTCGATTCTTTGTTTGGGTGATGTCGACCACCATATATTTGTATGTGTGTTCACTAACGTGTGCAGATATCATGGATATAAGAATGTTCGATCCGGATCCCACTAATGAAGATGATTGGATGCCGAAAGGAATGGGTAACTATTTCTTGGGTTGACAATTGTTAGGACAAAGATATACCAACCTTATCAAATACCCCGTTATGAACACAAGAATACCACGTAAACCACAACGGATATACTATGCGTTATAGAAAGAAGAAGAAAAGAACTTGGTGACTTGAATGATATATTAGGCGTGTATGTTTAGAGAGACAAAGAAAAGAAGATGAAAACAATAAGATGTTATATTGCTTCAAAGGAAAAACACACACACACACACTCAAGCACACCCCTCAAATGACATACTTGAGGGGTATTTATAGTAAGAGAGGATGATGCCCTAAGGCTTGGCCATGGGCCTTGAGATGGACTTGGATTGGGCTTGGGTTTCACGAACTAGACAAGGCTAGCTTAACATAACTTATGCCCAATTAGCTTAGCCCAATCCACGAGCCCGTTGACTATTCTATCACGATATCTAACACGCGTTACAAAGTTCCTAACCGTGAATGACCATCACTTCTAATAAAAACTATTAAGGCTAACAATCTCCCCCTAAGGGGTGGTCATTCAAATGATGCTCCACTTGATTAGGTTCTTTTCTTTCCTTGAGCTTGAACTTTGTGTAGATATAGAATAGTCTTAATTCTTTGTTCCTTCATGCTTTGTGATCAGTTAATGTGGTTGTCTGCCGTTGTCAACTTCGTTGGTTAGGTGTCTCCACGCCTTTCTCCACCATGCTCACACTTCTATTTGACTTTGAGTTTCCAATGATGAAGTTCTCGAGTCTTTACACTTTGTAGATTCTTTGACATTGACGAAGAATCATCTTTAACTTTTGTTGCCTTTGATTTTGATGAGAACTTTCATGTGTTGTTGGTATGAGCATGTGGCGAGTCTGCACGATCAATCCGCTCCGGAGCTTCCATAAGAAGAAAACATAAAAGCAAGTTAGTAATAAGCGGTTCCGCACTTACAAGTTTGAATTTCGAGGGTGTTAATGACATAGTGTGAAAACACATCTCTAATTCTCACGAGGCCGTTCTGAACTGGAGTCCCACAAGTGAGATAACGCGATATACCGAAGTACATCTGATTCGGATGAGTCGTTGAGGTACACGAAGCATCACCCCACGAGTGTAGACCGTTTGAGACACACTAAGCGTAATCCACGGAATTACAGTGACTTCTTTGTCGGATCGCTTGATGTTGACCACGGCATGAGTTTCCATTCAATCATGAAGATCACGGATGTGAAACTTCTCATAAATGTTACGGCGATTGCTAAGATCTGCGTGGGACTCTAAAATATATCACTTGTGCCCTTATTGATGAACAACAAGCGATGTCATGTCAAGTGTTCCTATGAGATCTTTTGATGAATCTCGTGGCTCTAGACTCAATAGTGCATTTTGGTTTTCTGGCGGAGACTAGGGAGAGGTCTCCTTCTTCAATACCAACGATCTCTAAGAGAAAGTCGATATATTATGTAGGGTTCGGTGAGAATGAAACAAATCCTTTTGAGAGGAATTGAGTGGCTAGAAGGTTTAGTGCGGTGCGTCCTTTGGGTCCATGACGTCTTTGTCTTCAATACCGGTGTCAACTAAGTGACAACCGATGCGAGATGAATTGAACCGGTTTACGCCCTAAGGTTGAATTATGGAGGCTATTTCTTTTCACCCTTTTCATTACATTTCTTTTAATTCTTCAACCCTTCTTTCTCCTTTCTCACATTACTCCTTTTTCAATCATACCTAAGGACTTCTAGTACTAACTATTTGTGATGTCCTTGGGTAGATCCCTCCGACTCTGGCGGATCATAGAATGATTTCCTATCAATAGTCACCTTATAACTCCATGATTGTCCTATTGTTGCCATAAAACCATTTTCTTTGAAAATCTCTCAAAGTGTTTATGATTATCAAAACATTTTGTTAACACTTTGAGAGTTTTATTTTCGAAACACTCCCCTTCACATGTGCTTATATTGTTTTAACCGAAATCGCACATAGAGAGTAGAGTTCGCACTTTTGAATTGATCGACTTTAAATGAACTAGACCGATTCGAGACACGTTTACATCACTAGAGAACTAGCTTGAAATTATTACCCGTCTGGTCAAGTCCATAGAAAGTTTCTCGAAATGGTACATTTCGACTTTTCCTCGTCAATTCATTGGTTTCAATCGAGTCGAGCTCTTTTGAGATTCAAACAACGATCATTAAATTTTGATCACATTTTAATCACGTTTTCTCCCCTCAAAATAGCATATCCATGATGTTTTGAAACAAAATGATTAAAAGATATGTTTTTGGAAAGCATTTGGGAGAAAGCGATTTGATGAATTATGGAACAATTTGGATTTATACTCCCCTGAAAGCATATTTTCAAGCGAGAAAATTTAGAATCAATTAAGGGTTTAGAGGAGTTATCTTGGTACCAAATGTGAGAGATTTTGAAAATCTTTTGAAAATTTCGAATCAATGTAATAAGATGAAGATTTAAAATCTTTGGAAGATATTGAAGAAGAATAATCTTCATTTGTTTTAGGATAAGTGCTCGATATTTATGAAAATCGATTTTGCGTAGCACTTTCCTTTCTTTAAAGATCGGGTTGCAAGCGGAAATACTTACAAGCCATTGTTTTTAGGAAAAGTGCTTGAAGAATATTTAAAACCTTTGATATTGGAAAATACCGATGTCCGAAGCCATTAATTTGAAGTCCGGGTTTCGTCTTGAAGTATCGAAAGCCATTATTTTATGAAGAAATTTTGAGAAGCGACATGTTTTGAAAACAATTAAAGAACTCTCGCTCAAGCATCTGTACATGCCCGTATCATTGTTGAATGACATTTCTAGAAACGTCTGAATATCGATTATACAAGAGACATGTCGTGAGAAGAATATTTTGTATTTTGATTTTCTATTGTTTTGTATTTTTGAAAGTTTTATATTTTATATTTTGCTTTTGTTGGTTTTCAAATTTTGTATTTTGTTTTCAAAAATATTTACAAAGAAGATTTGAAGAAAGAGAAATTACGTTGGGACAAGTAAAAGTGGAGTTAAGAGTGGAACTAGAAAAGGATTTCCACATGCGAAATTGGCATAAAGTTCTTCTTTACCACACGGGTATATGAACCTTCAACACTTTTACAAGTACCGCATCCAAAGAAGAAGAATTTTCACAAATAACGATGTTAGAAGTACATGTTTCCTCACGGTGAGGGTGATCACTATCAACGGTTGTAGTGGATCGACTTCCTTATCCGAATGATTGTCACTATTATACGTGTTGGAGCAAGTATCAAAATCTTTCTGTGGGAATCCATCTAAGACCTATTTTGTTGAAAACTTTTCCGTGGGTATCCACCTAAGGTAAGATCGAGGAGTTGTTTTCTTATCGGATCGTGGAAGACTCATTTTGGAAAAACTACGTCTGAAGAGATCCACCTATTAGGTTTCTTTTGTTTGACATTTTATCAACGGGCTTGTTTCTATTTGGTGTCTTAGTGGATTGTGCCTTGGCACGAGAATTATCTTTCTTGAGATATTGTAAGGCACATGCTTCATGATTAGGCGAAAAGACACATTTTTACATGTAGTACAGACAAATTCAATATTCTTGTTTAAAGCAATGACTTTAACTTTGTCACTACAGTCTTTTGAAAATTGATTCTTGTTCGAAAAAGACTTAGAATTCATAGTGTTGTTTTCTAAGGGCATAGCATTTTCTTTTGCAACTACTCTTAGATGCAAGCCAATCCTAGTCTTTTGAAGAGTGTTCCTAGGTAATGGTTTACTACTACTAGTAGTGCCTTGAAATCTTGTAGAATTCATCACCTAGATGTTGCACCTAGAATTCCGTCTTTTCGAGTCTGTGCCTTTTCCTAGCTTCTTCTAGATAGTGATTGTTGACCATGTTGTTAGAACCAACAGATTCTTTAAGCTGGATTTTGGTCACATTCCGTGTACTATTCCTAGAAATGCCGGTGTAATCACTTTTCTTTATCAATTGCTTTTCCTTTTCAAAACTTTTGATAATTCTCATTTTAATAGGCAAAGGCGTGGGTATTGTTTTTGACAAATCATTTTCTCATTGACTTTTGGAGGAGGCATAGAAATAGACATTTTGGTTTGGAAAACGGTTTGGGAACATTTGCTTTCTCCTTAGTCAATGGTTTTGTAATCTTAGTATCCACTACCTTTCCTATTTGAATTTCCAGTGAGCCCTCAAGAGATCATTTTGCTTTGCATGTCCTTGTAGGCACGCTCATCTGACGGTTTGTCATACTTGCATTCCTCGGTTTTCGATCAAGTTGTTTAAAATAGGAGACATTTTCTTTTCAAGTTTTGCAAGAGCATTTTCATATTTTGAAACAATTGCGGAGGTCTCATCTTGAGTCTTTCATGATCTTCAACAGAATATGTTTGCAAAATGATGGACATGATATCGGTAGTCATAACATCTTGAAGAGAGAATCATTCAAATTTTCCAAAACTTTGATGTGTTCAACACTTTCATTAGCTTGCTTTACCGAGGATTTATGGTCCTTGACAAAGTCATTTGTTTCTTTCAAAAGTGCTTGTTCAACATGAATTACCCTCACCGATGGAATTAACGGAGGGCAATTTGGGTTTTAAAAACTCTTTTGTTTCGTCATCATGACGAGTAAACCGGATGTTAGTTGTAATATTGGTTTTAGACTTGTGATCTCTTGAAGATACCCAATTCTAGTTTTAACGTCATCTAAAATGCTTCTAGTATCACTTGTGTTAAAAGGATTGTTTGAAGACATTTGTTCGATTTTGAAAGAGATTTGGAAACTACAAGCTGGTTTTGAAGGCGATTTTGAAGCGGTGTTGACACTTTGTTTGAAACACTTGGTGTTATGGAAAACTTTGATTGTTCTTTTGATTAACAAAAGTAATCCCATTAATTTTGTTCCATTTGTTATAATCAATTGGTTTAAGATCCGGATTCTTTTGTTTCATTTTGATCTACTCTCCTCGGATAGTTCCAACGTTTCAAGAGAATCACGAACAATTATGGGTTCATGCAAAGGTTGTCCATTGTTCAACACATTCCGTTCTTTTCCGAGCTTTCTTGAGGAAGCGAAGGAGGTGAGTTACCAAGAGCCATTTATGTGAAGTGTGAAAAATCGGATTTGCTTGATTAGAAAGCATCTTGTTTGTTTTAGCGGAATGACCCGTTGTAAGAAGCAAATTATCCAATTTTTGATAGTTTCATTTTATTCGAATTTCATCAAGAAGAGAATCTTCTCGTTTTGAAAATCGACAATCAACTGTTTCTTTTCTTTTCAAGATCGAGAAAAGTGTTTTTGTTTAGAAAGTTGGTTGTTTAGATCGAAATTTCCTTGTTTAAAGATTTTATTTTCAAATTGATTCACATCAAGTGTGTCATACTTGAGTTGCAATTGTTGTTCTCTTAAAAGCATAATCTCGATAACCAATTTCTAATTCGAAATTTTGTTTGTATGAAATTCATAGGCTTTGGCGTTCTCCTTGTAACTCTCAAGCTCGGTGGTCAATTTTTTATTCGCGGCCTTAACCTCGCGATTGACCGTTCTAACTTTCTCAACTTCAATGCCACATTGATTGATTAATGATTCAAAATAAGCACGAGTTTCCTCATCATTAGCACCATTTTGCATCACTTGACCTCCATTAGGATCCATATATGGAGTTTGAGTTAACATTGCTATTAACTTGCTCTCCACATATGTGTCATAATAAGGTTCGGAGACACGAATGTGGCTTCTCATGAGTAAGCGAATGTGGTACCTCATTGAGTGAATATGTGTCGTGAGCGGGGTTGTGTCATAAGTACCGTTTGATGTTGTGGCTATTGATTGATTGTGTATGTTGGAGGTTGCAAAATCGTTTGCTTTATCTTCCCATTTTGGGTACCGAATTTTATTTCCTCGGCGATCAACTCAATTCCCAACTCTTCTTTTTCGCTAACATCAACATGTCTTGGATCTTTTCATGCTTTGTCATTGGTATGACACTAGATATCTGAATCTTGTCTTTGAGGTTCGGAGGTAGCATTACGAGCGTAAGTCATAAAGCGATTATTCCCATTTTGATATCCTATATTCGATTCACAATCGACCCCTTGATGTCCATCTCCATAATTCCCAACATTGGGCTCGCAACATTGCCATTCGATTACCCATTTCTATTCCCAACATTAAATCCCATCGATTTCCAACATTCGTGGTGATTACCACGATACGGAACCGCATGATTACCATGCGATCGCTAAATGCTTTATCCAATAAAGAAAATACATTGCAAGGTCGCTTCTACTTGACTTGGGATCGGTGATTCCTTGTTCCGGTATTGTGGATACGGTTGTTGAATGACTTGTTGTTCTTGTGGATAGAATTGTTGTTGAGGTTGTGGAATGTATTCTGCAAGTTGTTGTTGGTGAAAGATGATGAAGCTTGTTGTTGTGTATTAGCGAAGGTTGAGTCTTTGCAATAAGAGCCAATGGATCATGATTCTTTGCCAATTTTCTTTCGACTTCATTCGCTTGACTTGGTTTTGTTTGAAAATCGTTGAGTTGATCAAAGTTTACGATGTAAGTCTTTTGTTTGGTTGACAATAGTTACATATCGTCCCCATTCTTACGGAAGATTATTCGAGAACTTGATGTTTTGAACGATTGTTCGGGTGCCAACTTGTTTCTTATAAGCTCATTCATCAAAGTGCAAAACCTTCCATAGTAGGATTCAATGGATTCTCTGGTGTAGATGTAAACTTCTCCCATTCGGTTAGCGACTTGTTCTCCATGTCTTGTTTACCAATTTACATTCCATAACATAGTCGTCTAACACGTTCCCACATATCGAAGCGGTTTCTGGCTGCTCACCGCAAAAAAGATGTCTATTGGTAAACCCAGTTGGACAATATGAATTTCCATGTCATCGCATCGACTTGTTTCGATCCTCTTGATGTATTACGATTCGGTTTGAAGATGAGAGGATGGTGGGATGGGAGGTGTTGCATCTGCATTTCAGTACATGAACTTGTCGAGGGTGGAAGGGTCCATCACGAATGGATTTAATCATGAGTTTCCATTAGGTTTGGTCTTGATGTGGCGGAGCATTCGACTTGTCCATTGAAGATAACCACCTTTTGCCAACATAGGAGGTCGGTTTTCGCACCACGGTGCATGAATGTCTTGTTGAGTTGCCATTGATGAAGGTATGATCGATAAAGTTGATGTAGGATCGATTCAACGATAAAGGAGTTGTGGTTGATGAAGATTAAGCTTGGTTGAGGTGATTACGAAAGTCGTACTCGTAACCTTGGTTCTTAGTCGAAAAAATTTCGCCCAAAATTTGAAATTCACTTTAAAAATCAATTCTAAGGTTGTATGAAAAATTTGAGTTATGACAATTTTGGCCTAAATTTGACCGAAAAATTTGAATTTAGGCCCAACATTTTGAATTTTTGACCAAAATTTTCACAGATTAAACCAAAATTTGAATTTCGTAAAATTGAGCGTTTAGTCTCCTCGAAAATTAAATTTTACTCAAGTTTTCCCTTAAAATTTTTTTTTTTTTTTTTTTTTTTTTTAACCTTAGGCGTAGAAAGAGCTTGGCGAGACCAAAGAAGTTCTGAGTAGGATATGGTTACTGAGTAGGATATGGTTATGAGTAGGATGTAGTTCTGAGTAGGATGTAGTTCTGAGTAGGATCTTATCGTAGGAAGCTTAGGCGTAGGATTCCTTAGGCGTGGGATCTTATGCGTGAAAATATCTTCGCGTAACCTTAAGCTTATCGTAGACAAAAGTTACTCGTAAACCTTACGCGTAATTGTGAAGTTATCGTAGAGTTACTCGTAAGCTTTTAGCTTTGCGTAAACTATGGTTAAGAACCAAAATCCTTTACACCGTCACGGCATAAGGGATATCCACAAGTCGAAGTGTTCCACACTTATCAAGTGAGGGAAGCGAGTAACCGTTATAGCTCGAAGATTCTTCACCAAAAGTTATGAGTAGAACCTTATGAGTAGTTGACTTTCTTCTGAGTAGAACTAGGGTTTTGACCTACTCGTAAAAATTTCCAATGATTCAAACAATTTCTCTTGCGAGATATCCTTAAAACACTCGAATAACACAAAAATGTTGACCTTTTTCACCCAAAGTGCTTAGAAAAGTTACGAGTAGAAAACTAGGGTTTTGACTTTTGACTTCTACTCGTAAGAAATTTCCAACGATTCAAATGATTTCGCTTGCGGATATCCTTAAAAACACTCCAATAACACAAAAATGTTGACCTTTTTCACCCAAAGTGCTTAGAAAAGTTATGAGTAGAAATGACCAATGAACCAAAACGAGTTCAAAATGAAGAAAAACACGTAAAGCTTCAAACTTTTGCAAAAAGCGAAACTTTAGCACCAAATAAACCTTAAACCATAAGAATCTTGAATTTTGAGTGCAAAATTAAAGCTTTAAGCGTGACAAATATGTAAAGCGTGAGCTTTATCGTAACCCTTCAAAACAAACACAAACACTCCTAAACCATTGTTAGGCGATTGATACCAATTGTTATGACCAAAGATATACCAACCTTATCAAATACCCATGTTATGAACACAAGAATACCACGTTAAACACAGCTGTTATATACTATAATATATAGAAAGATTAAGAAAAGAGATGGTGACTTGAATGATATATTAGGCGTGTATGTTTAGAGAGGTAGAGAAGAAAGATGAAAACAATAAGATGTTATATTGCTTCAAAGGAAAAAACACACACACACACTCAAGCACACCCTCAAATGACATACTTGAGGGTATTTATAGTAAGAGGAAGATGCCCTAAGGCTTGGCCATGGGCCTTGAGATGGACTTGGATTGGGCTTGGGTTTCACGAACTAGACAAGGCTAGCTTAACATAACTTATGCCCAATTAGCTTAGCCCAATCCACGAGCCCGTTGACTATTCTATCACGATATCTAACACGCGTTACAAAGTTCCTAACCGTGAATGACCATCACTTCTAATAAAAACTATTAAGGCTAACAACAAATGAAGAAACGCGGAGCTTAATTGGACTTCAATGGAGAGTTGGCAAAAGGCATATCGTGAAGAGGTCTCATGGAGGGTTGGCATCACAGATGGTTTTCTTCTAAGTGATTGAAGAAGCGAGCTTAATTTGACCTCGGTTGGCATTCAAAATGCAACGTAAGAAGAAGTCTCACTTGCATCGCAGACGGTTTTCTTCCAAGCCCTACTGCAACAACGAAGCTTCTCAACCACCTAACGTATCTTTGTGCGGGATACCATTTTAAACAATTTTGAATAATTTGATTAAATTGTTTTGAAAATGGAAAATATTGTTTTGAAAATTAATTGGACTTAATTTTGAAAATCACGGACTTCATTTATCAAAACTTAAGTCACTCAATCAACGACTTTGGTCATGGATTGAGGGGAGAGTGATTTAATTTGAAATATTTTCAAACAATATTTCTTCAAAAGAGTCCGTTTGTACGTTAAAAGGTGGTGATCTAAAGATTTAATGTTATGTCATGGTATGATTTTCTTTAAAACTCAAAGATCTTGCAAAATGAAAATTTTTCTGTTCTTGTTTGATTGTGAAATTGTTTTATTTTACTTAAAGATCTCTTAAAACTATCATACGATACTAACAATCTTTAATGTCTTAAATTGGTCCTTATCTGTCATTTTCAAAATTAAATCTTGCCACGTCTTTCCCCAAACTTTTCTAAATGATTTAAATCGGATGGGATCACAAATCTCAAATGGTTTGATATTTTTGATCGGGGAGAGATCGTGATTTAAATCTCAAATCATTTTAAAAAGCGGTCCTCTTTTAAAGGCACTCCCGCCTCCATGTGCCAAACGATTTCAATATATGATGCACATGATTGAGGAGGAGGATTTATCCAAAAACCGGATGAGTATTTAAACCATGCACATTTTCTCCCATGTTTTCTAAACCTAATTAAATCACTTGGGATCCAAAATCTCAAAGGGTTTGATATTTTGATCGGGGAGAATTTGTGATTTAATATGAAATTTGATAAAGGTGATCATTTGATTTAAAGTGCAAGTTTCTCTAATATGTGCCAAACTCTTTCGTATAACGATGCACATATTGAGGGGGAGGAATGGTTTATATTGGCTTTTGAAATGGCTCTTGGATGTACTTCAAAGAACTCTTGCCTCTATGTGATAAAATGATTTCAAATATCCTATGCACATATTGAGGGAGAATTTACCAAAGAAAATCAAATGGATTTTTCTAAGGAAATTGTGATCAAGAAATTATTTCAAAGAACTCTTGCCTCCATGTGCTAAACAATTTCAATATCATATGCACATGTTGAGGGGAGCATTTCTAAATGATCAAAACAATTAAGGTACAAAATGCTTTGATTTTATATCACAAGTACCTTGATTGATTTTCCAAATGATTTTCAATTGGTTTCGAGAAGGAAAGAACAATACCAAAAGACCGACCAATTTACTTTATGCATGGTGTTATAAGGATGGTTAGGTTAGGTATTCGTTCCACGATCCGCTGAGCCGGAGGGATCTACCAGGACAAATCCACTAGATAGTGTAGAGTCCTTAGGTATATTGAAAAAAGGAGAAAATGAGAATATGGGAAGAGTGCGGATGAGGCGAGCTAGTCTTGGAATAAACCCAACAAGGTTCTAGTTATGAAGTCTCGGTAAGCCTTGAAGGGGTTGAAGAATGAAAAAGAAATGAATGAGAAAAGGGTGAAAAGAAATAGCCCTCCAATAATTCAACCTTAGGGCGATGAACGGGTTCAATACATATGCTCTTACGGTGTTTACTAAGGTAACATCGGTATTGAAGACAAGACATCATGGACCAAGTGATGCACGCGCACTAAACTTCCCAAGCCACTCAAGTTCCTCTTAAAGGGCTTGTTTCATTCTCACGGGAACCTACATAATCTATCGACTTTCTCTTAGAGATTGTTGATATTGAAGAAGGAGACCTCTCCCAGTCTCGAGCATAGGAACCAAATATGCACTATTGAGTCTAGAGCCAAGAGATCATCCACAATATCTCATTAGGACACAAAATTAATGAAGACTTGTTGTTTCACACAATGTGGAAAGTAAGAATATGATAAGAGTCCTACGCATTATCCTTGTGGTATTGCCAGAACATCCGAGTGATATATTAAATATATTCACAATGAAGATGGAAAGCCTTCTAGAGCCAACATCAAACAAGCTCTTGGTAGGTGACATGTGAGATCTTTTCTAAGGATCAAGCTTGTGAAAACTGGATTGAAACGATGGGGCGATTCATTCGTGAATCAACCTTAGTCGAGAAATGGATTGACGGATGCTTTTGGAAAAACCGTTCGATGTGCAAATCTTCTTTTCTCTAGCACGTCGAATGTGTATTCATTTCAAACACAAAAGTATCTCGATTGAAAAATACTTTTAGAAATACCATTCGATGTGCGAATCTCTTCTTTTCACTAGCACGTCGAATGTGTACTCATTCTCTAATACAAAAGTATTTTGATTGAAAATTGATCTTTCTCATAAAACCTTCGTCGTATTGCAAAACTCTTTCTTCTAAGCAATACGCGATTGTTTTCAAATCAATTTTCATCAATCGGTGAATCTCAAATCATTGGTTCACTCACTCCGTGTTGTCTTCTTTGAGGCGTTCGGTTTGAGAACAACTAGAGCAGCCTGCGAAACCATCAAGGAGATTCTTGAATTTTACGATCACGAGAAGTACTTGTCTTGATCAGCGGGAACCGTGGGCGTGTACCTCAATTCAACGAAAGTGATCAAAGACACTTTCGTGTGTTTTATTGCTAGCTGTTGTTTGCGGTACATTTAGACGATTGCGGTGATCGAATTGAGAGTCAATCCAAAGCCGCATGCTCACGCATCCACACTTAATTTGAAGAAATCATGACTTGTGCATATCTACATAACACGGCTCGATATTTTATACTATGTTTACGCTGTTGCTGCAAATATCATGAACGATAAAGCTTCCGCTACTCGATGAAAAGATGTCATGATCCAGAAAGTGTGAGCATGTCGGTCCGAAAGTCACAACATCACATGATGGCAACACAATAAAGGGTGATCCGAGATTTCTGTGGTGATGATCTCAACGAAAGCTCAAAGATCATCAAAGATGTGGATCGATTAAAGGCCTCCACCGAAAGTACAAATCAATGCGGACTTTGAAGAATCGCTACAAAAGCACAAAGATTGCGGAAGTGAAGAATTCAAGTCTGAGCTCAAGAACAAAGTCAAAGATAGAATGCTAGGAAGCAAAATGTATTTCATGGGGTGACCTCCCTTAGGGAGATTGTTAGGAATTAGAAAATTCCATGTTGAAGTGTCGGTCACCCCAATTATAGTCTAGCATATGTTAGCTTGTAGATTTGTAGTTATGTCGTTATTTAGTAGTTTATTAGTTAGTTTGTAGCGTAGTATAGTTTAGTGCAACACCGTGGAGGAAGGACGGGTCTTTACCCTTGTATGCACGATCCACGGCCGATAGGAAGTCGTGTATTGTGTAACTATAAATACCCTTCCATCCATGGAAGGGTGGAGTTTTCAATCTAACCTTACACTTTTATTCTACAAGTCTCTACCAAGAAATCTCCCAACTCTCTACTTTCTCTCTAATGGCAAACATGTATTTTGATCATCCAAGACCACCGAATCATCAACACAATAATATATATCGATCCTCTGCATCCTAGGATTACACTAGAGCGGATCCCAGTGGGAAGGATCCGGGAACATGGTAGAAATTGCCTATAAATAGAGAGCCATTTCTTCATTCTAACTCACCCTCTTCTTACTAAATCTCTCAAACACTCTCGGTCTCTTCTAACATATAGATCACTTGATCTAGAGAGTTGTTCTTCTTCTTTCTATTGTGATTCTCATATAGCTCCTTCTCTAAAGCGAGATCACGAGCATTCTACAAGTCATCCAAGCAAGGGTTCTTGATTGATTTGTCACTCCATAAGATTTACGTAGCGAAGATCTTGTATTTGATATTTCACATATTTGTTGTGTAATAGTCGTGTTGGTTTGGTCCACCGTGTTCTGCACTCGGTATCTAGCTTTGTACCGGAAAAAGGTGTAAGCAACTTTGTGAAGGCTTCTCCGCCAAGTGAAGGAGTTTGTTGACATAGTGCTTGAACTCTCGAGTAGGTGACTCGGGGAGTGGAGTAGGGCAAGGAAGGTGTCCTTGTGCCGAACCACTATACATCGGTTGTGTCATTTCTATCCCTTTGCTTTACTTTATTTACTTGCTTTATCATTAGATCTATACTTTCTCTACATCCATAAGATCTCACATATCAACGAATCTAAGAGTTTTGAAACTAACTTAAAATCGGCAAAGCTATTCAATCCCCTTCTAGTTTTCCACAAAAATTCTTGACCACATCGGGGAATCAAGAGAGCGAGATGATAGGATTGAAAATTGATGAGACATTCGTGGATAATATAGTCTCTTCTCTCAAAATTTACGATGAAAGGATTAAGAGATTGGAGAAGAGTGTTAGTTCATGTTGAAGCTATCTCGAATATCTATCACTCGGGAGGAGGAAGTCATCACACTATAGAAATTATCCTTGAAGAACCTTTGACCTTTTGGAAAAAGTTAGCGACAAATCAACATGGAAAGCAGTCACTTCTTGACCAAACTTTAGGTAAACTTACCTATCAATAATTCTATTAAAACTAATCATAATGATGTTGCGCAGAATTAAGTATTGATGAGACAATTCACCTCAACGAAAGATGTTCGGCGGTTTTGAGAACGAGCTACCACATAAGGAAAAGATCCGAATGTTTCACTCTCCTTACTTTATCGGAAGTCTAAACATGTGTAATGCCTAGGCGATCTTGGAGCAAGTATTAGCATAATGCCTCGTTCGATGTTTTTGCGTATGGGATTGGTAACTTAAAGCCGACCAAGATGAAAATTGAAATGGTCGATCGATCTATGCAATCGCCGTTGGGCATCGTTGAAAATGTGTTGGTGAAGATTAGAAATTCCTTTTTCCATTAGATTTTTGATTCTTGACATTCAGGAAGACAACGAATACCGGTCATTTAGGTAGGCCTATGCTTGCCACTGCCCATACTAAGGTGGATGTCTCTGCTTTGGAAAGTTGACTCTTGAAGCTAATGGAGAAATTGCTACTTTCGGACCTAATGAACATGTGTCTACCGGAAAAGGTATGTGCAATTGACCTCAGAGGCGGTTTGGTGAAGCTTTAGAAAAATTTCTTAGTGACCCCGGATCCTGGAGAGGTTGACTCGGGAGAGATTTTGATGTTTCGTCAATTTTGAGGAAGAGGATAACTTAGGATTAAGTCTTTGAAGACCTCTCAGTGACGTCGAGATGACCCATTGGCATGATAACTCTGTTAAGACTTTCACAACCCAATCAACCTAGATTTCATGAGGTAGGAACCGCATACATCATAGAAACCCTATTATCTCAAGATCTCGTGCAAAATCGGGTTCATCGACTTCCACCCATTTATTGACACTACTTGATCAACATCATATCAAAAGAATGCTACAACCAAGTTATGAAGAAAGAGTTAGAATATAAGGGGAATAACTTTCTTGGGTTGGCAACTCACATACATGTCTTCGTTGGAACTCATTCATTTTGGTGGACTTTATGGTTCTAGACGACGTAAGTAAATTTGTGGAGGATGGACTTACGGAGTAATTTTAGGAGACCTTTTTGAAATATCGGGTTTAGATAAAAATGAAAAGAATGGTTAGTTTGGTTGAAGATTAATGATGATAAGACTATTTTCAAAATGCCGAGAACGATCAAGAACTTTAAAAATTGGACCAAGAGGCAGTTGAGCCAAGCTCAATCGCTTTCGATATCGATGAGGAGGACAAGGAAAAAGGCATTGAGCACCCTTACCGGAAAATCAAGAGCTTCTACTCGGTCGTTTAGAATTGGGAAATGACTACAAATGGGATGAGAATTTGGTAAGTTGGATCCGTGTGAGATTTCCATATCCGAAATGACCAATAAGCTTTGGTAGCCCATGACTCGAGTCTAACTTAAAGACTCGTAAATAAAGAAAAGTGCTCTTTTGGGAGACAACCGAATTATCCCTTTCTTTTGTTTTATTTCGATTTACTGTAGGGTTTTGTGTTTTCTAACTATTTTTGCGGAAACGAGAAACTAATTCTCGCTGCGGTTGTCGATCGAGCAGAGTTACTACAGTAACTCATCTTGGTGATTACTGGTAACTAACCTTTTAGCAGGAATTCTTGACGTGTTACCATTACACGTAATACCATCTCGATGGTTCTGTTGTAACTACTCACTTGCAACTTATACCGGGTTTTGCGATTCGGTAACTCCCTAAAAAGAGTTCGACGTAACCTTCTCTGCTTTAATTCTTTCATTTTAAAACACAATAACCTTGTATTAGTATTTTAAATGAACTTTGTAGGTGTGTTTCCTGTAAACCCTCACGAGACTTCACTCGTCCACTTGGGACACCAAGTGGTTCAAAAGGCTTGTTGCATTCGCTAAATGCAACCGTGATTCCTATGAAAGTGAGTTAGGTTTGTTTTTCATTTTTTTATTTTTAGTTTTTTTTCCTTTTAGAATTATGCTTGTCGGTAGTGTGATTTCAGGGATTGAAGTTTGTTCATGATGCTTATACGAAGGCACGTCTCTTTTTCGTGGGCCTTCCTTCTTTATGAAGCAAATTTCAGGGAAGTTCTCGCTCTAATTATACATTTCTCTTCACCTTTATTTAATGCCTAGTACAAATGGGACTTTGTACAACTCAAGTGGGGGGACGGGAGTAAAATTATCTCTTAAACTTTATTTCGCCCTCATTTTTCTAGTTTATTTTGAAAAATTATGCCATTTTTTAAATTTTGACATGTTTTTCTTAACCTAACTAGATTAGACCTTAGCCGAGCACATACAACCCTTGATATATTATGGTGAGATTAGCCTTATCCGTTTCTAATATTTTACCCTAAATCCACCAAATTATGAGTATGTCGGTAGCTTGTAAACTTTAGAACTTGGCCTTTGCATCATTTCGAGACAATAGACGAGGTATGTTGAGTTAGCTCGATGTATTTGGACTTTTCAGTTTTAGAAGGCAATATTATAGGATTATCACCCAAACGACCTACCTTTGTGAGTCTATCGATTAGTCACCTCGACTTTTCGACCCCCATATGAAACCCTTTTATTGCACTCATCTTTAGTGCAAGATACCCTAGATACACCCTTTACGAGCCATTCCTTTCATTTTGTTAACCCGATATATTGTTTCGATACACCTATACACCTTAGCCTACCCCGTAGTCTTTATTTGTGATTGGGAAGTCATCATTTGCCTAAATTCAAGGTTCGAGTAGAAAGGTTCGAAATCACGCTTTTATCGACAACATTTCTGAAGATCATTGAAGACCCCTCGAATTCCCATTGTTCATCTCAAGTGGGGGGATATTATGTTTAGTATTTATTGTTATGATTCGAAAAAATAAATAAAAATAAAAAGTTGTTATGATTTTGTAAAGTGCAATGTGATAAGCACTGTAGTATGAACTTTATTGATTTAGTATCGAGGAGGCCACCTCGGTCACATTTGAAGATTGCAGTTGGTAGTTATGCCAACAGTTGGAGAAAAGGTAGTGTGCCCATCACGACATCCTCTAATGACACATCGCCTTGAATTTCATGATCCGGTTTCTTGACTTCAAAGCTTGAACTTTGGGCGACGGTGAAGTGGTAATGACTTGGTTATAGATTTAGACTACCGCTTGTTTTTATTTTACACCAATTATATATCCTATGTCTTATCCTACCCTTTAGTCATGAAGCGTGTCTAGGTGATGCAATGAGCAATCTTTGTCTTGGCCATGGATTTGGTCATGTATCATTGATTTTGTCCACCAGCCGTGACATGTTAGTAATGACGAGTCACCCTTAACCTTTATCGTGTCTACCCATATTGCCTTCGGAATTGTTTAGCCCTTAACTCTAGTGGTGGAGATTTATGTAACCGCCAAGCTTATGATAGAATACATGCTATGTTGTGCGATTGGTGATCACCCGAAATTGACACTTAGAATAGTTGAGAGATTTGAGTGTTTTGTTCCCCTTTCGTGAGGTGTTCGGCTTTGTTTTATTCTAGCATAAGGGATTTGTAAACTCATATTTTCGAGGTTATAGGAGATATCTTTTAGGAATCTTTCTAATAAGGTCTACTTGAGGCAAGTAGAGTTCGTGGGGATATTTGATAACATCAAATAGTCACGAATATTAAGTGTCAATTTCCCGGATAATGCTTGTAATTTATATCATTTATATGGATTTACGCTTGTTTTCCATTGTTTTCCACTTTCGGGTAAATTACGAGCATTGGAGCTAAATAGGCGAGGCTGGAGAAATATCTAAAGATTTATCATAGTATGCTATTTTGAAGAAGTTACGCGTAAATCGTCTCGCATTACGCCGTAACTATTGCGTAACTCGGAAAACCCACTTATCATTAGGTTCTGGCGTAACTCTTCCTAAAGGTTACGACATAACTACATTAGGTCAAATGAGGTTCCACGTCACGATACTTACGCCGTAACATCGCATCTATTACGACGTAACAGAGCTTATTAAAGACTACTACGTAACCACTCTTTAGGTTACGCCGTAACCAGCAGATCTAGTGCATTATTTGAAGAAATAGAAGGTTACGGCGTAACTCCTATATTAGTTACGCCGTAACCCAAATCTGGCCTATAAATACCCCACGAATTCCAACATTTCTATTCATTCCATTCCACATACAACACTCTAAGAACGTGGGAAAAAGCTCAAGGCAGGTCTAGAGGAGCATCCGAAATGTCTCCGAGGAGAAATCACTCCCCTACGATAAGCATTAGCGTTTTATATTTCTTTTACTTTCAATTCATGTATTTCGTACCTTTGAATATTGAATTGGTTTGCATGATTAATATGAGCGGCTAAGCACCTTTTGGTGCTAGCCTAGTTATGATTCCTTAATTGTTTTGTTTGCGTTTACTTTACTTAAGTACAATTATTTCTAAGTGTATGCATGCATAGTTTATTGGTAGCCACCCTTGGTTCGGTAGTTTTGAATGGCGATAGAGGCCAATTGCCTAGGAGATATGACCAACTGACCCTAGGTGAGCGGACTGAGACAGGAAGGGTAAGATATGACCAACCCGGCGACCCTTTCTACTTGTGCGATTTGACCAACTGATCACCTATCGTTTGGATGAACTTAAGAATTAGGGGTGAGTGTCTAAGTTCCTAAATCGGTCGGGCACTCACTATTATAAATCTAGCATGTAGCGGTACTTAATGACTCGGCTTGGGGACCCGGGAACAAGTGATTTATGATAGTCGCTGACTTCTCTGTGGTGGCATCCTTGCGATAGGTTAGGCGAATTGACCAAATGTTGTCCTCTCGACTTTGACCCCACCTGAAGTAATTGGAAGTAAGTAGACATAGACATAACTAGCTAGGAGGATTAATTAGGTTAGCACCACTCTTCTCTATTGATTTCCTTTTATCCATTTATCTGCTTTTTTTTTGCTTTATTATGTTTTAGTAGTTTAATTAATTAAATCCATATCGAAACATTTATTAATCTGTGACACTAGACTTAGTAATAATCCATCATACATAGCTCTCGGGACGACCTCGGCTTTACCGATTACTACACTACACACGACCGGGTACACTGCCCGTTAGTGCACTAGGGTAGACCATAGGTATAACGAGACACTATAAATATTAAGACCTGGTCAGTAAAACCTGCATCAGAAGCCTTTGACTAAATTGAATCAGAAGAACCAGAAGTATGAATGGCACGTGGAAGAAGAAGAAACATTCCAACTACTAAAGAAGAAGCTTTATAGCACACCAATTTTAGCATTTCTAGAAAGAGCCGAAGATTTTGTGGTATATTGTGATGCTTTGCATAAAGTATTAGGTGTTGTATTGATGCAAAAAGAAGGTTATAACTACGATTCTCGACAACTCAAATTTCATAAGAAGAATTACACTACCTATGACTTAGAGTTAGAGTCGTAGTATTTGCACTTAAGATTTGAAGACACTACTTATATGGTATAAGGCATATTGTCTTAACAATTCATAAGAATCTTCAACATATTTTTATCGGAAGGAATTAAACATGAGACAACGTCGATTGTTAGAGCTGCTAAGTTGACGCTATCACCCAAGGAAATCGAGCGTGGAAGTTGGCGCCCGAGCCGAAACAATTAAGCATGGGTTGCCTCCCACGGCTTTTCTTTATTTATGAGTCTTGTAGCTAGACTCGATTCGTGCCCCTACGTGACTTCATTCATCACCTTCTTTCTTTACTAATACTTTATCAAAAGGGTGTAGACGTTGTATGCTTACCGTGGATTCCTTCCCAACGTCGTCTATTATGATAACGGTTTTATTCTGTAGATTAGTTTCTTTCACCGTATAAGGCCCAAACCATCTTGGCTTATTTCTAAATCTTAATGCTCTTGTTCGTGACTTGTACAAAAGTACTTTCTCTCCATTTAAAAATTCCTTAGGGTTCCTTTGTGTTTGTGGTATTGAGGTAGGATTATTTCCTAACTTTTTATCGCGCTTCCACACTGTTGCATGTAGTCCTTGAACCATGAAATCTCTAAGCCCTTTTCCCAATCGTCAATTTTCTTCCTAACCATATTTTTAGGGACTTGTGGATTCTCATCCGTAATCTTCTCCATAATCTTAAGAGAATACCTTGGAACAATAGGTATCCTAGCGTATCCCTTGCCACTTTTGAGTATCATGATGCCCTCACCACATTTGATGGTTGCCTTGGCAAAGTGGCCGAAAAGGTGTTCCAAGAATAGTGGCATGTTTCTATCTTCCTCAATGTCTATAATCACGAAGTCCACGGATAGACAATATTAGCCATCGACTAAAACATCCACCGTTATTCCTATGGGTGAACATATGTGTGATTTGCTAAGGAAAGTCTAAGATTGGTCTTGGTGGCTTTTCCCTAGTCAACTTATTATAGGCGATAATGGCATTATGTTTACATCGGATCCACGATCGCCTAAGGCATTTATATTATCAATGTCACCTATGCTACATGGTATCACGAAGTTCCCGTGGTTTCTCGTTTTTAGTTCTTGGTTTTCTAGAACCAGCTCATAAATAGGTCATATAGGCATGGTGTCATACTCTTTTTACATTATTTTTCCTTCTAGGGCTTTCCTAAGAACCTCATTGTACCTAAAGTTGTTCACTTGGTTAACAACGGTTTTTATTAATCTCGTGCTTAAGGTAGTACTCAATGGTCTCGGGCTCATCATTAGTTTCGACCTCCTCCTTTTGCTTTTCTCGGTCTCCGCCTTCTCATCATTCCATATTCATCGGGCATAATGGAAATGGCGTTAACAAGCAAGTGGGAGGGTAATCATTGCTTACAAGTACCTTTTTCGGAACTTTTGTCTTGGTATACTCTTTTACCAAGTTCATCATCTCCGTCATCTTTGCCGCATCTCCTCCCTTTGCTATAAACCTCCTCTTCAAATTTTTCTAATATCTCCATATGGGCTGCCATGTACTCCTCATTTGTTCCTTAAAGCTTGGTGAGAGTGGTATTGGAGAAGTAGAGCAGGCGCTGTCGAATTGAGATTTTCTCACGACTGGGATTCAGAGAAAAGTGTTGGGTGGTTGGTGGAATTAGCGGAATTAACCATTTCTCGAGGGATTCGTTCAGGGGCTCTCTTTTGCCTCTCAATTAGATAATCTATCCTTCTCTCAAGAGCACTCATTTGCTCTTCAGTGATGGAAGGTTCTTTAGGAATCGATATGGCATTGATCACCTTGATGGGGGTTTCATGGGACTCACTCCAATTTTTGTAGCTTTGATTAGCAAGCTCTTCAATAATATCCTATGATTCTTCTGCGTTGGAATTGCTAAGTCTTCCACCGGCGGCTCGATCAATGGATTGTCTTGTGATGAAGTCGGTATGGTCATAGAAGACTTGGATTTGAAGCCAAAGATCGATGCCATGATGAGGGACTCTATAGAGTAGGTCCTTGAATCGAGTCCATGCTTCAGTAGAGATTCACCTTGGCGTTGTTGGAGCGTCAAGATGTCCCATCTAAGCTTAGTAGTTCTCCCGGTGGGAAAAATTGAGCAAGGAAGCGAGAGGTGAGATCATCCCAACTTGAGATGGAGCCGTGGAAGTCGCTCAAGCCAATTACTAGCTTGGTCCTGTAGAGAGAAATGGAAGAGACGCAGATGCGTGGTCTCCCGAGTAGTAGAATCGAGGTCGATGGAATCGACGATTTTAAGGAAATCCTTAAGATGCTGATTAGGATCTTCGGAACGAAGTCCATGGAATGCACATCTGTTTTGCACGAACCGGATGGTTTCGGATCGCAGGGCCTTAGTTTGGGCTTCGTCGGGAAGCTCAATGATGTTTCTATAGCCTAGGTGACTTGGTCTCGAGTATTCACCAAGAGTACGGCCTCTTGGCGGGTCATTTGGTGGTGGGTTGATAAGTGGTGGTTGATTATCACCTTCCATGATGAAAAGTGATGGGGTTACAAACAAAGGTCACAAAGAAGGGGGATAGACTACGAGGAAGCTAAAAATGGGGAAAAAAAAAGCTTACTTGATAGGAATCAAGCAAGGGAACCTAAACGAGGTGGAAATCCTAACTAGCTATTCTATTCCCAGCCGCCGCGTAAAAACTTGATACGCTGTGCACAACGCGTTCGGGGTCAAAGGAACTTCCTTTTGTTGAGCAAGTTTTCAATATCCTAGGCGGTGAACCTAATCATTGTAGTGTAGTATTAGGGTAAGCCTCGGGAATTGATATCGTTCTCTAAGGGAATAGGAATGCTAGTGAGAAATTACTATGCTAAGGTTGGGGTTGAGGAAGATTATTTTTTATCTTTTTTATGTTTTTTAGAAAATTGAAAGATACGATTCTCGGGGTTTGGATTTGGGGGTTGGTATATCTACCGATTACTCTACTTATCTAATTATCTAATTATCTAAACTAAGGTGAGTGTAGTCTATGTCTATTGTTGTGTGCTCTTATGATGATTAAAAATGTGTTTACTTAGATGTTATTACTCCTTAGTTATCTCCTATTGATGGTTGAATTGTCACGTCCTTATTCTTAATGCGTTGTGTTTCTAAGGTCGTAGGGTATGCGTTTATCCCTAACTCTTTGAAGATACCTAAGGTTAATGACTACGAAATCTCTAGGATTCATAAACTTAACACTAAGGTTATCTTTGGATATTTAGCCTACAATTCCACTAGTAACTATAAGCTAAGGTTCAACAAAGACTAATCAAGCATTAATAACACAACGAATTATCTATCGCAATACTAGGTCAATCACAATTAAGATAAGAGAAAACCAATCAATATTTAATAACTAGGTTTCATAAATCTAAGCAAACACACAAGTAAATTAGCCGGACATGGAGAACATGCAAGCATACACACAAACAATTGAAGACATGATTGAATCAATGAAGTAAAACACTTATCTTGTTGTAAAATAGGGTATGGAACCCTAAGATACTGTACAAGACAACCTTGGTTCGGGTTAGGTTATTACTCTACAAAACTACATCTCTAAAGCTGAAAATTCGGATTCTATATATAGTGTTACAATATGCGAAGCGTCGCACTTTAATCGTGACGCGTCGGGTCGCCGCCATTGGGTTTCGTCTTGGCGCGTCAACTCTGCGACGGCGTCACGTTATGCTCGTGACGCCAGAAGCTTCAATCTCGGCAGCCGTGCGGATCCAAATCTAGGTCGTCGAGTTGCGGCGCTTTAAACCCGATGCCGTCACTTGTAAATTAGCAATTTGCTCTCGAGTCGTCTCAAGATGTCTCATGACGGCGAAGCGATTAAGCGATGACGCCGTCCCTTCAATTCCGGCTGACTTGAGTGTCTCGATTCTTGACTTTGGCCATTTTCTTCGTATATTCGCGCCTTTTCTTCCGAATAAGTGTCATTCCAAACAATTTGCCTTCAAGAGACCTAAAAGTGAAAAGGAGCGAAATTAAGTAGTAACGGATACAAAAGTGATCAATTAAGGGCTTAAATGACCCTCAAAAGTGTACATTTTAAATCCTTATCAGTGCTACCTTATGTATTGACCATTTCATATAGTAACTTGATTAAACAAGAAACTAAAAGTGTAGTGGTCAATTAATTTGTGAAGCTATCGTGAATCGAGTTATTGAAAGTGTTTTGGTCTTAAATTGTATTATCGACCCTAATGCTTGTTATTGTCATCTTAAAATCTTGACGAGGATTGCTAATGATAGAAGTAATAGATTAGAACACCATCTAATTCTCGTGATCAAAGTGTTAGAACCCAAGTCACAATCAAACAAGGTAGATTGTTTAAACTAGTCTAGGCAAGTGTAGTTTTGATATATTGAATTCTAACTATAATAATTTGCTTGCTTACTATTGCGGAATTGTTTTTAAAGTTAATAAATGTTATATTCTCATTTCGGAAACTAAAAAAATCCTTGTGAAAGACCTCGGCTTACCGAATCATTTCTTGCTACATACGGATGAGTGTACTTTTTCGTGTGTGTTTCGTTTGAATCATTGATAGATCTTGTTATAAATTTTAAAACTTGCACTCGTGAGACATATCAATGCCCAAGATGAAGCAGTATAAGAAGAAAACATGAAGAACGAGAACCTAGATGGTATGTAATGCGGATAATTATAAACGTATAAAGTTTTACAATCCTTTTAGGTAGAATATCCAACTGTTATAGTGTAGTACTAGTTATAATACCCGTGCACGCACGGAGTTTTGACAAAAAAAATTATTATGTATTAATACTGAATATTGTGTCTTTAAAGGTAATTGCATATAATTATGTAGTAATAAGTTTCGTGCACGCACAAAGTTTACACATAAATCAAATTTATTTTAACATTTTAGTTCAGTATATACACATATAAGAATTTGCCCATGAAAATTGTGATATAAGTACAACTAATACTTATGCATGAGTTTTTCATTATACATTAATATCCATTAGAATTTGGTAAAATATTTGTAAAAATTTCTGTTAGGTAACTCAAGATTTAATTTTATTTAGCTGACAAAGATGTTGATGTTGTTATTTAAATTTCACTATTGATATTATGTTGTACACATGATGCAAGTTTAATAGCACATAATGAGCGTTGATAAAGTTAAAGTATACTCCTTAAAGTTTTTAAAAATGTTTTCTAGATGTCCTTATATAAATAAATAAGAATTACATGAGTCGTTGTTATAAGTCAATCGCGTATATTTATTTTTATATTAAAGTAACTCGGCTTACAATTTGATAATTATATTCCGTTTTCGATTTAATTTAGCCGTATTTAAAATGTAAACTACGTGTCACATAGGTTAAATTTTTAAAATGAAATAAATGAGTCCTTATTAAACGTATATACTAAAAAAATGATACTTATAATCTTATGCAAATTTATATGTTGTTATTTTAAAACAACATATACATTGTATTTTATAAAATATAAAGTATAAAGGGTATAAAGTATAAGGGGGTATTTGTTTATAATCCAAAGTTATTAAAAAACATGGAGACTTATAATGTTACACTTAACTCTATATAATTTTTAAAAATTTAACCACTAAAGTTTTATTATTACCTCCTCTTTTTTTAAGTTTTTGTTTTCACAAATTTGACACCTATATTTTTATATGTTTTTTTTATCAATCAAATTTCTCTACTAAATTTATTAAAGTTTGACTAAAATCAATTTAATTTTGACTTTTATTAACCAATCATATCACACGATTTTGCTTACGTGGCAAAATCGAGCTATCATATTCGCCTAATTGATTTTCAATAAAAATGAATTAATAAAATCACTCCGAAATAAAGTAATTCTTTTATGATTATTACTAGTTATAATACCTGTGCACACACAGGGTTTTGACAAAAAAAATTACTTTGTATCAATGCTGAATGTTATGTCTTTAAAAATAATTACATATAATTATATACTTATGCATGAGTTTTTCATTATCCATTAAAATTTTGTATAATAAAATTTTGTAAAAAAAATTGTTAAATAACTCAAGATTCAACTATATTTAAACATATAGATGTTGATGTTCTATTCAAATTTCATCGATATTATGATGTACTGCGTACATGCGAGTTTAGTGCAGCATAATAAAATGATGAAGTTAAAATATCTCCTTAAAGTTTTTTAAAATGTTTTTACATATCTTTATATAAATAAATAAAATTATATGAGAAGTTGTTATAAGACAATCATCTTTTTTCATTTCATATTACAATGGCT
The DNA here is from genome assembly GCA_022545495.1 of Chrysanthemum lavandulifolium. NCBI lineage: Eukaryota > Viridiplantae > Streptophyta > Magnoliopsida > Asterales > Asteraceae > Chrysanthemum > Chrysanthemum lavandulifolium. The sequence goes on from CM040240.1 coordinate 156,120,358, forward strand.
AGTTCTTTTGATTTGATGATTATATTTCGTTTTCAATAATTTAGCCGTATTTAATATTCAAATTATGTCACATTTATCATACTACGTACTTTTTTGAAAGGCCATTTGTCATACTTTTAATATGAAATAAATGAGTCGCTTATTAAACATATATAATAAAAAAATTATATTTATAATCTTATGTATATTTATATGTTGGAGTTTTAAAATAACATATCAATTGTATTTTAAGTTATAAAGTATAGGTGGTATAAAATATAAGGGGGTATTTGTTTAATTTTCAAAGTTTGTAAAAATATGGAACTTGTAATATTACATTTAACTCTATACAATTTTTAAAATTTAACCACTAAAGTTGTATAAATTACCCTCTTTTTAAGTTTTTGTTTTCACAATTTGACACGTATATTTTATGTGTTTTTATCAACCAAAATTCTCCACCAAATTAATTAAAGGTTATTAAAATCAATTTAATTTTGACTTTATTAACAATCACGTAAACATTTTTTCTTCTTGTAAGAAAAGCCTCTCTATTAGGCAATTGTTTTTCGATAAGAATGAATTAATGAAGTCACTCCGAAATGATGTAATTCCTTTATTATATAAAAGATTACCACTCAAATTATATGTGTGAAAATCGTTTTTCCTAATAAAAGTTAAAGCTTTGAAAGTGATGATTGATTGAGAATAAATCTCGTAGTTAGCAGCTCCATCATTGAAGCGCGTTAGGCTACGTCAAAATTTTTAAAATAAATATTCACCCATCCAATCACGTGCCCCCACATTATCAAGTCACGTGATCACGAGTATAATCTCTCTCTATACAAACACTTCAACACGTGGACCCCCTTTCATGTGCTATCCTAGGAAGTAGGGGTGTAATCAGTCAATGAGGTACTAAGCTTGTATTCAAATAGCTAGAAGCTCAGATTCGCTTTAGACAGAAGAAATAAGAACATCACTAATCTAAGATATCGTTGTTATGAATAATTACAACTTTATTTACCATATAAAAGTCCTTCAAAAGTATATTAAATAATTCTTTATGTAAGTAAATCCTTATAATTAGAATAATATTCAAATTGGCCTTACTTAATTATATGGATTTAATATAAAATATATATATATACTAAGCGGCGATAAAGACGATAAAGCTATCAATTTATCGAAAGCGAGCTGGCATTATATGCTTCGAGCCAACTTATTGGGATTGAGCGAGGCGAGGCGAGAACGATAAAAGTCATTAGATCGAAATTTCATTTCGATTCGAGTTCTTGATAAAAACGAGCGATTGAACCCAATTAGGAAGCCAACAAATTATTTATAGATTATTAATTTATATATTTATCTAATTTAAGCACAAAAATAATACGTACTATATGTACTAAACTTTTTTCATATAACATTTGACTCATCACAACTTTCATCTAAAAAGAAATTAATTATTAAAACTAAAGGTATTTTATTATTTCACATATTTTTTTATAATAGGATAATTTCATATCTACTCAATATAAACCTTAAAATGTTATATTTACCTAATTTACAAGTGAATAATGCATATTGTGCAATGATTTTTATGCATGTTTGGAGATATATGTAATTTTGGTGTTTTTATTAAGGAAATATGAAATTTCCCCTTTTATAATTTAAATATTTCTTAAACCGTTAATTGTTAAGCGAAAATAATTACACTATCGCGACGAGCATTTAATTATCTTTTTTAATAGACGGACACTTTGATATATTTTCAAAAAAATTAAAAAAAAAAATTGTTTTTTTTCCACGTTTTTTCGTCTTTTTTATGTTTTTCTTTCGAATCCGAGATTTGCATGAAAAAATCACATGTGATTAAACACTAGTTTGAATATCACATGTGATATTAGTGTTAAATCACATATAATATGTAATATCACATGTGATATTAGTCTTAAATCACATATGACATGTGATATTCAAATTAGTGTTTAATCACATGTGAATTTTTTTTTCATGCAACTTTCAGTAACGAAAAAAATATAAAAATGAAGTGGAAACCACAAATTTTTTTTTGTCGAAAGTATAACAAAGTGTCTATCTATAGAAAGATAATTAAATGCTTGTCGCAATGTTATATTTTTTTTCACTTAAAGATTAACGGTTTGAAAGATATTAATATTTGAAAAAAAAATAAAAAATGAAAATGAGTTTTTTAAATTGTTGGATTAATCTCATATATTAAATCAAATAAAAATAGAAAAAAAAAAAATAAAAGGCGGAAATTAATCCTTTAATATGTAAAAAATATTTTGTCCACGTTAAATCATATTTACCCAACTAAAGAGGTTTAGAGGACTAGTGGTTGGTGATTTGTCTAGGTCGGTTCCTAGATGAAAGAATACAGTGTATAGAACAAATATGGTTTATTCTTATGATGTTTGATGCTTTGTTATTTATTAAGATTTACATGTTTATTTTCTTGAACAAACTCAAACTTCCTACATATTCGCTAAATACAATCACAAAACAAAAGAAGAAAACGGAGGGTCTGTGGCTTGCTGGATATAAGTTTTGAAATAACCCAATGGGCTCCTAGGCAGAGCACTAAATAAGAGCCTGGCTCTGGGCCTACCAGGGAAAATGTATTTTTATAGCAGACTTTAGCTATTGAACATTTGGACGTGCACCATACCGTGACTCAGTCATATGTAGGTCGGGTTAATGTGACGTGTTTCAAAGGTCCGCGACAGATCCGATCAAGGGAACATACCTTTACATAATATTCTGTCACATCACCGATTCACCGCTCTTCAAAACTCAATCGGTTACCATTAGATGCTTCATAGGCAGGGGAGAGGGTCTCATTCTACACAACATAAACCTATCCATACGTTTGATACTTCAGGCACGTACGAACGATTAACGAGTATTACGTAGGTTTTCGAACAACAAAATAAGAAAACTTGCTTGAGAGCTTAATAAAAGTTTCTTCGCCGCTATTAAAATGTGAAAAATACATATTTCTCGGTTAACACAAAGTTGAGAAGGAATATCATGTGAAATGATATTGGCATGCAGAATATATTGCATGTTAAATTGAATATACATATAATATCAGATCAATGATCTGTATTTATCTGCTAAAACTTTTCACCTAAACTTTGTCTTTTAATTAGGCGTGACTTAAAAGAATAACATAATTTCAATTCCAATAATGTAAGAAAAGTACGCCATCAATCAACCTCTAGGAATATCAGTGATAGAAATGAAAACTAATAATGCTTCAAATGTTGCACCTTATATGGCTAAATCGTACATTATTACGAACTTGATTTTTATGCTAGTTAAATGCTTAAACAATACATTATCATTGTCGGGCTCTTGTTGTTATCCCATGTACATCTAGACATCTAGTTGCATATACAAAGGGTTGATCAGTCGATGATTCTAACTCCTAGGGTAACTTTAGAAAAGAGTAACAAGGCTAATTTTATAAATAGAGAAGATAGGTCAAAACATTAAAAATACAAGTGTTCTTTACTTGCTTTATTAGGCGAGGCTACTTGCTAGTTTATAACAATATTGGCTAGGGTAACTTTAGAAAGTAAACCGGGTTTGTAAGGATGTTGTTACTCAAACAATGACTTAGGATTATTTGGAGATTTCAAAACCGGGTTCGCATGCTTTGATCTTACCCCAACAAGAAAATACATGCTCAAGGAAGCCATGAAATTTCTTTCTCATTCTTAGATTGTTCATAAATATAAAATTATAAGCTTATTCCAATATAGACCGATTGATGAATCCCTTTACCCAAAAATATAGACCGATTGGATCATAGATTCCCAAGTTGCTTGTATTAACTCGTTGTAAGCCCCCTCCTCTAGCGTCTTTGCTAGAGTGTTTTGCTGAATCAAAATGCCGTTAAAGAAGCAAATATTGACTAGCCGTTAAAAAAATACAAATATAAGTACTATTCTTTACTTGCAAAGAAATCAAATAATTCTTCGAAAACTCATACTAACGTAAAGGTTATTCGCATGATACATACGTGTTACCAGCCACTTCGTTTCCCACCATGTGATGTGATCATACAATTATTGTTGTTTACTATTCGACATTTTCACTCTTTTCACGAGATTTTCAAGCGGGATCTACTCGTGATTGTTTACTTCTACAAAATAGGTCATTTAGACCGGTCACAAAGGTCATTTAGACCGGTTACATGAGGGTCCAAAAGAGGAGAGGTACAAAAGTATAACAAATATATACCGGTTGGTGCAGATGCCTAAAAGACTTATTTTTGCACGGTTGAAGGGTCATTGAACCAGGTTATGGACCGGTCTAAATATCCCTCCGTCCTGGATTATAAGTTCATTTGATTTTTCAAAGTATTTTATTTCAACTTTGACTTTAATTATTTCTTTTAGCGTTATAATACTTAATGTAAAATATATAAATGTGATAACGCTACACGCGTCGTTCGGGGTCAAAGGAACTTCCTTTTCTTGAGCAAGTTTTATAACACCCTAGGCGGTGAACCTAATCGTTGTAGTGTAGTATTAGGGTAAGCCACGGGTGTTGATATCGTTCTCTAGGGAATAGGAATGCTAGTGAGAAGTTACTACGCTAAGGTTGGGGTTGAGGAAGATTATTTTTATCTTTTTATGTTTTTTAGGAAATGGAAAGGTACGAATCTCGGGGTTTGGATTTGGGGTTGGTATTGCTACCGATTACTCTACTTATCTAATTATCTAATCTAAGGTGTATGTAGTCTATGTCTAATTATTGTGTGCTCGTATGATAGTTTAAAGATGTGTTTACTTAGGTTTTACTACTCCTTAATTATCTCCTATTAATGGTTGAATTGTCACGTCCTTATTCTTAATCGCGTTGTGTGTCTAAAGTTGTAGGGTGTCGTTTATCCCTAACTCTTTGAAGTTACCAAAGGGTCTCGTCTACAAAATACCACTAGGGATCATAAACTCTAACTCTAAGGCCTCTTTGGAAGGTTTAGCTTACAACCACTCTAAGTGCTATAACCTAAGGTTCACAAAGATTAATCAAGCATTAAGTACACAACGAATGACCTATCGCATTACTAGATCATTAACAATTAAGATAAGAGACAACCAATCAATATTCAATAATTAAGTTTCATATTCCTAAGCAAACACACAAGTAAATTAGCGGGACATGGAGAACATGCAAGCATACACACAAATAATCAAAGACATAATTGAATTAATGAAGTAAAACACTTATCTTGATGTAAGATAGGGTTTGGAACCCTAAAATCTTGTACAAGACGACCTTGGTTCGGTTTAGGTTTTACTCCAAAAGACTACACACTAAATCTTGAAAAATTCGGATTCTATATATAAGATTACATATGCGACGGCGTCACCTTATGTTGTGTGGCCGTCGGTCGCCGTCATTAGGGTTTCGTCTTGGCCACGTTAGTCTTGCGACGGCGTCACCTTGTGCTTGTGACGCCGTCCTCTTGACTTCCGGCGCCGTCTGGATCGAATCTAGGCCGTCCGAGTTGCGACGGCCTACTCTTTTAAAGCGACACCGTCACTTGAAAATAAGAGATTTGGCTTCGTCCGTCACAAAATCCTCCGGCGGCGTCGCGATTAAGCGATGCGCCGTCACCTTGTGTTTTCGGCATTTGAGTGTCTCGATTCTTGACTTTGGCCATTTTCTTCGTATATCCGCGCCTTTTCGTCCAAATAAGTGCCATTACAACAATTTGCCTTCAAGAGACCTAAAAGTGAAAAGGAGCGATATTAAGTAATAACGGATACAAAGTGATCAAATAAGGGCTTAAACGACCCTCAAAAGGTACATTTAAAACCTTATCAAATATCCCTACACTTGGTATTTGCTTGTCCTCAAGCAAATGTGCTTTAACCAATTAATTTATAAGTTAGGGGTCATGAAGCATTGGTTTAAAACAGTCCACAACACATATAAGCCCTATAAAAGTCATAACAAGCACGGAAATTACATACTAGCACCTCACATGGGGTGTTTGGATACTCACATCTCTCTCGGGTGTATATGAAATATAACAAGTTGGAAATGGAAGATTAAACACTCATTAACCGGTCCTAGTACATAGATTACCATAGGCTTGAGAATAGATCAAACCTCCATCGCTTTGGCGTAAGCACCTAGGAAAGACTATCAAAGAGGTCTTTAAAGGGTTGTAATGTTAGGCTTACGGTAGGAAACAAAGGGTTTGGTGGGATAGGCTATTTAGTGGTGGCAAGTCAAAATCTTTATGTTACAAGCATACGAAGAATGGCGTTGCTAAGCCAAGACTCGACACTCTAGACTCTAGATAAGCTGAAACAAACAAACATAAATTTAAAGGATAGATGTAGGATGGTAGCCCGTATGTTTTTTTTTTTTTTTTTTTTTTTAACACTCTATTTTTTCTTTTCTCTTTTCTATATTTTTTTTTTTTTTTTTTTTTTTTTCATACACTTTTACTCTACCATCCTCTACGGTAACATCAAAATGATAGGGATTTATAGGCACATCCCTACACTTGAGTTTTTATTACTCTAACACTAATTTGACCCGAATTGAAAAGATCAAAACACTTGGGGTATGTTATTACGCAAATTAGGAATTTAACGTTCCTTCCAATCATTTATAAACTTTAACTTTTCCCATGAGTCCCAATCATCCCAAAGCGTGTACAAAGGATATGACTCGACTTAGCAACTCATGCAAGTAACTAGATAATTGAACTAAGGGTTTAGGGTGATAACAATAATGCACTAAAAGTGAGTGCATATGAGGTAGGCTAAAGCGATTTGGGTGTAAATTTGGGGTGGGGTGTAAACAATGCTCTTCATTGATATTCGGAAAACCGAAACATCACGAGAACCGCGAAAAGGATAGGCTCGAGGGTTAACTAGGGTATCGTGTACTAAAGATGAGTACAACGCAAAGGTGTGGGGAATTACTCAACCGATGTGGAAGAAGTAATTATATTACGGTATCAAACAAGGGTTATCCTAATGCCTCTTATCATTTAGTTATTCCTAACTACACAAGTGTAGTCTTACTAGCGATCTCGGAATGCATCACAAAACAAGTTCTAGAATCTAATATACTACGGTTCACACTCTAAGCATTAAAGATGAATGCTTTTAATTCCTACTAATCTAAGGCGATCCTCACATTTTGGGTGGAATTTAGGTGGTAAAGGGTTTTGTGCTAGTCATGCAACTTCCTATCCGTGAGGCGCTTTTGTTAAGACTAATGGCCCACTCCTATATGTCATGAAAAATTTCAAATTTGGTGCCAAAATTACCCTAACCGACATTTTCTCATGGTTTATTACACAAATACAATTGGACAAAGCAAATAATCAAGGATAAGCATAGTTTCAAAGTTCCGCTTTATTTTCCCTCCTACACTTAAAGCGAACATTGTCCCCAATGTTCCCGAAATATCAAAGTTATGATAATGGAAGGTAATTAAAAGCGAAAGAAACTAGTACTCCACGATTAGCTCGGTAGGATCCGTGTAAAGTAGTGGTTAAATCCTTTCCAAGAAAAATGTATGCGTGAAAAGCTCCTTCCAATCTTTTGTTTCTTCTTCTTGATAAATAAAACACGCACATTCGAAGAAAACAAAGCGAAACCTTCGCGTAAAATCGGTAATAATAATATATATAAGACTCTACTAAACTAAGATATAATGCTTGTGGAATGGATGTTTACAAAATTTACGGAAAATTAAGACACGGAAAATTCCAAAATTTATAAGTAGCTCGAAAGCGAGAAAAAAAGTAATCATTGTTTTACTCCTTCACGCCGTCGTGTTGCAATCTGACGCCGTTATCCCGACAAAAAGCGGTGCGATTTTACGGAAAAATTACGGAAAATTTATATCTTTAGAATCGGAAAAATTTCGCAAAACATCCATTATGACTCGATACAAGCATTTGACTCGAACAAACACACATATATATCTTTTAATGAATTGTTATTCTCATGTTTACGTTTCTTTTGAAAGCGTGTGTAATCCTCCTACACTTATCCTTTATGTAAAATACCTTTATATGCAATTAAGGCGAGGTTAAAAACAAAATAAAGCATTTTACAAATTTAAACATGAGAATAAACAATTAATAAAAGATATATGACACTAACAATCAAACAATTAAGCATGGGTTGCCTCCCACGAAGCGCTTTTCTTTATTTAAGAGTCTTGTAGCTAGACTCGTAGTCGTGCTCCTACGTAACTTCATTACCGCCATCTCCTTCCTTTGCTTTCCCTTCGTCGAAAGGGTGTAGACGTTGTATGCTTACCGTGGATTCCTTGCCAACGTCGTCTATTATGGTGACGGTTTTATCCTTTAGATTGGTTTCCTTCACTGTGAAAGGCCCAAACCATCTTGGTTTGTTTCTACCTCGTAATGCCCTTATCCGTGATTTATACAAAAGCACCTTTTCTCCATTCAAAAATTCCTTAGGGTTCTTTTGTGCCTTTGGTATTGAAGTGGGATTATTTCCTAACTTCTTATCGGGTTTCCACAGCGTTGCATACAATCCTTGAACCATAAAATCCCTAAGTCCCTTTTCCCAATCATTCATTTCTTCTTAACAATATTGCGGGGCTTGTGGATTTCCACCGTAATCATCTCCATGATCTTAAGAGGATACCTTGGAATGATGGGTATCCTAGCGTACCCTTTCCCACTTTTAAGTACCATGATGCCTCTCCGCATTTGATGGTTGCCTTGGCGGTGGCCGAAATGGTGTCCCAAGAATGAGTGGCACGTTTTATCTTCCTCAACATCAATGATCACGAAATCCACGGATAAACGATATTAGCCACCTCTATTAGAACATCCACCGCGATTCCTATGGAGTAGACATAGGTGTGATTAGCCAAGGAAAGTCTAAGATCGGTCTTGGATGGTTTCTTCTTAGTTAACTTATTATAGATTGATAATGGCATTATGTTCACATCAGTCCCTTGATCAGCTAAGGCATTTATATTGTCAATATCTCCTATACTACAAGGTATCACGAAGTTCCCTATGGTGTCTCGTTTTTTTGTTAATGGTTTTTTTAGAACCAACTCATACAGAGGTCCCATAGGTAGGCGTCATACTCTTCTTTTGTCATTTTTCCTTCAAGGGCTTCCTAAGAACCTCATTGTACCTAAAGTTGTTTACTTGGTTTGCAATGGTCTTTCATTAATTTCGTGCTTAAGGTAGTACTCAATGGTCTCGGGCTCATCATTAGGTTCGCCTCCTCCTCTTGCTATCCTCGGTTTTCCTCACCTCAACCTTTCCATCCTCGGGCATAATGGAAATGGCGTTAACAAGCGAAGTGGGAGGACAATCGTTGCTTCTTACTAGTACCTTTTCGGGAACTTTTGTTTTGGTAAATTCTTTTACCAAGTTCATCATTCCGTCATTTTGCTTGCATTTCCTCTCTCGCCTATAAACCTCCTCTTCAAATTTGGCTAATCTCTCCGTATGAGCTATCATGTACTCTCTCATTTGTTCTTTAAAGCTTGGTGAGAGTGGTATTGGGAAGTAGAGCAGGCGCCTTTCGAGGTGGGGTTTTGCTCACGACTTGGGATCACGAAAAAGGTGTTGGGTGGTTGGTGGAATTGGCGGAATTAAGCGCTTCTCGAGGAATGTGTCACGGGAGCCCTTTATGCCTTTCCATGAGATAATCAATCCTCTCTCAATAGCACTCATTTGCTCTTGGTGATGTCGGACGATTCAAGAGAAGTTGATATGGCATTAATCATGTTAACGGGGTTTCGGAGATTCATTCCAATCTTCGTAGCTTTGATCGACAAGTTCTTCTATAATTTCCCAAGATTTCTCGCATTAAAGTCATTGAGCCTCCCACCGTGGCTTGATCAATTGATCGTCGGTGATGAAATCAACATGGTCATAGAAGATTTGGATTTGAAGCCAAAGGTCAATGCCATGATGGGGAGTTCTGGAGTAGGTCCTTGAATCGAGTCCATGCTTTGTAGAGACTCACCTTGAAGTTGTTGAAGCGTTAAGATATCTCGCCTAAGTTTAGTGGTCCTCCCGGTGGGAAAAATTGAGCAAGGAAGCGAGAGGTGAGATCATCCCAACTTGAGATGGAGCCGGTGGAAGTCGCTCAAGCCAATTACTAGCTTGGTCCCGTAGAGAATTGGAAGAGACGCGGTAGCGTGGTCTCCCGAGTAGTAGCATCAAGGTCGATGGAATCGACAATTTTAAGGAAATCCCTTAGATCTTGATTTGGATCTTGAACGAAGTCCATGGAATGCACATCCGTTTTGCACCAACCGGATGGTGTCGGATCGCAGGCCGTAGTTTGGGCTTGGTCGGGAAGCTCAATGGTGTTCCTATAGCCTAGGTGGCTTGGTCTTGAGTATTCACCAAAGTACGGGCTCTTGGCGGGTCAATTGGTGGTGGGTTGATGAATGGTGGGTGGTTATCACCTTCCATGATGAAAAGTGATGGGATTACGAACAAAGGTCACGAAGAAGGGGATAGACTACGAGAAAGCTAAAAATGAGAAAAATTTACTTGATAGGAATCAAGCAAAGGAAACCTAAGCGAGGTGGACTACTAACTAGCTATTCTATTCCCGCGTGGCGCCAAAAACTTGATAACGCTACTGCGCGTCGTTCGGGGTCAAAGGAACTTCCTTTTCTTGAGCAAGTTTTATAACACCTAGGCGATGAACCTAATCGTTGTAGTGTAGTATTAGGGTAAGCCACGGGTGTTGATATCGTTCTCTGGGGAATAGGAATGCTAGTGAGAAGTTACTACGCTAAGGTTGGGGTTGAGGAAGATTATTTTTATCTTTTTATGTTTTTTAGAAATGGAAAGGTACGAATCTCGGGGTTTGGATTTGGGGTTGGTATTGCTATCGATTACTCTACTTATCTAATTATCTAATCTAAGGTGTATGTAGTCTATGTCTAATTATTGTGTGCTCGTATGATAGTTTAAAGATGTGTTTACTTAGGTTTTACTACTCCTTAATTATCTCCTATTAATGGTTGAATTGTCACGTCCTTATTCTTAATTGCGTTGTGTGTCTAAAGTTGTAGGGTATCGTTTATCCTAACTCTTTGAAGTTACCAAAGGGTCTCATCTACAAAATACCACTAGGGATCATAAACTCTAACTCTAAGGCCTCTTTGGAAGGTTTAGCTTACAACCACTCTAAGTGCTATAACCTAAGGTTCACAAAGATTAATCAAGCATTAAGTACACAACGAATGACCTATCGCATTACTAGATCATTAACAATTAAGATAAGAGACAACCAATCAATATTCAATAATTAAGTTTCATATTCCTAAGCAAACACACAAGTAAATTAGCGGACATGGAGAACATGCAAGCATACACACAAATAATCAAAGACATAATTGAATTAATGAAGTAAAACACTTATCTTGATGTAAGATAGGGTTTGGAACCCTAAAATCTTGTGCAAAGACGACCTTGGTTCGGTTTAGGTTTTACTCCAAAAGACTACACACAAATCTTGAAAAATTCGGATTCTATATATAAGATTACATATGCGACGGCGTCACCTTATGTTGTGTGGACGTCGGGTCGCCGTCATTAGGGTTTCGTCTTGGCGCGTTAGTCTTGCGACGGCGTCACCTTGTGCTTTGGCGCCGTCCTCTTGACTTCGCGCCGTCTGGATCGAATCTAGGCCGTCCGAGTTGCGACGACCTACTCTTTTAAAGCGACACCGTCACTTGAAAATAAGAGATTTGGCTTCGTCCGTCACAAAATCCTCCGGCGTCGCATGATTAAGCGATGGCGCCGCCACCTTGTGTTTTCAAAGAACTTGAGTGTCTCGATTCTTGACTTTGGCCATTTTCTTTGTATATCCGCGCCTTTTCGTCCAAATAAGTGCCATTACTGACAATTTGCCTTCAAGAGACCTAAAAAGTGAAAAGGCGATATTAAGTAATAACGGATACAAAAGTGATCAAATAAGGGCTTAAACGACCCCTCAAAAAGGTACATTTTAAAACCTTATCAGTCGGGTTGCGGGTCACTTTTTTTATAACCAAAAACCCGACAAGCCGACTCGATAACACCCCTACTTGGAAGAATTACATATTTTGAAGTGTTTTATACTTCCAAAATAAGCAGACACGCAATTAACCAAGCAATCCCAAACACCCTAAAAAAAACTTGAAAATGCAAAGAAACTTTTTTTGCTTACATGATTGGGTGTGGCCAATGTGGGCTGCAACTTGGTGCTTCGTTTCTCTGTGAAGCTTTATCTTTCGAAGTCGGGGTATTATCCTGTTAACAAGTAATTAATTAGTCTGAATAATGATAAGTAATTAATTAGTCTGAATAATGATACAAATATCACATAAAAAAAGGTTTGAGTTTACCATACCAAAACGCGCGAAATTCTAGCAACGCCATCAAGAAAGCTCCCAACCTGACTGTTTAACACAATAATGGTGTCATCCGCTTTCGACAACACCTAAGCTTAGTATCTCCAAAGGTCGGAACAAAAGTATCTACGGACACCTTCATGTAAAAGGGTATAAGTGGTCCTCCATGTATGGTGCCATCACCAATTGGATAAACCATCCCACGTGCTATCGGAGTCGTGTCCTCGGTGTAAGGTGAAAACAACATACACGATTTGGGCTCCTACAATTCATACAGATGCATCATGTATTATGTCATAAAAATAAACCATCAAGTATATTTATTCACTTCAATAAAGACACTGAAACATAATTCAACTTTTTTAAGGGTGTTTAAGATTGCTTATTTACTTATTTCATAATTCTGCTAAATAAGTTACTAATCCAAACACCCCTTACAAATTTTGGCAATAAAACTTCCATTATATTACACTGATAATAAACACCCCCTTACAAATTTTGACTGCATAGTATAGACTAACAGAGTTAAAAGTCTCGTTTTGGTTGGTTATTTCTAGTTGTGTAGCTCAAAATTGTGTCTGACTTTGGGGGTGTTTGTGCAAGCTTATTTTTTGAGCTTATGTCTTATAAAACTTTTGAAAAGCTCATAACTTAGTTTTGACTTCTGTAAAGCTTTGAACACCCATAAAATGACAGCAGGAAAAAATGAAACCAACAAGTAAAATTTACCTTTATATCTTTTAGTTTTTCTTTGTCTTGGTAGCCAACGGTTGTCGACTCACAGCTGCTTTCCTTTCTTCTCTTCTGTAATCTTCCCTCATTGCTTGCTTCTCGTTCCATGTCTCTGTCAGCGACTAATTCAGCATCTCTTGCAGCGTCCCTTGCAGCGTCTCTTGCAGCATCTCTTTCAGCATCTCTTGCAACATCTCTTTGAGCATCTCTTTCAGCGTCTCTTTGAGCCAATTTTCTATCCACTATCGCTTCTATCTCTTCTATTTCTCCAGTGCTTTTCTTCCTTTTCTTTGTTTGTTTATACCCTACTATGGCTTTCCTAAAACCTATATTGTTCCCCATGATCCGGTATGCGACCCCCATGCTCGGTCCTAGCACCACAATTAAAGTGGCTCCCCCTTTTCCTTCGGAATTAGTCCTTGAACCATTTTTTTTATCTACGTCTACCTGTAGATGCAAATTTAAGAACACTTTATTGATAAAGTTGCTATCAATAGAAAACAATAACATTGAAATTTAAACAATCTTAAAAGTTCTACCAATTCTCTGAATATTTCTTCCGTATCTGGACAAGTTATCCTAGCAAGGATCGATCTTTTTGTGCGCTCACAAGTAATATCCAAGATTTCTTTCTTCAGCTCTTCATCCATATTCACTTTTTCCAAATCAACATTCATTCCACGATACCCTGATCTTCCTAGATGTGCATAATTCTTTTGAAGCTTAGTATATGTCTTCGATGGCTTTTTTCTTCAAAAAAGTGTAAAGGGCAAATTAGAAAAATTACTAAAAATCACTATAGTCGTTTTGATACAAAATAAAGTTAACTAACCATATTGTCGATGACCGATGTTTTTTCTGAGCTTATCCACGTCTTCCTACATGAAAGAAAGTATTTCTTATTTTCATAAGGTTTTTATGTGGAATCATGAAGTTGGCTTTGGGCATTGTCTTAAATCTCTTCCACGATTTATCAAAATTCATGTGTCTCAAAATGATACTTATGGTAACTGTAATATCACCGAAGATAACTCGAATGGTTTGTGCCAAGAAAACGATTTATGCCAAATTAAATACAGATATATAAAATGTTTACAAGAAAAGATGAAATTAAATAACATTAAAGAAAGGGTGTTCTACAAAGGACAAAAGAGTCAATATGTATCTACAATTTTTGACACTTGACAACCACTCGGCCCCTTCCTCATCTTTCCCTAACCGAAAACGACTGCAAGCAACCTGTGGTCGACTCATACATACATATCCTTCACACGTTTACACCCACAACCACACGTGTGTGTCTTTTTTTCTTCTTCTCTCTCTACATATATATTTCCACACAAACATACATACCTTGTCTTCACGCCATTATATTCTTATTTTATGTTTCTGTGTGTGAGAGAGTGAAAAACTAATAACAGGAATAGGGTTTCTAAGTAAGAAATGATGGGAGTTGAAATAGTGTGTTGTATGTGTGGTGATGTTGGATTCTCCGACAAGATTTTTCGATGTAACAACTGCCGCCACCGCTTTGAACACTGGTATGTTTCTCTTTGTCTCCTTGCACACATGCACAATTAGGGTTTAGGTGATGCAATCTTTATGTTACACCAGTGTTGCAAGAAGGTAGAAAAGAAACAAGAACCGACGAAAAGTTAGACTGCCACCACAACACCCATAAATTATTAAGTATTGCTATCTTAGTTTTTAATATTTGTCTTTAATTCTTTGCTTGGTTACTAAGTTTCGTTTTCTGCTTTAAAAATAGATACAACTTGATACGGCGTAAAAGCTTAGTAAGTTACAAGCTAGTTTCAAGCTTATCAGCTGATTAGTTTGTGTCAACAAGTAATTTTTTAAATGATACTGAAAGCAATTGCAAAGCCTTTAAGTTTATATCTATAAATTATGGTTCTATTATATTTGGGATGCATCAAGACTCTTACATATCTTTGGATCACTCATAGTAGCAAAAACGTTCGTTTAAATTGGCTCGAATGGATCACAAGTGGCTTGTTCCATTTCATTGTAATTGTATTTACTGTATCTTTGTCCTAGCAACTTAATTGCTAGTTTTATAATACAAATCACCGTTAAAAAAAAAGGAGCATATATCCGACAAATAATCGTTGAAAAGGTACATACTCATATTATGTCAAGTTAAATGTTGTTATAAATATATACAACTGATGTTTTATACTATGTTTGAAGCCTTTTTTTCTTTTAGCTTTCTTCTTGAACGACAATTAATGTATATGGTAAAATTTCTATAGCATGAAGCTAAAATGGTTATAAAGTTATACCTTGATATTGTTACATATTTCTGGTAATCATGCTATGCATCCTTAAGTAATTCCTTGAATTATTTTCATGACAAGCAGAATCATATATTCTAGTTGCTAGGAAACATTTTAAGTTAGGTATCCTAATTCGGCTTCCGTGTCTTCTACCTAATTGTATACTCTAAAAAAATTAATAAGATAAACTCATTTCTTAACAGTCTAGTACTTTTCTAATCATTTCATCATACTTTATATGTAGGTATTGTAGCAACTATTATATTGAAACATCGGAGCTAGTTGATCCACTCTGTGACTGGTGCCAAATCGACAAGATCCAAGCCTCAAAACCTCGTGTTTTGTCCAAGAAACCAACCTCAAAATTGGACACAGGAATCAGCAACCGGTCAGAACATATCGGTGACAAGATCAAGCAACATGACCGTGAAGAGGGTAATTCAGAGAAAGGTAAGTCGCCCACAGGAGTCCCTTCTCCAAGGACCGCTACTCGAAGGTACAAGCTTCTCAAGGATGTTATGTCTTAAAATTAATATTTAAATAAATAGAGATAGCCTGTATTTGTTATATACAATACCACCCTTTACAAGAGTCTGAAAAAGTGTTATTTCTTTGACCACAAAAAGTGGGTGCTTTGGTTTTTATGAGATGGTCCTCCATTACTTCGTATATGTATGATCTTTCTCTATCAACTATATGGTATGCATTATTATCTTGTACGAAATAATATAACATATCAACATCTACTTAAGGTCTGGAAACGGCATTATAATGTGTACATTTTGACCTATTGAATTGATTCGGTTTTCACTTCAATAAGATGTATGCATTGTTGACTGTACAATATTCCAAGCATGTCTTTTAACCTTCAAAATTCTGGATATTGAATATACAAAGCTATACAGCAGTATCGTGATGCATGCATATTCTGATTATACAATAATAAGCATTGATATTTTGTGGCTCTAGATCTTGAAAGTGATTAAGAGGTCCGTCTTATCTTTTATTTTAGCGTTGGTATGATCTTCGTCAAGGTGGTATGTTAATTTGAGTTCTTCCGTATGGTGGCATTGGATTTTGTTGGAGTTAAAGTTGGGGTTTGTTTATTAAATAGCACGCTTTCTCAAATGTTTCGATATAGACTGCATTTTTTTCAACGCGGTTGGGTAGTGTCTTTTTTTTACATGTCGATATAGACCTGTCTTTCTCCGAATCACGCTTGCCAAGTCACTGAGTTTGTGTGGCGCTTTGCCAAGTCATACAGCTACCACGTGGAAAAAATTAAAAAAAAAAAAAAAAAAATTAATTTTGAAAAAAAAATTAATTTTTTTTCAAAACGTTTAAAAAAAAAAAAAAAAAAAAAAACTTTACGTTTTTTAAATCGAAAAAAAAACCATTACATTTTTCAAATAATAGTTTAGTAGGTTAGTCACTCCGTTAATAATAGTTTCCTGGTTTTGTCGTTTTATCCGTTTGTTCGCTTTTTATCCGTTTCTCCCCGTTTTACGTTTTCTGCTTTCATTCGTTTTTAAAGTTTTGTCCGTTTTCTTACGTTTATCCATTTTTCTTATGTTTTGTCCGCTTTTCACGTTTTATCGGTTTCATCCGTTTTTTACATTATTCTTAGATTTTGTCCGTTTTCTTACGTTTTACTGTTTTTCAGTACATTTTTATCGGTTTTCATCTGCTTTTCGCACATTAGTACAAAAACGAAAGAAAACGGACAAAATGTAAGAAAATCTAAAAAAAAGAAGCAGATGAAACCGATAAAATCGCATTTAAAACGGACAAAACGTAAGAATAACGGACAAAAATCTAAGAAAATGTAAGAAAATCTAAAAAAAGAAAAAAACAGATGAAAACCGATAAAAATCGTACGAAAAACAGGCAAAACGTAAGAAAAACGGACAAAAATCTAAGAATAATGTAAGAAAAACGGAAAAAAACGGATGAAAACCGATAAAAACGTAAGAAAACGGACAAAACATAAGAAAAACGGATAAAACGTAAGAAAAACGGACAAAAACTTTAAAAAACGAATGAAAACGGACGAAAAACGTAAAAAACGGAAGCGGATAAAAAGCAACGAAACGGATAAAACGGACAAAACGCCAGTAAACTATTATTAATCTGAGGGACTAACTCATTAAACTATTATTTGAAAAACGTAAAGGTTTTTTCGATTTAAAAAACGTAAAGTTTTTTTTTTTTTTTTTTTTTTTTTTTTGTAAAACGTAAATTTTTTGAAAAAAATTAATTTTTTAAATTAATTTTTTTTTCCACGAGAAGAAGCTATATGACTTGCAAGCCACGCCACATAAACCCAAACGACCGCAAGCAGTTCACGTAGATTGGAGAAAGACATGCATCTATATCGATACGTAAAAAAAGACACTACCTAGGGTTGAAAAAAAGACAGTCACTATATCGAACATTCGAGAAAGACGCATTATTTAATAATTAAACCCTTAAAGTTGTATTGGTGTGGGTTCGAGTGTGAGTTTATTAGGGATCCTCGTTTAATTCCATTGCCCTTAGCCTAGAGACACTGAAGCAGTCTTAAAACTTGTTAAACATATTTAGATTCAAATTTATTTATATCTAGTTGTCGTTAACATTACATGTATGCATTGTTGAGCTGTATGCTATAGATGTGTGACGGTTCTTTTTACGTTTTTTTTTTAACGACGAAAAGAAGTGTTTTTGCATGTTCACATCTAAGAGCTATAAAGAACATGCTTTCAGCAACGAAATCAAGTACACAGATGATAAAAATTGGTTGATAAATCGCCAACTATTTTAAGGACGGCTTTCTGATGGATTTGCGACGCACTAACGGCATCCATGCATATATTGGTTGGAAGTTTTAGCGACAAACAATACCAATGGAGAACCTTCGTGGTAATGTTGCGACAGACTTTGGTGTTGCTTTATGTATAGTAATGAAGCGATGTGTGTCTAACAGAAAATTTTCTAATGAGTCTCTTATAAGTTACAACTATACGATGTGAAATTGTTTATAAGCTGGACAATATGACTTATGATGTCAAGCTCGTTGGACAAAAATCACAAAAGTCACAATATTACTATAGCTTATTCATAATATAGTTGTTCAATATGACCTATCGACACTTCTTGATCATTAATTAGTATGAGTAATACATGCACTGTTTAAGTTGTTTGGTCTAAGTAATCAATACGTATATAACACCACATATCCTGATAGGTATTCAGGAACCATGTCGGTATGAATTGCGAACTGTACAATGCAACCATCCATTTCGTGGTCATTAAACTCATGTTTTTTTGTACTGTACTAGCCACATAATGTTACTGCAAAGTACTATAAGATGTATGTGTTATGTCCACTTCTCAACTTTGGCTTTCATGTACGTACAACATATTAGAGCACTCCCAATGGTAACTCAAGTTATCATTTAACACGTGTCACATCAGCGCCACATCAGTTTTAACATTTCACCTTAACTCACCAAAAAAATACCCACAATGGTTAACATTCCAAGTTAAACTTTAACTCATCAACAATTTACAAAAACAACCCCTCATTTAGGGGCATAAATGAAAAAAAAAAATGCAATAACATGCCGTTGGTGTGTTAACACCTGACATTAACTTGGGAATAACATGCTGGCCACAATGGTTAACATCGGTTTAACACCGAATGTTAAACAATAACATGGGGAAGGCGTTACCATTGTACATGCTCTTAGTTAATTGTTTCCGAAAATAAACGCGCATGCATAGCAGTCACTTTTGTTCATGATAAACCTAAAGTTGTTTTCTAATAATATGTACTACTAAATAAAATATATTTAACATAAGATATCAATAAAGTGATATATAATCACCATGCGCATGACGATCATAATTCAGACATTACAAGATGTTATGCAGTAAACCGTAATACACAACTCATGGTGCACGATCAAAAACGCGCTGTAAGATCAATTCCATATAATAAGCTAGAGAACTTGAAGGAATAAGCGTAAATTTGTATTTTAAAATATTATACTACTTGCTTAAGCAAAATCAAAAGGTCTCTTGCATCAGAAGGATTGAAGATCATTTAATAAGTTGGTTGGGGAAATTATAATTTCTTTGAGTGAAAAAGTTGTGATGATGATGAATTGATCATTATGATATGATAAAGCTGATGGTGGTAGGGTTTGGTTCATGTTTTGTGATTTTTGTCCTTTGCCCTCAATGAGCCATAAACTTCAATGTCAACTTAATGTGTGTAGGTTTGGATTATGCTTTTCTAGCTTATTGATAATATATACTGCTAATAGAAGCTCTGTCCTTTAAAAAATGTGCGTACGTATATGCATATATATTATTGCAACTATCACGTTAATATAAATATATCTTGCAACTAAGCAAACATGTTAGTGACAACACTTGTTTCAAAAAACACTCGAGAACTATTATATACAGTTTACCATATATAAAATTACCTTGCCAAGATATATTTTCCCACGATCATCGAAGGACAGTAAAAATATTAGTCATCCCAACCAACGTTTTACCCCAAAATCATCCTCTTAAATGAATTTTCCACAAATTTAAGCTAGTTGGGCTTGGTCATCCCAATATCTTGTCAGACCCAACGAGGCCTACTTTGGTAGCTAATCACCACAAGAATTGAAATACTCCCAACCGTTTCTATCACTATGTTCTCTTCCTTGGTTTCCAATGTATATGGATATTTGTATTGCTTTAAGGGAGTCAACCAATCCAAATGTCATTTATAACAAGATAAGTGTTGAGACCTTAGCAATTCTTTTTCATATAAAAGATACGAGAGAAATAAAACTTGTTAGTGAGTTTTAAACGGCTTACATTAAAAGAAAAGACAAATTAGTGATACCTATATTTGCTAAAGAAATATTTTTGTGAGCTAATATAGAGGGATCTTTGCGAAACTGTTGCCGACTCGGTTTCAAAATTTATTTCAAGGGGTTTGCTTAGTCACTCTTGTGGAAATGTGATACGTGCAAGAAGTTCAAGACCAAGTCTCCTGTTGCTTAATATTAGGATATCACTGCTCATATCCTTGCCTATTTATATGTATTGTTTATGGAACATCATTTGGGGCTTTCGTTCATTTTACTCAAGCCTCCAATCGACGACGCCATACGCTCTCGCCCTATTGGCTCGCGACTCGAAGTTGCCATGGGCAATTGGCTGAAACCGTGGTCACGTATTATCCCGAATCTACTCCGTATACTCCGCCACCAACATCAAAACCACCACCCCTCAAAGAATCTATGGTTGCCTTAGCCGATACCATAGCTAACTTAGACAATCATCCACATTCCCTCGAGCTCGCTAACCGTTGGAAACGCCTCCCCAACCAATGGGATACTGTAACAACCTGAAATTTTACATTAACTTTAACCATTAAACTCAAACGTTTTATCAAAATCGTGTAAAATTTAAACTTTACGTATAACTGCTAGGTTATCCCATGTATCATAAAAACCACATTTGGACGTTTTATATCACATTAGACTAATATTTAGTCAACTCAAAATCATTTAAATGATCATTTTCATTCAAATTCATTGCCTTCAAATAACTTGCTTTTTACATGTTCAAACTTACGTTTTAAGTATTTTAAACGTGAACCAACTCTAGACTACGGTCAGTCTACACATTTTTCAGGCATTTTAAATTATTTTTATGTTGACAAGAGAATTTTATACTTGTTGTGTCATTTTTATAGTTTACGTCAATTTTATTACGAGCTGGTGTCAACTAACGCATTTTTGAACTCGCATTTTTAGTCTTAACGTCTTTTAAACATCCCGCTAAACTCATATAACATTAAGGGTTAATAACCTATTAAAGCATCATACTTGTCATAAATGTCAGTTCGACGTAGCGAACAAAAAAAAAAGCCCTTTTGGCCACTTATCTTGTCTATTTTGTCTCTATGATACATTTAGTACCTCCAACTGCAGGTATAGTCCACGTAACCGGTTAAAAGTCCACATCCCCCTCAACATTTATTTACTTTTTTCCACCTCAACCATTTTTATTCTTTTTTTCTCTTTCCACATACAACTTTACCCTAAAACTGAAACCCAATTCACTCTAATGTCTGCTACCTTCCTAAATTCACTCTAATGTCTGCTGCCTTCCTTTTATCTCAAACTGAAACCCAATTCACTCTAATGTCTGCTGCCTTCCTTTTATCTTTGATATGTTTCATATCCGACTATGTTTTTGTAATGGTGGATGCCTTCTTTCCTTTGCAATGGCATCTGGATGTGTTTTGGATTTATCAAAAGGTACACCAGTGACCTTCTCAAATATTGAGCAACAGCCACAATAATCAGCTCCCTCAGATAAAGAAGCGAAGTGCCGCCATTTTTGACCGATTGACTTCATTGTTGGTGTTCTTTGTTTCAACATAGCGTATGCCATTTTTGGTTCTTTTTTTAAGGTGGGTGTTTTGTTTGTTGTCGGTCAAATGGATATCACAGGTTTGGATTTATAGAAGGGGGAATTTTGGTGAGATTGGTGTTTTGTTTAAGGTTTGGATATCACAGGTTTGTATCCGATGGCCGGAAGTTTATCATGCTCGCCGTTGAAAAATGAAGTCTTGTATCCGATGGCCGGAAGTTTATCTTGCAGATGTTTTTCCGTTGAAAAATGAAGTCTTGTGTTGACAATTATGAACTTGGATGGGAGCGTGTGTTTTTCCAGCGTGTGTTTTTCCAGCGTGTGTGGTCCTAGGTTTCCAGCGTGGAAGGTTTGTTGGATGTGAGAGAAACAATTTTACGGATACCGGATTAGAAAGTCATACAATGCATATAAAGGACAAAATAGTCGGGTCAAATAGCCAAAAGGGGTATTTTTTTTATTCGCTACGTCGAACTGCTTTTTATGACAAGTATGATGCTTTAATAGGTTATTAACCCTAACATTAAAAATAACAAAATATTCAATTTTAAAAACTTATGACATTTGTATAAGTTTTATATTTTTACGTTACCCGGTTTTGCGTTTTACGCATTTTTTAAACTTCGTTGTTTCAGTTTTATCATCTAACAACTAACTAATACACAAAGGCTTCAAAAAATAAATTAATCCCTCCCCACTCACTCAAAACCACAACCCACTCACCATATGTACCATTTAGAACTCATGCAATTGGAGCCCTATCAATATTTTCGTTTCATCTCATGTATATAAGCTAGATCTCTTCATTTCACCTTGTTTATATCACCAATTCCATTTTCCTTGTTCTTCTCTCCCTATGAATGACCCAACATCAACCAAAACTCCTCCATTTTTTGATGTTTAGCTTAGTTCTTGATGGTAGTTTAAGATTTAGTGTTCCAGGTAGTGTTCTTGGTTCTATTTCACCACCAATTCTTCATAATCTTGGGTTTATTTGGAAGATAATAAGGGTTTAAGGTCTGAGTTTATAAGGTGTTTTCAAGGGTTTGATCAAGGTTAAAAAAGGTTATATAAAGTTGGGTAAAAGATTTGTGGAAAAAGGGTGCAACACTTTGTGGTGGTTTATGTTTAGTGTCTAGTTGCTCTTGTAATCTTTCTTGTTCATCATCAATTGTAAGGAACTAAACTTGCACTTTTTCATTTCATTTCTATAACTACTTGTGTTTTATATGGTTTATATAATTGATATGCTTGATTATGCTTGGTACTTGGACTAGATCACTAGAAAACATCATAAGGACTTGTCATGTAAAAGTAATTTCTGAACAGGGGTAAAAACGAGATTATTAGAAAATATCAGACGACTGTGACCTTAGTTAAAAATATAGGGAGTTAGATCTATGTCCTGCGGTCTTTTTGATGGGTAGATCACCTCATAACGATACCCGATGAATTAACTAAAAATGTTTTGATGAAACTTATCAAAATATGGGTAATGAATTTCAAACATAAAAAAGTTATTTTTTTTACATATAACCCTTTGTTGCACAAAGAATAAAAGTTGTAGCTAAGACCTTAACTTGAGTTTTTCCACAAGCCCCATGTTAAACAGAGTTGTAAAACTCAACTTACCGCTATTTTTCTGAGACTGAATTGTGGAGTCCAAAATTCTGTTTTGACATATAAGGGTAAACTAGTAATTTCACTCAAGTAATACAATTTTTAACTCAGTGAGACTCACAAATCTGTTTAGTACACTCAAATACTTTTCCGGGGATATAAAGACAAACTTTTAATTCTTTACGATTTGTGAGTAATAAATTTATAAAGATAGACATTTTATAAAAACTCCTAACAACACTAAGATATTGGACCTCTAAAATTTAATTTGGGCTTTTGAAATGTTATTGGACTTTTGGATATTTATATTGGGCTTTTGAAATGATATTGGACTTTAGAATTCACATTGGGCTTTTGAAACTAATATTAGCCTTTTGAATTAATTATTTAACGTTTGGCCATTTTAAAACTTATGTCTCGTTTTGTACTTAAGGCACATTTTGCACCCTTAAGACTGATTTCGAACGGTTTGATATTGTGACACACGGTAAATTTTCACTAAAATTTAACTGATAATTAGTGATCTATTATTTCTAAGCATGAGTCATGAAGCATGCATAAGCTTTGCCTGATCATTTGAGTAGATAACTCGCATACAATAAAAATTTCACCACTCTTGCATTCATATCATTTTATGAATATTTCATTTTGTCTTATGATTTAAATTGTAAGACGAGAGGTTATCTCGTTTTCCCAGTGACCGACACTGCACGCGTACCGACACTATGATAAGGGTTTGATAAAACAAATGACAACCACCCGTAAAGAAAAATATTACAAAAATAATAATATCTCCGATGCGTAACCATAAGATATTACATCTAAAAGTTATCAAACAATGATACTTCGGTCACAATATAAATTTGCGGGGCACAAAAATAATAATACACTTACGCTTAAACAATAACCCTTATAAGACCCAAACAAAATTATTTCATGAGTAAACACAATTACCTACATGTACCTAAGTGTAATATTACATATATACATACTCATTTAATTGTATTACTTCTAAAAGAAAACTTTTTTTTATAACACTTGAGATATCCACCCTTTGTTTTTCTCTCCCACTCACGACAAAAACCCACACCAAAAGCAGAGATATCAAGATACCATATCTCCATCTCCTTCCTCTAGACCTGCGCATTCACCTAGGCCGAATCTCCCAAAGAAGGAAAGCCCAACATGTTTTCCCATCATCTTCTCCTCTCTCATACCAAATCCATGAAAGTTTGCTTCTCAAATCCATCCTTGATGCGCCTGCTACTGTTTGTACGAATCCAAAGGGAATCAAAATAAAATCATTCAAGAAAAACATATCTTCACACCAATCTATCTTGAGCCAATATACAAGATTCGTCTATTCTTGGAAGCTAACCAAATTCGGCTTCAATCCAAACACCAAGAAGAGAGAGATGTCAAGCTCCTTCCCAAAATACTTCTATATCTCTAGTAGAGATGCAAAAAAACCCCAAACTCAATTTCAATCTCAATATTACCCAAAAACTAGGGTTTGTGAAAGTTAGGGTTTTTGAAATTGATTTGGGGGTTTTGCAATTGGAGGTATTTTGGTGCTAATTCAAGTCTTATTTGGTCCGGATCCAAGAAACAACCCCTCGTTCATCACCCACCATTTTCGGATTTGAGGTTATTCAATCTTTCTTGTTGTTATGTTTTTATGTTGTTTTTATGATATTAAGTTTGGAAAATTTGTATCAAATAAGTTGTTATACGATTTGGTCATGTCGATTTTAATTGTTCTTGATTTTCATGTCAAGCCTTGAATTTGGTCACTCGTTTGGGTTGTGTGATTTATTTTCCTGTCGAGCAAACAAGAAACAAAATAATAAGAGAAGAAGTTAAGCTTTATAAAAATATTGCTAATAACAAGTTAGTACAAAAATCTGGAAGTCATGTTTGTCTTTGAGTAATACTCAAAGTAGTATATGAACTATAGTAATTTATAATCTTTGGAAAAAGTAAAAGAGTCATGTATAAGCTAATCTTAATTTGTTAAATTGTTGATATCATTTTTCTGTCGAGGGTCTTTTAGACCGATGTCACGCAATATGCGCCTAAGCCTTGTGATGAAATAAGTTTAGTACTTTTATTCCTTTTTCTAGGTGATAGGAATAATTGGAAATGAACTCATGAACACTCCACTGTGAAATAATCTTTGTGTCAAAAAAAAATAAGTTTTGATAAGCTAATATGGGTCTCGTGAGTTTAAACTCTTGTCAAGTGGTCTAGGCATTTCGAGTCTAAGTCATGCTAAAGTCGAACCATATCTTGAATGTCAAACCGGTTACGTTGAGTTTCCGCGTCATAAACAACCACACTAGCATCCCATTTTCTTGTTGAAAATGCTCATTTAAAATTTGATTTGGGTCCGTTTGATCAACCGAAACAACGCTTGGCTATTCTCCCTTCTCGTTGGAAATCAGTAAACTAGTATCAAAACCATGAAATGAAATTAGTCATACCAACAGTTAGTGTTAAATGAAATGTTGCTGTAATACATGTTGAACCAGCCCATTTCTTCCCTTCGTGTGAATCACCATTGGGCCACAGCCCAAGTCATAAGACTTGGTGTTAATAGAGTGATTAGTTAGTTGGGCCCAGCCCAAACCGGTACCCAACTCTGCGCCACAAGTGATACCGGGCACAACCCACGAGTCTTGACGTCCGGTTAAGTAAGATAAACTAACTCACGAATAAGGATTGAACGTAAAACAATTGTCCAACGATAAATGAAATTATTTACGCATACACAAAATATATTACATAAGTTTAGATAAGCTTACGCGAGTTGCCAAACAAACAAGTACAAAAACTATATTCCTATATACATGAGACGACAATTTCCTAAAAACATGATGTACATAATGTTGTTTACGTCTAACGCCAATATGTCAAGTAAACTTCCCGTCTAGAACTTTATATATTAAGAACAAGTTTGATAAATAACTAAAGACCACCACGTCATTTTACCATATATTAAAAGTGAAAGTATTCAAATTTAACTTAAATACTTTTTAAACACAATTAAAAAATAAATCAATTACATATATATACAAGTTTGACAATACCATTTTGTGTCGACTTAAATAAGTATATACACATTTATATACTTACTAGTGGAATGTTATAATTATTTTTCATATCAAACTTTTGATATTAAAACCATATTAATGTCAACAAGAAAAGTATATATATATTTCGTATACGTACTAGTAAAAATCATTTTTACAACTTTTACAAACTAAAGTTTAGCTTTAATACAATTAAACTATTTTGAGTAAGCAATACTTAAAACAATGAACTAAAACATTGCCCTCCTTATCTAGGTCGCGTGTCGGTGCCGCTCCACAACACTCACTAGATCCCACATTTGGATTGCACATTTGCTAAGGTGAGTTTTCATAGCCCCTCTTTTACTTGATAAACTGTTTTATACATTTTGGGGTGAGAAATATGCAAAACCTTTTTATGGACCAAAACTATTACATGATTACTATTACGTGGTTTAGCCTAAGCCCTTATGTCCCTAGAGAATGCCCTTTTTCATGAACGTCAATTCCCCATTGGGAAGCGAATGTTATAAATAGATCTATTGAGGTGACTCCTCCATTAGGTTGGCCATGCTTAGGCCAAGGCGGCGTATACCATGTCGGAATCAAGTGTTAAGGGACAAAACACTTGCTATGGGCCCCTATATTGTATGACATCTTTTAGCATCTGAACCTGTCGTAGTATCGGTTGCATGAACTTAGAGCTAACGTAATAGACATTCATACATATATCATTATATTCGTTGTAATGATTATATGACTTTGCTTATGGTCCAACTCTCTATTTTAACTTAAACCTATGAACTCTGACTTTTTAAATGACCTTTTAGCATATTTTCTCGGGTGCTTAGTTGTGTTCATGGATGCAAGGCAAGAGGCGGATGAATGGTCGTAGTAATTTATAAAGAAGTGTTTTTACACAAAAATGATGTTTTTACTTTGGGACCACTAAAAATTATGGGATGTGCCCATTTATCTAAAACAATATTGTAAGATAATGGTTTAAAATATTTTATGAAGTTAAACGGAGTATGTATTCCGTTCTTTATTACTTGTGTTATGATCCAC
This sequence comes from Chrysanthemum lavandulifolium, assembly GCA_022545495.1. Classification (NCBI taxonomy): domain Eukaryota; kingdom Viridiplantae; phylum Streptophyta; class Magnoliopsida; order Asterales; family Asteraceae; genus Chrysanthemum; species Chrysanthemum lavandulifolium. Next base: position 156,147,977 of record CM040240.1, read on the forward strand.
CAATCCCGTAACGCTCCCGAATGACACATATGCTTCCGCTAAACAAAATTTGGGGGTGTTATAGATATACTTTGAACTCATATGACTTGATTTGAACCCTTTGACTATTTTGAACCCTTATGACTTGTCTTGAACTTGAATTGGTGGAATATTAAAAAGGACATAAAACTTAAATACCAAATAACTTATAAAAATAAAGCTCGTAACTATTTTTAATCGTCGAAACTAAACTTAAACACTTAGTTGACTTTACAAGCACTATATACCACATCATAATTAATATAATAATATTATAAAGCATATTAGCATATTTACTTTACTATTTTTAGAACGTATATTTCTAGGTTGCTCGTAGGACTCTCTCGGCTTGTTCACTACTTTACTTTGCACACCGCTATTCATTTTGCTTATCGTGAGTTCATAGCCCCAATTTTTACTATAATTATTTTATATGGAGAAACGTGCTATATTTACTTACGATCACAATTATTTGAAACTGTATGCTTCCTGATATTATTATTGCCTAAGTGTTCCTGTTGCCTGAAGACCATTTTATCATAAACCGTTAATTACATGCGTGTAAACGCGAATGTCGTGAATAGATGTATTTGGGATTGACATCCCCCATCTGGACTGACCAGTAGGCTACCAGGTGTACTATATTTGATAACACTAGGTAAATTGGCAATTGCCTACAAAGTGCATATTTATTCATTAAGAATACCGTAAATGCGTTAATGTTCGGTGTCATGAGTTTAGTGCAATAATAACTACTTTTGAATTATGGGTGTATAACAACGTAACCCATTGTCTCTTAAACTTGAAATCTTTTGATCAATTGTTTCACTTATAAACCTATGAATTCGCTCAACCATTGTGTTGACTTGTTAACATGTTTTATCTCAGGTGTTTATTAGCTGGCATGTGAAGACGCACGGATATTTTGAAGACAATGCATCATTATCATACGATAAAACTTTTAAACATTTATGTTATACTTTTTAAGTTTTATAAACTTGTTGGGACCTATTTGTAAACTCTGATATTTTATATTAATCGAATGAGAATTTATTTTAAAACGTCTCATTTAGAGTCGTTTTTTTGTAACTTGTACTATGTGATATGAAGTAATACCTCACTGACACTAACTTCCGCTTCGATATTTTCGGGGTTACTAACACACCCACCGTCATCACGACACCAAAAGTACACAACCAATTATTAGGCCAACATAAAAAAAACCATGGTTTGAAAATAAATCCCCCCATAAACCCGACGAACTCATGGCTAAGTCTCTGCTCAATGTTTTACTTTATTTATCACCAAAATCAAACATGATGTCACCACACAAACTCAAGTTCCTCTTCACTCGCCCATCATGGACATGTTACCCATCTTCTGTTGCATGATGTAACACCCCCAATAATGAGTCGCAACAGAAAACAATATCAATGGGATGCTACTAAATTAGATCACAACACAAGCTAATAGAACGTATTTACCTTATCCATTTCAAAGATAACTTACATTAAAAGATTTAATTGGTTCAAAACATAATTCAAGTGCAGAAAAACAAGGCACATTTATTTAAGTAGTCCCAAATGTGAAAGTAGTTTATGACCATCCCATGCTATGCCAAAAGCCTCCAAACGTTAGCTATCACCTTAAACCTAAAAATACATACTAAAAGTGTCAATACAAAGGTTGATGAGTTCATAGGTTTATAATAAAATAGTAAAAGTTATAAGTGTTCAATAGACAGCTTTGTAGCCATTGTGTCGCTCACAATGTCATGAAAATAAAGTTTACCTTCAAGTAATTTAGTAATGTGGACCACTAGGTTTTCGAGTGTGTGAGTAATTATTCACATACAAGTCAAGTTTAGTACTAGTGACAACTGCTTTAATCAGAGCGTAATGAAAAGTATCAGTAAAGTAGACCATAAAGTATTAAGCATTAAGTTGGACCATAAGCAAAGTATATGCACATTACTACGAATATAATGCCATATAAAAGGGAGTGAATATTACGCTAGCACTAAGTTCATGCAACCGAAGCTACGACAATGGTGTATGAAAAATGTAGTCATACTAATAGGGGCCCATTGCGAGTGCTTATCCCGTTACACTCGATTCCGATATGATATACGTTTCGCATTGACCCATGTATGGCCAACCGAACGGGGAGTCACCCCAATAGCTCTATTTATAGCAACCGCGCTTCCCGCAGGAATTAACGGTTCATGAAAGTGGGCATATATATGGGATTCAGGTCTTAGGCTTTCTACGTAATGGTATTCAAGAATAGTTTTGGTCCATAAAAGTTTTGCATGTTTTCTCACCCCAAAGTTTGCAAAATAAGTATAAAGATTAAAAGTGGGGCTATAAACTCACATATATGATTCAAGCACTTGTGTCCATAATAAAGTAATCTAGTATGTAATGAGTAATTTAATCTTGCTTTCAAGTAAGAACAAATAATAAGTTTAAGTATAAACAAGCATGTATTCTCCCCCAAAATAGTTTAAAAACAATTAACTATGGGCCATGAACTCACCTCATTATGAAGTAACGCATAAATCACAATTGGCATCAAGTGACAAAGCACAACGGTAAACCAGAAGTACAGGTACAACGGTACGTGATCGACACAACCTAATGATTATATAATTTACGTCGAATTATCGCCCGAAAAATAGTAAAAGTATATGAGATCTCAAAAGATGAAGTATTTTAGTTTTTGTTGAATACTCGTATCGATGTTTGTAAAAATTTTAGTGTCATTGTTCGTAAGAAAAGTTTAGTATCAACGTTTCGTGTGGTGGTAAAAAAGTATACACTCAAAATGTAACTCACGCTAAAGTGTAATATATCCAAATATATTATAAAGAAAACTAGCAAAAAGAATAGTCAAGAAAGTATTGACGATGACTCAAGTCGAGAAGGTAATGACGAGAAAGGAGTTAAGAAAGTGATGACAAAGAAATATGTCGAGAAGTAAGTCAATTGGTAAGTTTCGGTATTTACCCAATAACCCCAATTACTTTTGAAATAATCAATAAAATATTAGAAAGGTAATTTAAGTTTTATAAGAAAAATCAAGTTAGTATATCATATGGTAAAAGTTTACAAGTTAATAGAAAAACTATGAGTTTCAATTATTGTTGGGTTTCATAAAGATAAACGGTTTTGAAATAAAAGTATGAGTTTAGAAAGTTTTACAAATTTCAGTATGACGCGTCCATTTATACAACTTTCCCAAGTCGAAAGACTTCAATGAAATCCATTTATCCCAAATCAATATTTTCCAACAATTTCCAATAAACAATATTTCTCGTTTAATAAAACCCGTTTCAAACAATATGCTTTACTACGAGTTAAGTCGATTAATTAAGTTTATCGAACAAATTATTTTTAAAAGTTTAAATGTGTAGTTAGTTTTCGTTGGGTTTATAGTCCGCTCGTAGTTCAATAAAGGTTTGTCCAATACTCTTAAGTCGGTTAAGGGTTTGTTATTTCCAATAAGCCAAGTCCGTTTTGGTTCCAATAATTTGTCCAAATGATTCGATGCAAGTCCAATGATTTTGTCCATTAAGTATATGTTTAGTCCGTATTCAAGTATCATTCCTAAGAGTAACCGAAATGTACCAATGTATGCAAGAGTCAAAACCAGTAAAATACGTTAGTCTGATGTTCAAATCCTTAAAAAATTCAGAATATTTACTATACTTTTAAAACAAAATTTAAACTAAAAATAGCAAATTTACAAGTGGGCTTTTGGCCCATAATTTCAACGAAAACCCAATTCACCCTATGTGGCTTAAACACAAACGCACCCAATGACTGAAACAATCGAATGCAAATAATACAAAAAAAAACACCAAGGACTTTTCTACATAAATATAACATTTCTTTAGCTTTTGATAAAAACAACTAAATAAAAAAAGAAGAAACAAGAGTTCTAATAAAATAAGTTGAATGGGACAAATGGTTTCAGTTACCATGGGGTCAAGAGTATTCTGGCACAACAGCAAACCATTGGATAGGCTATCAAGTTATGAAGTTAAAACAATGGTGAATTGTTTAAAGCAGTAAACATAGATCCTCATTAAAATCCCATTTATGACACTTAACCCATGCTCATATTGATATCCTAACCACGTGTACTACTTTTCTTATTGCTCGATAAATTTAAATTATTTTAGATCATGTATATACGTAAATTATATTCCTCTCGTTGGTGACTCACCTGAACCGCAACACAAACAAACACGACGCACTCTATACGGATGTTTCTCTTAGAATCGAGACCAAGCAAACACAACCAAATTAACACTTACATTAAGTCTACAAATAACAATAAACAAAAGAAGATAAATAATCAAATCCAATCCAACTTGTGACTCGGCTACAAGGACACCTTCCTTGCCCTACTCATATCCCCGAGTCACCTACTCGAGAGTTCGTAATCACTACACAACACCAACTCCTTGTGGCGGAGAAGCCTTCACAACGTTGCTTACTCTTTATCCGGTACAGGACTAGATACCGAGTTCTTCCACGAGGTAGAACCAAACCTATCACAACGTCGCCTACCCTTTATCCGGTACAAGTCTAGATACCGAGTTCCATTACAAAGGAGGAACTACTACCCAACACTACAAAAATCCTATCCCTAAGGAGACCCACTCCTTATGACAACATCAACAAGGATATCAATATCCTTTGAACCAATATAAATTTATCTTGTATATCGACACACCATATCGAATGTACACCTTAGGCACCTTTCACTAATGCCTTTGACTCGACTTCTAGGCACCCTTCACTAATGCCCTTGACATGGACGTTTGGCACCTTTCACTAATGCCTTTGTCTTAACTCCTTTGGCATCCTTCACTAATGCCTTTGACACGGACGTTTAAGCACCTTTCACTAATGCCTTTACTTTGACTCTTCGACACCTTTCACTAATGTCTTCGTCTTGACCCTTTAGACATCTTTCACTTATGTCTTCGACACTATACTTCTAATGAGAAAGAAGAGAACTATCAACAAGAGAGTCTCAGTAGTCTTGATGATGACGAAGCATGGTAACTCATGGACTTGAGCTTGCTCGACTTCAAGAGGTGGTGATCTCGCCTTTAAGAGGAACCTAGAGAATCACACAAAAACAAAACTACATACAAAGATCACTTGGATTTGTGGTTAGAGAGTTTACAACCAAAAGAGAGAATTTATGTGAAAGGGGGTGAATTGCAATGAAGAAATGGCTCACTATTTATAGAGGAAAAAGTGCTCTTGTTCCACGGATCCCACGGATCCTCACTGAGGATCCGTCCGAGGTATTCTTGAGGATTTGTGGGACGACCTCTTTGCCCATGGGTTTTGGGTCATGGGTTATGGGTCATGGGTCCTAGACTTTGGACCATGGGTATCCAAGTAGATACAATGTATCTACAAGATGCAATGCATCTAGTCCATGGGTCATGGATAATATCCATTTATGACTTATGCATGATGTCATGCAATGGGTTATGGGTTATGCTCCATGGGTATGGGTCATGGACTTTGGGTTTTACCCAACTACATTCAATGTATTTGGTCAATGGGTCAAATACTTAAACTTCTACCCATTTATATTACCCATTATAATACATACTAGTTATGTATATATTTGTCCCAATATGTAAACACTAGTTGTTGTACATATGTATTACTAAATCATAAAATCACTTGCATTTACCGGGGTAATTTAACCCTTTTACCCAAAAAAAAATAAATCATAAAATCACTTTTACTTGTTTAGTGTTTTATGTGAAAACGTAAGTGTGTTAGTAAACTATTGGCTCAAACCATTTACGTATTTTCTTTGTTTTGTTAAAATGATTTTACGTTTGTTATCGACAATACATTAGAAGATCGTAAAATATAAATAAACGTTTTTACGGCTTATTTGTATTAACAGTAGTCTTTAAACATGGTGTGAATAAGACGATTTCTCAAGAGTTGACGTTTAATCACTCCTTAATATGCAAAAGTTTGATGAAGTTTGACCAGGGAATTTTAACGCGTCAAAATGTATATATTTGGAAAATATCACCCTGAGTTTTATGATCGGTATAAACGCCTTTTTAAAAAAAGGTCCTTAAAATTAAGAATATCAAAGAAGAAAGTGTAGTTGAGTATGTACATCTACATATATTTTCTGATGTAACTTATTGGATTTCACAAACACACAAACAATCACAAATATGGTTCGAATAAGATAGAGTTTTAGAGAGAGAGAGTAGAGGATGGGAGCCTTTCTAGAGAGAGAAAGTGAAAGAAAATATAGAAGGTTAGATTAAGTGAAAGGTCCAACCCTCTACCTTGGGAGGTAGAGGGTATTTATAGTTACATAATAAACGTCCTCCTTCGGACTGTGGATCAGGCATACAGTGGGTAAAGACCCGTCCTTCCTCCACGGTGTTGCACTAAACTAATAACTAACTAAATAACTAGTAAATAACGTAATGTCTACGAGCTAACTTATGCTAGACTATATTTGGGGTGACCGATACTTCACAATAGAATTTTCTAATTCCTAACAATCTCCCCCTAAGGAGGTCACCTCATGTTTTACATTTGAATCCTAGCATTCTATTTAATCTTAGTTCTTGAGCTCGTAGACATTAATTCTTCAACATCGCATCTTTGTGCTTTAGCGATGATTCTTTAAAGTCCGATAACTTTGTACTTTAAGTGGAGGCCTTTATCTCGATCCACATCTTTGATGATCTTTGAGCTTTCATTGAGATCATCACCACGATAAATCTCTGGATCACCCTTTGTTGTGTTGCCATCATGTGAAGTTGTGACTTTTGGACCGACATGCTCACACTTTACGGATCATGACATCTTTCCATCGAGTAGCGGAAGCTTTCTTGGTTCATGATATTTGCGTGACGTAGCGAAGCATAGTATAAAAATATCGAGCCGGTTATGTAGATATGCACAAGTCATGATTTCTTCAATTAAGTGTGGATGTTGTGAGCATGCGGCTTTGGATTGACTCCTCGATTACGATCACCGCAACCGTCCAAATGTACCGCAAACAACAAGTTAGCAATAAAACACACGAAAGTGTCTTTGATCACTTCGTTGAATTGAGTACACGCCCACGGTTCCTCGTTGATCGATACAAATCTTTTGTGATCGGTATAATTCGAAGAATCTCCTTGACGGGGTTTCGCAATTTGTTCTATTTGTTCTCAAACCGGAACGTCTCAAAGAAGACAACACGGGTGAGTGAACCGGTAATTGAGATTCACCGATTGATGAAAAATGATTTGAAAACAATCGCGTATTGCTTAGAAGAAAGAGTTTTGCAATACGACGAAGGTTTTATGAGAAAGATCAATTTTCAATCAAAATACTTTTGTATTTGAAAAGAGTACACATTCGATGTGCTAGAAAAGAAGAGATTCGCACATCGAACGGTTTTTCAAAAGTATTTTTTCAATCGAGATACTTTTTGTGTTTGAAAATGAATACACATTCGATGTGCTAGAGAAAGAAGATTTGCACATCGAGCGGTTTTCCAAAAGTATTCGTCAATTCATTTCTGGACCAAGGTTGATTCAAGAGTGAATCGCCCCATCGTTTCTATCCGGTTGTCACAAGCTTGATCTTAGAGAAGATCTCACATGTCACCCACCAAGAGCTTGTTTGATGTTGGCTCTAGAAGGATTTCCATCTTCATCGTGAATATTTTACATATCACTCGATGTTCGGCAATACCACAAGGATAATCGTGGGACTCTTAATATATTCTTACTTTCCACATTGTGTGAAACAAACAAGTCTTCATTAATTTAGTGTCCTAATGAGATATTGTGGATGATCTCTTGGCTCTAGACTCAATTGTGCACATTTGGTTCCTATGTCGGAGACTAGGGAGAGGTCTCCTTCTTCAATATCAACAATCTCTAAGAGAAAGTCGATAGATTATGTAGGTTCCCGTGAGAATGAAACAAGTCCTTTTAAGAGGAACTTGAGTGGCTTGGGAAGTTTAGTGCGGTCGTCTTTGGGTCCATGACGTCTTGTCTTCAATACCGATGTTACCTTGGTAACCACCAAGTAGTATATGTATTGAACCCGATTACGCCCTAAGGTTGAATTATTGGAGGGCTATTTCTTTTCACCCTTTTCACATTCAATTCTTTTCATTCTTCAACCCCTTGATTGCTTACCGAGACTTCATAACTAGAACCTTGTTGGGTTTATTCGTTACTAGCTCTATCTCGATCCGCACTCTTCCCATAATCTCATTTTTCTCCTTTTTCATCATACCTAAGGACTCTACACTATCTAGTGGATTGTCCTGGTAGATCCCTCCGACTCTGGCGGATCGTGGGAACGAATACCTAACCTAACCATCCTTATAACTCCATGCATAAAGTAAATTGGTCGGTCTTTTGGTATTGTTCTTTTCTTCATTGAAACCAATTGAAAAATCATTTGGAAAATCAATCAAGGTACTTGTGATATAAAATCAAAGCATTTTGTACCTTAATAGTTTTGATCATTTAGAAATGCTCCCCCTCAACATGTGCATATGATTTTGAAATTGTTTAGCACATGGAGGCAAGAGTTCTTTGAAATAATTTCTTGATCACAATTTCCATGGAAAAAGCCATTTGATTTTCTTTGGTAAATTCTCCCCCTCAATCTGTGCGTAGGATATTTGAAATCATTTTATCACATAGAGGAAAGAGTTCTTTGAAGTACATCCACGATCACGAAGCCATTAAGAAACCATTCGCTCCCCTCAATATGTGCATCAATATGAAAGAGTTTAGCACATATTAGAGAGATCACATTGAATCAAATGATCACCTTTATCAAATTTCATATTAAATCACAAATTCTCCCCGATCAAAAATATCAAACCCTTTGAGATTTTGGATCCCAAGTGATTTAATAAGGTTTAGAAAACATGGGAGAATGTGTGGCCTTGTTTAAATACTCATCTTGTTTTGGATAAATGCTCCTCCTCAACATGTGCATTATGTATTAGAAATCGTTTGACACATGGAGGAAGGAGTGCCTTTAAAGGACTAAAACCAATTCCATTAAAACCGATTTGAGATTTAAATCACGATCTCTCCCGATCAAAATTTCAAACCAATTGAGATTTGTGATCCCGATTGATTTAAATCATTTAGAAAATTTTGGGGAAAGGCGTGGCAGATTTAATTTTGAAAAATGATGGATAAGGACCAATTTTAGACATTAAAGATTGTTAGTGTCGGTATGATAGTTTTAAGAGATCTTTAAGTAAAATAAAACAATTTCACAATCAAACAAGAACAAAAAATTTTCATTTTGTAAGATCTTTGATTCTAAAGAAAATCATACCATGACATAACATTAAATCTTTAGATCACCACTTATTTTCGTACAAATCGGACTTTTTGATGAAATATCGTTTGAAAATATTTAATTTGAAATCACTCTCCCCTCAATATTTGACAAAATAAAGTCCGGTTTTGATTTCAAAACTTTGAATCCGATTTATTTTCAAAACAATATTTTTCCATTTTCAAAACAATATTATCAAAATTGTTTTAGAAAAATGGTATCATCACTACTTTTCCTGCACAAAGATACGTTAGGTGGTTGAGAAGCTTATGTTGTTCTTTGTAGGGCTTGGAAGAAAACCATCTGGCGATGCGGTGAGACTTCTTACGTTGCATTTTAATGCCAAGCGAGGTCAAATTAAGCTCCGTTTCTTCATTCACTGAGAAGAAAACCATCTGTCGATGCGATGAGACCTCTTACGTTGCATTTTCCATGCCAACACTCCATAGAAGTCCAATTAAGCTCCGTTTCTTCATTTGTCAACCCAAGATATAGTTACCCTTTCCTTTCGGCATCCAATCATCTTCAATTGTGGGATCCGGATCGGGAACATTCTTATATACCAATATACGCATACGTTAGTGAACACACATACAAATATATGGTGGTCGACATCACCCAAACAAACAATCGACTAATAAAAGTCAATTCAACATATCAATCGGATCATTCAAAGGTATGGGAATAATGTGTTTATCAAACTCTAATCATCTAATCCTAACAATCATATCCTAGGCACCTAGTCCTTCAACGTAGGTTAACATCATTTTAATTAAGCATTTAGGATAATTAAGAAAGCCGTTAGATGATGTAAATTTGAAAACATTCTCCCCTCAATCAATGACTCATTTTATGAAAAGTTTAAAAGTCTTTGAAGTCATTGATTGAGTTTTGCAAATTACGAAAAACTACGAATCGATTGATTTTCAAGCAACTCATTTACCACCATTTTGTTAAAACAAATATTTTTACGAAGAATTTTAGAAGGAAAAATATTTGAGTAGGAACAACGATCCTTGACATACTTTCCTCATTTTGTTTTAGGATAAGTGCACGAAATATTTTGAAAATTGGTTTAGCGCAATACTTTCCTTTCTTGAAGAGCGGGTTGCTATCGAAATAATAGCAAGCCATGGTTTAAGCACGGGTTCTGATCGAAATAGCGCAAGCCATTTTTAAGCCATATTTTGAGACATGTTTAGAAAAGAATATTTACACCTTACACCGCTCGAACTTCATCTATGGTCCCGTGCCATTATTGAATGACATTTCTAAGACCGAGATGTTATCGATACCGAAGACATGTCTTTGAAAACAATATTTTGGTATTTTCAAATTTTTTGATTTTATGGGTTTTGTTGGTTTTATATTTTCTATTTTCTTTTTGTTGGTTTTATATTTTTGTATTTTGGTTTTTGATAAATATTTACAAAGATAGAGTAGATGATATAGTTTAAGAAGATGATGATACGAGTACCGAGATAAGGATATCGAGCGACCCGTTGTAGAAGATAGAAGTCATCATCTCTAAAACTTTCACCACCAAAGCTTCCGAGGCTCTTAGAATAGAAGACAGAAATTGAGCCATTGAGAAAGTGAGACTTTGGCGACTTCCCCAAACCGAAAATCCTTTAGATGAGCGATTCAAAGCTCTATTTCAAGCTTGCCTTAGCGGTGCACAGAGAAGCACACCATTATCATAAATCCATTGCTCCTTTTAAGAACGATAATCGAGATTCTCCATTCGAGGTTATATCATCCAATAGAAGAACAACAACGTATCATCCCACACCATAAAACAATCTTCTCAAATTTCTTTTCTACTAAAGTCGAAGCAATCCATACCAAAAGGTGTCAAGAGACCACTTCCCCAAGTAGATGAATTGATGCGGTCGGTCTCTTAGACTAGAGCTCACGAACCCGAATACACATATACCCAAGACAAAGAAACTTATACCATCAAAGTAGCAGATTAAGTCCAATAGCCAAAGAATAACCCCGATGTATACTTTTCTCTCCCCCGAAGAAAGTGTATGAAGCTCAAGAACCCGAAGTACCGAATGCCCAAAGAGAATAACCGATAACATTGAAGAAGCGGGCGAATCATCGATTATCTCTGCGGATGACAATCTCTGCGGATGTCAACTCCGAATAAGTGATTATATCTACGAATCACCGATTAAGCCCTCAAGTAAAATAGTGAGCATCCCCAATGTACACAATCTCTCTCCCCGATGATTGCGATAACATCAAAATCATCACACACTTGTGTACCTCTTTTATCTTGAAACTTTCTCTTACATCACTTCCCCACATAGTTGGAATAAGAACACTAAGCGCCATGAGTCAAACCTTGAGTTTCTGCGGTAATGACATTTGTCTTCCGGGATATCTTCAATCACTTAGAAGTATTAAGTTCATCAAGTTTACTCGCGTTTAGATGCGTGTCTCCTTCCCCTTCTTTGGTTTTGACACTTCGAATCGACAAACATTATAAGCCCAAATACTTGAAATCTTTTGAGAAGAATACTTGAAGTCTTGTGAGAATCAACTTCTTTGAAGAATGTGAGCAAGTCTAATTGGGATTAAATCGACATTTCACTCTCCCCAATTAGTGCTCTCCCTAAACCGACAATCTTTATGATGAATGCCCAGATTAAGAAGAAGTCTTTAGATCGTTAAATGCAACTCGTCTTTAGTCTTCTAACATATAGCGAAAATGTAGAACCGATTGTAGACTCGACCTTCTTCAAGATTGTCCGGTTGGGGAATAGAAAGTTAACATCTTCAACTCACCAAATGCATCCCAATTAACTTATATCTAGCAAATCCCTTAACTAAAATCCTCCCAATCAAACAAGAAAATCAACAATCGACCCGCACCGAACACACTAAATGGTTCATCAAAGAAATCGGAATCATCCGTGAATAACCGGAAGCACTTTGTCATTAAATCATATCGCCCATGTGAAGATGTCAACCAACGACTCTTAGAAGAAACTCCATGTGAAGATGACCCGATAAGAAGAAGCTCGGTTCTTACATGAGTTTGGAGCCGTTGACCATTTATTCTCATAATATCAATCAATCATGCGTAGTTTCACACTTCTTCTCCCCTCAAGAATTGCATACGGAGTTGCCATTCTTGATTGAATAAGTGAATATCATCCAAATGTAGTCTATTCACACTTCTCCCCATAAAATTAGCACATGATGTCGCCATCGTCATTATAGTTGAGCAAGTGGAATAAGAAAACAATCAACGATAGTCCGGTTCACTTGATAATTGAAAGCGCATGGAAAAAGCATGAAGCATGTTGATGAGAATGGTCATAATAAGAAGATTTCTCTTCTTTTGAAGATAAAGCGCCTTTAAGCGTACACATTTCTTTTCTTTAGAGAACGAGTCTTGAGCTGTTGTGTTCAAACGTCATAAGAAGATTTCTTTTCTTGGAAGATAAAGTGCCTTGAAACGACACATTTCTTTTCTTTGAGTACGAGGCATGAACCGATGTGTTCATACGTGTTCATGACATCATAGCCATAGCGATTGAATATCAATGTTGAGTAACTTGAACCCGTGAGTTATGAGATATCAATCCTTTTGTTATCCATACTTTAAGCGATCCATGTATTGAAGGATCAAGTATCGCAAGCGAGTAAGGACTACTGCACTAATATTACAAACTTGATTGCATATATTTTGGTTAGTGACATCAGTATCCAAACCCTTTGGGGTTTCACGGTCAACTTTGAGATTGCCATTGGTAAACATCTTTCTAGTAGGTATCCACCTAAGTCCAGCATCCTTAAAAATTCTACCAGATGGTATCCACTTATGGCAAGGTCTAGGATTGTTAGGCTTCTTATGCATAGTGGAAGACTTATCCTTATTCCTAGTTTCCAAAGATTTAGCAGTTGGTAACCATCTAGGCGAAGCTTTTGGTTTCATTTGCTTCATATGCACTGTGGATGACTTAGTGTAAATCCTAGACTTAACAGGTTGTACCATTGCATGAGCATTTACTTTCTTCAGGGATTTTGTGAAACATTTATCATGATTAGCATTAAAGATACATTTCAGACACTTTGAGCAAACAGATTGTTTGGATTCAGAAATAGATCTAGATTTCTTAGAGTGATATGCTATGGGAATAGCTTTAATCGAAACGCAACTACTCTTATATGTAAGCCAATCCCTAGTCTTTAGATTAGTGTTCCTAGGTAATGGTTTAGAACTACTAGTAGTGCCTTGAAATCTCGAAGAATTCATCACCCTAGGTCTTGCACCTAAAATTTCGTCTTTGTGATTCAGTGCCTTCTTTCTGGCCATTTCTAGATAAGAGTTCTTATACAAGTCATTCATATCAATTTTCCTAGGCAAGTGAGGTGAAGTAGTGGTTTTGTCAAAACTTGTTTCGCATCAACTTGGGAGGCAAACCGTGTTTTGAAAATTTTGGTCGATTCGGATCTAAACGCATTCGGTTGTCTAATAACTGGTTTCCCAAGATTGATGGTTTTGCAAACTTAGTGTTCACACTATTCCTATTTTTTCGAGCTCATTTTTAAAGCAACAATAGCGAAACTCTTTTCACGAAGTTGAGCTTTGAGATCATCAATTTTGCTATCAAAGAGTTTGTTTGTTCTATTGACTTAGTTCTAGCTTCTTTGTGAGTCACTTAGTTCTATGTGATGCTTTCTCAAAGACTCATTTTCCTTTAGTAATTTGGCCACACAAACCGCTAATTCATCATTTCTCATTTGAATATCATCAATAGTATTAACATCGTAATTACTTGTAACCAAATTACTTTTCACATGCATATTAGAAATATGTTTCTTCAAATTGTTGATAGTTGAGTTTTTGTCTTGGTGAGCTTTCAAAGTGTTAATTTCAAAAGTTCACGGAATTCGGAAGTTCGGATTTTTACATGGTTTGTTAAGTTGAAAACTTTCTTCTTTACTCGTATCGCAATTTCAAGTGAAATGCAATGTTTTTCAAGTTTTGAGAATTTGTTTGAAAGTTCATCAAAAGCCTTTTTATCAACCATATCATATGTTTTGAAATTATTAGACTCACCTCAACCAAGGAACATATATCGAATCATGTTCAACATTAAGATCGGTATGTTTAGGTACATTAGCGGATGCACTATGTTGAGCAGTTAAGGGTACCTCATCACATGACACTGTTCATTTATCATCGATATCGCATCCACATCATGTGTAACATGAGTTCTTGAACAATTTGTTGCATCATTCTTTGTTGTCTCTGTTATTACGCATTCAAGCAACACCCGATTCTTCAAGCGATACATTACCCAACTCATCACAACTTTACATCAAGCGCACGGACTCTCATCTATTATTTCATCTTTTCGAGTAACTTCCTCAATATACTTCTCCACTTTGTCCATGAGATGGATAAGTGTCTCTATGAACACGCCAATTTCCATTCCGGTGTGTTTCTTGAAAGACATTTCGGTCATGTCTTGATCATAATCGATGTAAATTCCCCAGCGATGAATGGTGAAATTGGTTGTGGATCACTTGTAGTGCAAGACCTTTGGAACTATCCTTTTGAACCTTTTCTTTATCAAGTTGTTGTTCCAATTGTTCTAAGTTCAATAGTAATGTTCTAGTTAATGTGGATAAATCTTGACGGAAAAGGGCATTGCATGTTCGATTCCATTCCAATTGTGGAGTAACATGAGGTGTGAGTGAAGTTGATGATAAGGTTCAATGCTACTTTCCTTTTGCATGGCATTACGTAGTCTAAGCAGTGCAATTTCTCTCTTCAGACTCTGAACACGAAGAACTCACATCCTCATTGTTTAATTCAAGCATCTTTAATCGTTCAGTGTAGCATACATTATCATTGTTGTCCACAACATCATACAATTTAAGTACTTCTGAAATCACTGAATCAGGAGTGTAAGACATGATGTTGATGTATACACGGGATTTTACAAGTCTGTGATTTAAACCGAGAAATAGAATCTTTCTCGGGATTTTACTAAAATCAAGACCAAACCGTTAAGCAATGACCAATGGAATGTGTTAAGATGACTGATGGATCGACACAGTGATAGACAATTGTGTGTTAGGGCATATGATTGTTTGTAGGATTAGCAGAGATGTTGTTTGGTTGAGATTTGGATTGGTTTATGCCCGTTTTTACGGAGAAATTTAGGTCAAAAAACATAAAAACCTCAATAACTTCTGTTCGGAGCGGATTTAGGCCTCGAATGTTGACCTGAATAAACTTTATTTTATTCGGCGTGCCATTCTCCTCGTTATTACGGTCGTTTTGATGGGTAGAACGCTGAAAACGGAGTTACGGTTCAAAAGTTATGGCCGTTTGAAGTTTTGTCGGGAAACGTCAACAAGTCGCTAGGAATTATGAAGACAAGTCGCTAAGCACCAAGTCGCTAAGCACAATTATGAAATCAAGTCGCTAACCAAGTCGCTATGACAACAAGTCGCTAAGCACCAAGTCGCTAAGACACGGACAAGTTGCTAAAGAACAACTCGCTAAGATCCAAGTCGCTAGTATCAAGTCGCTAACAATACAAAGCTACAAGTCGCTAACAAAATTGAATCAAGTCGCTAACCT
This sequence comes from Chrysanthemum lavandulifolium, assembly GCA_022545495.1. Taxonomy (NCBI): domain Eukaryota; kingdom Viridiplantae; phylum Streptophyta; class Magnoliopsida; order Asterales; family Asteraceae; genus Chrysanthemum; species Chrysanthemum lavandulifolium. The sequence goes on from CM040240.1 coordinate 156,163,997, forward strand.
CAACCAAGTCGCTAGCCGTAGTGGAGAATCCACTAACTTGTACTATTTGTTGGCTTGTCTCAATAGACAAGTCGCTAGGCTCAAGTCGCTAACAATTAACACTACAACTCGCTAACTTTTATTGAAGCAAGTCGCTACGAAGAAAAACACTACGAGAGTCAAGTCGCTAGCAAGAAAAACTTCAAAAACACACTTTTCAATCCAAAACAAGCCCAACCACAGTGATTCAAGCTTTCCAAATCAAAACCCAAGCACTTACAATGATTCTAAACACAAAAGTACACCCAAAATTCAAACTTTAACACAAGAAATGATCCAAATGATGCAAAAACCACTAAACTTTTTCAAACTCAAAAACCATCTAAAACCACTAGAAATCCAAGGATAAGTAAGAGAGATGATCAAACCATGGCTCTTGATACCAATTGTAACATATTGGATTTCACAAACACATCATAACAATCACAAATATGGTTCGAATGGTTTAGAGTTTAGAGAGAAAGTAGAGGATGGGAGCCTTTCTAGAGAGAAAGTGAAAGAAAACATAGAAGGTTAGATTAAGAATGAAAGGTCCAACCCTCTACCTTGGGAGGTAGAGGTATTTATAGTTACATAATAAACGTCCTCCTTGGATGTGGATCGTGCATACTGATGGGTAAAGACCGTCCTTCCTCCACGGTGTTGCACTAAACTAAATAACTAGTAAATAACGTAATGTCTACGAGCTAACTTATGCTAGATTATATTTGGGGTGACCGATACTTCACTATGGAATTTTCTAATTCCTAAACCTATTATTTCGCAGAGAGGTGTGAGATTCACTCTTAAGGTTTGGTTTATTTATAAAGGAAATATTGGTTATTCTGTTCATGAGGTAGTAGCATAAAATACTTTTCAAAGGAGTAAATAGTTCACCATGTAATTGCAGAATAGTTTATAAAATGGTTTGTAAAACAACTTTTAAAGTAATAGAAAAACAATTTGTTATTTGCAAAATAGTATCAAGTTGTAGTTTAGTTTGTGATTTAATAGCAAAGCAGTTCTTAGGGTGACAACAAAATAATTTGTAAAGTAATGATGAAACAATTTGTAGAAAATTTAGTAATGCAGTTTTATTGTTTTAATCAAACAGCGGCTAAAGCAACTCATAGGAGGGTAAAATAGTTCGTAAGGCTCTAGTAAAACTTGTAGGATAATTGTAACATAGTTTACAAAATGCTAGCAAAACTGTTTGTTGTTTTATAAAATAGTAGTAACATAGCGAATTGGTCTATTACATAATAATAAAATAGTTTGTAAGGTGACTTGTAAAACAGTTCACAGGACGGTAGGAAAACCATTCATTTTTTATAAGATTGTAGTAAGGTCGAAATTTTGAATTCATGAAATAGCAGTAAAACATTTTGTAGATTGACCGCAAAATGGTCTATAGGATATTTGAAAACAGCTTGTATGTTAATAGCAACACGGGTTATTGTTTTATAAGAGGGTAGCGGGGTAGACAATTGGTATTCCCTAGATATGAGTAGAGGTTTAGGTATTTGTCCCAAAGATAGTGGTTCAGGTTGCTCCTTAAGGTCTTAAGTTTTCTGTTGGGCATAGAATCTCTGCTGAATGGGGAGTTTAGCAAGTTAAGAGTATGACTCTAAAGGATGGTGTTGATTGCTACTAGCAATCAGTTGGTAGGTTCGGTAGTTTACTTGGTATTTAACGCGAAAGGTATAACCTCGAGTCCAATGTCATAATTCCAAAAGTAATCCCACTACCAATCGATATCGAGTTAACTTCAAAGTACGTTTAAAAGTCAACGGTTCCAAATGGTTATGCTAAAGGCATACACATCGATTGAGCGTAAGGTTTGAGGTAGAGGTGACTGTAACATGACCAAACTGCGATGAAAAAGTGTTCCATATAAGAGAAAAAGTATTGTGATGAAAAGTATTGCGATGCCAGTGTGTTGTGTGTAGGTGTAAAATTTTATGATATGCAATGATTATGTACACACACACAAAAATTTGCTCTTCTCAGAAATAAAATTGAAATCAATCAAGACATAACCCTATTATAACTACTCTCAGTATCACAAAATGCACCTCTGAGTCAGACATAGGTGATCAGGCTATGTCCCGTTGTCCCTAGTTAAATATAGGTGATCAGTCTATATTTAACCGAGGTTCAATGAATTTTGAAATGCTCAGCTCAGTTATACTAGTAATATGACCCAGTGCTTTTTAAAAGTTGTTTTGAAAGACTAAAACAAGTATCCAAACTTGGAGTCGAATAATAAGTAAGGCAACAGGCTTGGCAAGCAGGCATGTGTCGGTCATAGGGTTATGTTTTTGTAAAATTAGTTATAGTCTATGTTTTAAAAATACCAGTTCTCTATAAACTTGGCTCTGATACCAATGTGTAACATCCAATAATGAGTCACAGTGAAAAATAATATCAGTGGAGTGCTACTAAATTGGATCACAACACAAGTAAAGAGAACAGATTTACCTTATCTGTTTCAAAAAGAACTTACATTAAAAGATTTAATTAGTTCAAAATATAATTCAAGTGCGGAAAAACAAGGCACATTTATTTAAGTAGTCCCAAATGTGAAAGTAGTCTATGACCATGCCATGCCATGCCAAAAGCCTCCAAAAGTTAGCTATCGCCTTAAACATGAAAATACATGCTAAAAGAGTCAACAAAAAGGTTGGTGAGTTCATAGGTTTATAATAAAGCAGTAAAAGTAATGTGAGTTCAATAGACAAGTTTGTGACCATTGTGTCGCTCACAATGTCATGAAAATAAAGTTTACCTTTAAGTAAATTTAGTAATGTGGACCACAAGGTTTTCGAATGTGTGAATACTTGCTTACATACAAGTCAAGTTTAGTATTAGTGACAACTACTTTACTCAGAGCGTGATGAAAAGTATCAGTAAAGTATACCATAAAGTATTAAGCATGAAGTTGGACCATAAGCAAAGTATATGCACATTACAAAGAATATAATGCCATATAAAAGGGAGTGAATATTATGCTAGCACTAAGTTCATGCAACCAAAGCTACGACAGTGGTGTATGCAAAATGTAGTCATACTAATAGGGGCCCATTGCGAGTGCTTATTCCGTTACACTCGGTTCTGAAATGGTATACGTTTCCCATTGACCCATGTATGGCTAACCGAACGGGGGAGTCACCCCTAATAGATCTATTTATAGCAATCGCGCTTCTAGCAGGAATTGACGGTTCATGAAAGTGGCATATATATGGGATTCAAGGCTTAAGAATAGTTTTGGTCATACAAGTTTTGCATGTTTTCTCACCCCAAAGTTTGAAAAATAAGTATAAAGATTAAAATGGTGTTATAAACTCACATATATGATTCAAGCACTTGTGTCTATAATAAAGTAATCCAGTATGTAATGAGTAATTAAATCATGCTTTCAAGTAAGAGCAAGTAATGAGTTTAAGTATAAATAAGCATGTATTCTCCCCCAAAATAGTTTAAAAACAAGAAATTAGAGGCCATGAACTCACCTCATTATAAAGTAACGCATGAATCACAATTGGCATCAAGTGACAAAACACAATGGTAAACCAGAAGTACATGTAGAACGATACGTGATCGACACAACCTAATGATTATATAATTTATCTCAGAATATGTCCCGAAAATAAGTAAAAGTATATGAGATCTCAAAAGATGAAGTATTTTAGTCTTCGTGAAATACTCATATCGATGTTTGTAAAAAGTTTAGTGTCATTGTTCGTAAGAAAAGTTTAGTATCAATGTTTTGTGTGGTGGTAAAAAAGTATAGACTCAAAATGTAAATCGCGCCAAAGTGTAATATATATCCAAATATATTATAAAGAAACTTAGTAAAAAGAATAGTTAAGAAAGTATTGACGATGACTCATGTCGAGAAGTTAATGACCAAAAAGGAGTTAAGAAAGTGACGACAAAGAAATATGTCTAAAAGTAAGTCAATTGGTAAGTTTCGGTATTTACTCAATAACCCCAATTAGTTTGGAAATAATCAATAAAGTTTTAGAAAGGTAATTTAAGCTTTATAAGAAAACTCAAATTAGTATATAATATGGTAAAAGTTTACAAGTTAATAAAAAAACTGTGAGTTTCAATTATTGTCGGGTTTCATAAAGATAAACGGTTTTGAAATAAAAGTATGAGTTTAGAAAGTTTTATAAATTTCGGAAAAACGCGTCCATTTATACAATTTTTCTAAGTCGAAAGACTTCAATGAAATTCATTTTTCCCAAATCAATATTTTCCAACAATTTCCAATAAACTATATTTCTCGTTTAATAAAACTTATTTCAAACAATATGTTTAACTGGAAATTAAGTTGACTAATTAAGTTTACCGAACAAATTATTTTTAAAAGTTTAAATGTGTAGTTAGTTGTCGTTGGGCTTTATAGTCCGCTCGTAGTTCAATAAAGGTTTGTCCAATATTCTTAAATCCATTACGGGTTTGTTATTTCCATTAAACCAAGTCCGTTTCGGTTCCAATAATTTTTCCAAATGATTCGATGCAATTCCAATGATTTGTCCAAATGATTCGAGTCACAATTTGTTATATTTTGTCCATTAAGTATATGTTTAGTCTGTATTCAAGTATCATTCCCAAGAGTAACCGAAACATACCAATGTATGCAAGAGTTAAAACCAATAAAAAAATAACACATTTACAAGTGGGCATTTGGCCCATAAGTTCAACGCAAACCCAATTCACCCTATGTGGCTTAAACACAAACGCACCAAGGACTTTTCTACATAAATATAACATTTCTTTAGCTTTTGAAAAAAAAATTAAAAAAAAAAAGAAAGAAAGAAACAAGAGTTCTAATAAAATAAGTTGAAAGGGGCAAATGAGTTTTAAGGAGTGAAGAGTATTCTGGCACAACAACAAACCAGTGGAGAGGGTATCAAGTTATGAAGTCAAAACAATGGTAAATCGTTAAAAGCAGTAAACATATGGATCCTCATTAAAATCCCATTTATGACACTTAACTCATGCTCATAACCTAACCACGTGTACTACTTTTCTTATTCTTTGGATAACTTTGAATTATATTAGATCATATATATACGTAAATTATATTCCTCTCATGGGTGACTCACCTGAACCGCCACACAAACAAACACGACGCACTCTATACGGGTGTTTCTCTTAGAATCAAGACCAAGAAAAAACACAACAACACTTACATTAAATCTACAAATAACAATAAAAAAAACAAGATAAATAATCAAATCCAATCAAACCCGTGACTCACCCGGGGCACGACTCGAATCCACTCCGGGTTTAATCCGACCCATTCCTCAAACACCACAAACACCATTTAGAGTTTTACCACATGAATTTTAGATATCAAAAATGTTTTTAGTCCATTTTAATCCACGACCAATATAGTAACTCATTTATAACCGATTATAGACAAGGAAAAATAGCAACAAAGAAATATATTTTCATCATACCACAAGAGAAAGGTGAGAGAGCGAGAGGTGAGGCGGAGGAAGTGAAATACGAACCAAACACATCAATTTATGCACCCAAACAACCCGATATGTGACCCCAAACTTCACTACTAAACCTAAAATCAATCTAAAACTATGATTAAAAACCACAAACGACTCTTTAATCCTTTTTTCCTTGACTCTAAGTGGTGGTTGGCGGATGTAGCGATGGAGTATGGCGGCGGCTGTGGGACCAGTGGTGGTGGAAGCTGCGTGGCCGATGATGGTGGTGGGAGGCAGAGAAGTGAGCTAGGGTTTGTGTTAAATGTGTGAAACCCTAGTTTGCAAGCTTTGTATACCCATAAATGTTAAAAATGAAATGACAAGAAAATGAAAGTATATGGGCAGCAGTGTAATATTACTACAAGGACCATATGTGTAATTTGTTTTGGCTTTGGTGCTCGGGACTCGTTTAGGTTAGTTAACGGTTGATTCAAGTCACGAAAGTCACGTCATTGCGTTCAAAAGAAATTTTCCAATATAACGAGTATTCACATGATTAGTTTCTCGTAAATAATTTAATAATCAAATCAAATTGTTTGTGGAGGTTACGGTTGTGTTGGTACGCGTTGTGTACGGTTTTCACGTTTTGCGAGATAACTTCTCGTATTCGATTCAAACAAGTTCGGAAAAGTCCAAAAGTGAAACTTAGAAAATAATCAATATAATTTATTATTTAAAATCAGTATGGGAAAATTTCGGTTTGCTACATGTGAACACAGTTTTTTTCAGTCAACACAACCATCCACCAACCCCAAATAAAAGATCAGCGTATATTTCCTTTTATGCTGTGTAAATTGTTTTTGTTTCTCGCATAAAACTCCGATAAACCAGTATACTACACTTGGATGGCAACGTAAATTAACCTTGATGCACAACTTCAATGACGTAAAACAAACTCTAGTTATTGCTTGTAGTTCAAGACACAACGTAACTAGACCAAAATTAGGCAGCGTAACACTACTCAAAGTAGCGTATACATCAACAAAAATGGTAGCGTAAACATCAAAAACACACTAAGCAGTGTAACCTATAACAACTAGGGCAACGTATCTATTTGAATTGATGACATATATTTGTAATTTCAAGCAAGAATATGGCATAAAGTTTGATTTAACCCAACGTAAATTTCATAAGGATATCATAATCTTTTTTCCAAATGTATATAGGTAGCGTATATTAATCAAATATCACGTAAAAATATCAAATATACAAAAACATGTTTGTAACAACTTTTGACAAAAAAATCATGTTTTCACCAAATTTAACTATTCAAAAACATTTTTATTACTTTTTTATCAATGCAACAAGCACTAATAAGCTCTAAAACATCAAAACCCACTTGAACTAAGCACAAAATATCAAGAAAGTGGCTTATTTTCACCCTTTTTCTAGCTAAAAACACACCTCTAATTCATTCTAAAACTCAATTTAATCACAACCTAACATCACCTAATCATCTACAATAAGATTTTCCATCAAAAACACCATTAAGTTTTATCAAATAAGCTCAAAAATTGTAATTTTCTGATACCTTAATTAAGATATTATGATATGATCAAGAAGATGATGATCACACTAATCAAAAAATCCCATAGCTCTGATACCATAATGTTAGAATGAGCTTGGATCGATAAGCTTGGAGATTAGTACGTGCGAAATGAGTGTGTTTGATTGAGAAAGAATTTGATGGACAATCTTTTGTTACTGATATTAAAAATGAGATACACACTACAAAAGAACTAACCATCCTCTATTTATACTTCTAGAGAGGAAGACGTTTTATAGTTTTACAGTAATAGTCGCTCAACTATATATAAGGTACAAGTTTATCATTTCATATATCTAACAAAACTTTAATAAGATTAATAACTAACCCTGAGTATATAATACTTACATGATGGTTTAAAATATCAATTTAGTGTAATCGCTCAAATGCAAATTTTATTGAGTAAAATATGTGTTAGGATCGCTCCTAACACGTAATTGAACGACATTTACGGGGATTACATTAGTTATCATGTTAAGCACATATGCAGGGACTAGAACCTTTAATTATGTAAAGTCATGTGTATGTTGCCCTATATATACCCTCCTAGACTTCACTAGGAAGGTGAAGCTTAGTGTGTAATTTACTCTTTCATCATCAATAAAACACACAGTCTTTCACTTTCTCTCTCTACTCTCTCTCTCTAACTATGCCAACCAACTATGGCAACCATGTTCTTCCATTTACCAACACCTCCCGAATTACATAATCAACCTTAACAATGATCCAACAAGTGGTATAAGGAGCCACGTTGTTGTTTTTTAATGGTTGATTTTCGTGGTGTTTTCTTGTCATAAATCGTCATTTTTGGAGCTGTTATACCAAATTCGTTTACTGCTTTTACTATCTTTTGGGTTTAACAGTTTTTTAGAGTGTATTAAATCTGTTTTACTATGGGCCTTAACTGTTTTTAATAGCTTTTTTGGTATTAACAAGATTTTTACAGATCTGGCCTTGTTTTTTTAGCTTCCCAGTGGTATATCCAGTCATATTAGCAGTTTTATCAAAAAAGGAACAGATCAGAAACTGGTTGGAAAACTAGTCGAAAAACGCTTCAACGATTACTCAGTATTTCCATGCTTGGATAAGTACGTAAAATACTTCAACTAACGAGCAATCTTCTAGCTTAGATAAGCTAGATAGATACTATCGATCTTACTCAAGGGTTTGTCAAACTTTTGACAAGGGTGTATCAAACTTTTGACAAGGGGTTTATTGCACTTGGGTTTGGCTGTCGAACTTGGTTGTTATCGCACTTGGTTTGAGTTGTCGCACTTGGAATTTGGTTATCGAACTTGGAATTAAGGTTATCAAACTTGGGGCTAAAACCCAAGATGAAGCCTGTTGACCACAGCTATAATACCAAACCAACTCTTTGACTTCAGATTTACCAACAAACCAAGTCCAAACATAATACAACAAGATCTTAGTTTATTCACACATTGTACCAAACTTTAAGACTTCAAATCTGTGAACTAAACACATCATAGATCCGTGAGAAGCTTTAACTTCATTCAATATCTGAACCTAAAAATGGTATTATAACAAATGTGTTACATCCATTGTTTGGTACGTTTATATTATGACAAACAAGATACGACTGCCAACAACTGACTACTACTACATAAAATGAAGTGTATTCAGAAATCCTTCTCTTGGTGAATGTACACAACTGTCAAGACCTTCAAGATCTAAACACCAAAAGATTACTCATCATAGATCTCGAACTAAAAACTGAAAAGAAAACAAGAATGTTAAAATCTCAGTGTTGTTGCGTGTCATATCTCATATGAGATTTCATGATCTTAAAATACCCACACAAACAACTCATCATAGATTTTATTTTGCTTGATTTTCAAACTCATAAAGAAAGATCGAAACATTTATTGTTTCATCCTTTCTCTTGTTCGGTTTATATATGCAATAAACGAAAAACAAACAACAAAACACAAACACCTACCAAAGACCCGTTTAGGATCGTGAAGAAGACAAAATCTTTGGTCTTGTGTCTTGTAGCAGATTGAATGGGGTTTATTTCTGGTTTGTGTTTGATTGAATCCTAAACGAGGGGAACAAAAAAAATATAGATGAGGGATTCGTTTTTTTTGTTTGTTGAGATACCAGGGTTAACAATATGAGACTAATTGTTGTTAGTGGTTATTAATAGCTAAAAATTATGGTTGTTGTAGAATGGGCCGAATTCTTAATGCAAAGTGTAGTGGGCCGAGTTATTTTTAAGTGTATTAAACGCTCTGGTAATGGCCTTACACATTTTTTGGTTGCTACATTAGGCTGAAGATTAATTATTCAAATGTATTTCTTAATACATAGTGATTATTTTTGGTATAACGTTTGGCGAAAATGAGTGGAATTTTGGTTGTTACAAATTTTTACAGGGATACATTTTTGACAAGATCAGGAAAAACCATTATCAAAGTTCACTTAAACCGTCAAAAGGCTAGATTTGGGCATATAACCACAAGATGTGACTACGGCGTTAATTCGTTATTATGTATTTGAGGTTGAAGTGGGATTCACGGGTGCGTGTACTTAGTATCTGAAGATATCGGGGTTGGTTGGATGCATGATTCTTCGAGATCCTTGTTCGAGCTTTTAACCGTTACGAATGACAAAGGATTGATTTGTCCAGTTATACTTGATGTAAGGAGTTACGTTGTTGTGCTCACAGTGTATAACTAACACTTTTAAGGAGTTACATTGTAGTGCTCAAGTGTCACAAAAAGCTGTGGATAATTCAAGAGAAGTTCATATACAGTTAAGGATGGTTGTATGGGTATATGATTCTACCTTTATTGAAATTCTCAGTATTGGTTCTTAGTTAGACATTAGTGCAAATTTAAGTCACAAATTCGAGTTATTTTACTTCAGCCTCAAGTTCGTCATATTGGGTTTTCTCCACCAGTAGTCACTACAAAGAGCCGACATAATGATAATGGGTTTGGTAAAGAGTTAGCTAAGAGGAGTATAAAAGAGTAGAGATGTTATCAACAGTTCATTCTCACGGGATATTTATGGTACCTTACACTTGCTCGATAATTGGACATACAGGGTTACGCTGCTTCCAATTTCATCATAAATATAGCAGTATGTTTCCGATTCATCAAAAACATCGTGGGGGAAGATAAAGTGGGTGTTCTTTGGCTTTCTTTGATTTATTTGAGAAAACTCTTTTCCTTCCCGAGTGTCTGCAATCAAGGGGAAGAAATGAGACGGTCAGTGGTTCAAACGTCTTACTTTGGTGTTATCGTCTCAACTTTCATGGGTTGTTTTATGTGAAGTTACCTACATATGATGCTTTAATCACATTATGATGCCTCACACACGGTCATATTATTGATTATTTGTACATACATAGGTGATTAGTTTTTCGATAGACTGCAACAATCAGGGGGAAGAAGTCGTTATTTCACCTTTAGTGGTTTGTTTGGTGTGAAGCGTCTACATACGTGAGAAGATCTTGTTGATTTCTTGCATGTTACCTCCGAACGGATTTTCCGCATTGTGTACAACTGTGATTGCGTGACTAGTCATATTTCCTTGGTGTGTTTTACTGATCATCTACAAATTCCGCTGCGCACTTAAAACTTCAAAATTTTGAAGACATGTTAACTACATCAAAATTTCGAATATGCTGAAGACGGTTGTCAGTTTGGGGGGAAGCTGATTCAAAAACTTCAGCAAAAAGAATTGTACGGAGAAGCTGCTAAAGACATGTAGTATGAATTGGGGGGAAGTTAATCCAATTCATACATATTACATGATTTGCCTACAAGTGAAAAAAATTTCTCAAGCCGAGGTACAAGGTGAAGGAAAAAAGCGTCAACTGCACTCATCCTCAGCATTTGAAGAGCTTATGAAGACCTTTCTAAATTTGTATTTGTACTTGTAGGAAATGTTGTAAGTAATCCCTTATGTCGTCCCATTGGGGAAAGATTGTTGGGATCGCGCCTAACACGTAAATGGAACGACATTTATGGAATTACATTAGTTATCATGTTAGGCACATACGCAGGAACTAAAACCGTTAAGTATGTAAAGTCATGTGTATATTGCCCTATATGTACCTGTTAGGTTCCCATTTATGTAACACAAGCATCAATAGAAGAAATAAGAGAAAGAAGTGATCGGTTGAACAAGTCAAAACAATATGCGTATGAATGAAAGAAAGGATATGCGTAAATATTGAAATGAGATGAACAACCAACCATCTAAGGATGGTTTACATGAGGTATTTATAGGAGGGAACTAGGGCAACACACCAAGTTCCCATCCTTTCCTTATTGGGATTTGCATAGGCTCATGGGCTTTCTACATGAGCCTAGCCTTGATTACTAACATAAAAGCCTCAATTAAGATAACTATTACATATTAATTACTAACACTTGTAATCTAGTTTAGGAGTGATTCCAACAATCTCCCCTAAGTGTTGGTGATTAATGATTTGAGTGATAACGTTGAAGGTCTTGATGTAATAGTAGCTTTTCGTCTTCCGACATTCTTCTTTCTTGTGAGAAGAAGTGTCTTGATTCAACAATCTCCCCAGTGTAGGGAAATTGTTTCCTTTGAAGTATTTTGCTTTAGCGTCATCATTTTCTTTGTTGTTTGTTCTTTGATCTTTGTTCTTTGTGATGGAAGTGATCGTATGTTGTGGTTGTGTGCATCGGGTCCGCCGTTGCTCAAGGTGTCCACGTCTTTCTCCAACATGCTCACACGCTCTTTAACGTTAAGATTCGATCTGGTGTAGTTCTCTTGGTCTTTAAACTTTGTAGATTCTTTGACTTTGACGAAGAATCATTACGACTTTAATGTTGCCTTCCGAGAGAACTTCAATTAGTGTTGTTGTAGGTATGAGCATGTGGAGAATCGCACGATCATCCATAAGAAAACATAAAACATGGGTTAGAAATAATCTAGCGCTTACAAGTTTGAACTTGAGAGTGTTATGACATAGTGTGAAAACACAACTCTAATTCTCACAAAGGTTGTTCTGAACTGAGTCCCACAAGTGAGATAACGCGATGTACAAGTACACCTACGATTCGGATGAGTCATTGAGGTACACGAAGCATCACCCCATGTTGTAGACCGTTTGAGACACACTAAAGCGTAACCCACAAGGAGTTACAAGTGACTTCTTTGTCGAGGGTTGTTTGATGTTGACCACGGCAGAGTTTCCATTCAATCACCGAGGATCACAGTTTGAACCCTTCATAAATGTTCTCGATGATTGCTAAGATGCATGAAGGACACGATATTGTATCACTTGTGTTCTTATTGTTGAGCGACAAGCGATGAATTGTCAAGTGTACCTAAAAGATCTTTTGATGAATCTCGTGGCTCTAGACTCAATAGTGCACTTTGGTTTCTGAGCGAGAGACTAGGAGATGGTCTCCTTCTTCAATATCAACAATCTCTAAGAAAGCCAATAGTTTACGTAGGGTTCCTGTGAGAATGAAACAAGCTTGTTGAGAGAAACTTGAGTGGCTAAGAAGGTTTAGTGCATGCGTCATTGGGTTCATGACGACTTTGATCTTCAATACGGCGTCATCAAGTGACAACCGGTAACATATGAATTGAACCGATTATGCGCCTAAGTTGAATAACGGAGGCTATTTCTTTTCACCTTTTTCTTTACTTTTCTTTTTAATTCTTCAACTCCTTCTTTCTCCAATTCTCATTTCTCCTTTTATAATCATATCTAAGGACTTCTATATTCTCACTATTGGTAGAGTCCTTGGGTAGATCCCTCCGGCTCTGGCGGATCATAGGACGGTTATTCCTAACCTTGGTCACCTTATAACTCCATGACTAACCTATGTTGCCATTAAAACCATTATCTTAAAAATCTCTCAAAGTGGTTATGAGTAAAAGAATTTTGTACCACTGTTGAGAGTTTAGGATTTTGCAGAAATACTCCCCCTCATGTGCTTGATTATTTTGATGAAATCGCACGGTGAGAAAAACGCGCACTTTTAGATTGATCAACTCTAGATAGACAATTCCCGCGAGACACGGTTACGTTGCATACTTAAAGAGTTACATTGTCAGCTTTTAGGTGACAACTAGCTCTAATAACTACCTTGAAGGTGTGGACAAACCTCAAAAGGTTGTCAAACCCGTCAAAGTTCATGCCTACCAAGAGTTTCTCGAATGGTATATTCTACTAGGACAAGTCCTTTGCGAGACACGTTTACATCACTAGCTAACTAGTTTGAAATTTTTACCCGTCCCGGACAAGTATTTTCGAGTTACTAACATTTAAGATTTCGTCAATTCATTGGCTAAGTCTTTTAGCACAACGATTCATTTGCAATTCACAACATATTTCTTATCACATAATTTTTCTCCCCCTCAAAAATGGCATATAAATGTTGTTTTTGACGAAATTTGATATCGAATATGTCCATTTCGAGTTTTGCGTGAAGATTACCACGAAGAATAATTTGTGAACAAAGTTATAAGCAAATACTCCCCCTCAACAAGTGATATAAACTTTTGAGGTTTTGAAAATCATAGGAAGTACTTGTTCTTTTGAGCAAAAACTTTGAAAATGAAAGTTTTGATAAGTTTTACTCAAAAGTAAACTTCGCTCCTTTTATAAGGATTGTAGCATGAAGCGTATCACAGGGTCCTTTCATGACAAGTACGGGTTGTACCTTTGTTATGTGTGTACAAGCCATAGGCAATTAAAATCACACATCCAAAATATTATAAGAAAAAACAAATCAAGGGGGTACCAGAGTCTCGGTATTCGGCAATCACTCGGGGAATGCGTTACGGGCGTTGGTAGCCCGTGAGAGATATGATTGACGACCGCCTACGAAACTCTCCAAAGTTCTAATCTGATCCCTTCTGAACAACCTTTCATCAATCCGCGTGATGATCTTCTTTACATCCCTTTTATCCCTCGAATTCCATCTCTTCTTTGACCCTATGCCTTCATGAATCTCCTTTAACCGATAAGCTAATCCGTCCCTGAATTTCTTCAATGTATGATCCCCAAACTTGTGAAGCTCTTTGCACGCCATAAAGCAATTATGATGTAGTTCACTTTGGTAGACTACCCCAAATGGCTTCTTGATGAGGGTGTACTGAGCAAGTTGGTTTATGTCGGGAAGGTCGAGCTGAGGTTTTGTGAGATTGACACATTTCTGATATGATTCCACGGCAAGCTGAATGTCTTCTACCCGTTCTTGGATCACAATGCTTCTGATGAAGATTAATAATGACTTGATGTACTCGCGTTGGATGGTTGTAGAGAAATGTCTCATGCGTCCTTGAACCTTAGCGAGATACATATCTTCAATGTCATTTAGTGACAATCTTGGAAAATCTGCTTCACAGAAGTCATATTCCTCTTCGTCTTGTCGTTTGACCACAATGTTCTTGAGGAATGTAATCCCACTTTGACGATGTGGTAACATGCTTGATTGCAATGATCCGTTTTCACTATACACCTCCTTTTTAGACTTAAGAACCGGCGGCTTGTGTAGAAGATTCTTGGCGTTCGGGCCAATGATGAATCCCATACATCGCATCAAGGTCATACTTTTCCACTTTGACGACAAACATATGTGTAGCTTCTTCTTCGATCATTTGGATTGTGAGAGTAGATTGTCATTGGAAAAGGTAATGTGAGTGACGTAGCATACTTCCTTATCACATCGCTACAGTGTAGAAGAAACTCAGGTCATTGTTGAAGAAGTAACGGTATGGAATTTGAGGTTGATCCGGTCGGCCAATTGTTGGTAGAGGTTTGGTCAATCGATGTAGTATGGAGCCTTGTCTTGTCTTGTGAAGTCGATGTTGGCTTGAGTTGAGCCAATCGATATTGTTTGACATGGCTCGTGCAATGTTGTCGAGATGGTATTCGACTTCAATTGCACTTTACGAAATTGTCTTTAAGCGAGTTGGAAGGCATCATTCTTGATTCTCTTTAGCTCAACCTTAGTCATCTTCTTCACTTTAAATTGTTCTTGAATCGACTTCACATGCTCCATAGTATGGCCATCTACCATTTCTTGACCTTACGGTAATGAGGAGTAGCATCAACAAGTCTAGAAAACCGATTAAGTATACTGCGGTTGTATCGTCATCTAGCCATGAGACAACATTGGTCCGAGTCTTCTTGCTTTGGATTTGATGAGGACTACGGTATCTTTGTTGTGACGGGAGAGGTGGGTTGTTGTTGGGGCTCGGGATCTCTTCATCGTCACCACTAGTGTATTGAAATGATCCTGGTTTTCTCTGTTGATGGTGGTAACTCGAGTCACGAGGTTTGTCGATGCTTGACGAGCGTGGAGGAGATCTTCTTTCGGTGGGAGTCCTTTGGGGTGGTGGTGTCATAGAGGAGGATTCACGGACTTCTTCTTGCGTTTCGACTCTTTGTGTTTATCCGCATCATCATCGTCTCTTGGGCGCTTTGGTCTATTCATTCCGCCCGCATGAAGTTTTGAGTTGGTAATCCGAGAATGCATCAAACAGTTTACCTTCGTCGAGGTAAATGTTGCGGATCGTTTGACATTTGAAGTACAAGCTTGAAACCGGTTCGTCGATCGAGAAAGTCGTAGGCTCGATTGGGTTGATTATAGCTGTTAAAGGCGTTGATCTTATTGTTTTCTTGGCCAAGCCGCATGAGATTCGAGATATAGTTGTGCGGTGAACATTTCTCTTGTCACGCCAGGGGGCGATGTCGAGAAGAAACTTGTGAGTATATTCTCTGCGATCTGTTCATTTTACCTGTAAATCTCTATTAAGAATTTGTTGGATTTGTTCCCTTTCTCCCAACATCTCGTTTATCACTTTCTAAAGTAGATTGATTATGTCCGCAAGCTGATCCAGTTTCTTGTTGACCACAGTCTTCTTCCTTGATTGCCTGACAGCTTTAACAATCTTAGACTTAGCTCGTGATGCCCAAGTGTCGGTAAGTTTCTTAACTGATTTGGATGCTGATCTTGTGCTATCCTTTGATGTTGGTGGTGATGAATGAGAAGATGAGTCTGATGATGAGTCATGAGATGGGTCAGGGTTCTTTTGTGGCTCAGAAGTTCGTTCTTGTGTATGTGCGGGATTGTCAAGAAGATAATCTTTGGCTTCCTTTTCGGCTTGAGCCTTTTCTTCAGTAGCCTTGACCCTAGCTTCTTTTTCTGCTTTTTCTTTAGCTTCAGCCTCAACATCTTCATTAGGAATTTTCTTATACTTTTCCTTTTCTGGTTCCTCAAAGTCATAGACGATAGAATCCTCAAGTTGCTTTTGTTGTTGTTCATGGGTGGAGGTACCAGTTCCCTTATCGGGTTGATTAGCCGCATCGGAAACTGGTGTAGACAGTACACCACCACTTGACCCTCCAGGGCTACGAGTTTGTTGCTGTTCGAACTCTTTGGAAACGTGTTGAAGTCTGAGGTTCTTGAGCTTCTTTCTGTAGTCTATGTCTTCATCCAGTGGTTCTTCATCGGAGCTCTCTTCTTCTTGCTCAAGCACTGGAGTTTTCCCTTTATCAACCTTAGGACTTGAAGGTTTTGCAACAGTTAGTGGGTCATCAATGGGAGTTTCTGAGTAGGTAACCTCTTCATCGGTGTCAGTCTCCTCTGAATCCTCGTCCTTTAGTTTCATCGGTTCTGGTTTGGGAATAGGGATGGCTTCAGTAAGAGGAACTCTCTTCTTGAGTGTGTGAGTTCTCTTTGGGTACCTTCTCGTACTCTCAGTGCTCGCAATACTTCGACCTTTGCCTCTCCCGGTCTTCCTAACAGTGTACGGAAGACTTGCCATCAATGAAACCTACTTTCCTCGCTTCAAGCGCTACGGATATCGTTTGTATGATTGAAGTCCTTTGGTAGCATCGATGAAGAAGATAATCGGTAACACTACACCATGTTTCTTCCTAGTTGATTCCTTAAATCTTACCACATTGAGTGTGGGTTCAAGTATACAGTGATGTTTGGGGTCTTCAAGTCTTTGGGTAATATCTGGATTGGTTTCAAGAATCCTTTTGATCAACAATTTTGTGTATCCGACATAAGGAATCTTGGAGCCAGGCCTTCTCAGGTAAGTCATCATGTTGTCCCAGATCAGAGCAGCATATTCAATATGTTTCATGTTGACCATGCCCCAAAAAATTTGAAGTTCCATGAGCTTTGGGTGCTCATATCCACTGTCACGTCCGGACACTGATTTAGCAATCATGATGTACGGTGTTCTCCATGGTTGAGGATGTTCTTGAGATCTACCGAGGAGTGTTTCGTGATAACCCTTGACTTCATCATAGCCGATGTCGACCATGAATTGGAGAACAATCTCTTACGTAGGAGTAGCGGAGAGATCAGTAGGCTCGATGGTTGGTAGAAGAAGAATAGCCCTCAAATCTGCAGATGGTAGCGGTGACTTGTTTGTTATTAAGCGTCCTTTGTCACGGCACTTTGACCTTTGACCTTTTGTATAGTGTGCGAGAATTGATGAATGTAGATCTACAGTACAAGATGGCAATTTGTGAGCATGTTACGGTATGGATGAGTCTTGAGAATATCCACTGCAATCTATGAAGACTCGAGCAATGTGAAGTTTTCAAAGTCGACTCTGAGATTATTCTTTCCAATCTTCATTGGGTAACCGTTGGGGAAGATGTCTTCAACTGTGAGAACATTTGATGCATCCACATTTTCCATTTAAGCATCCATATCGTGATCTGAAAGATATTTAGCCAAAAGAACCAACATATCAAAAGACATTACGTTAGTCAACAGACGATTTTATTGTCTATTTGTTGAATGTGATATGTTAATGATTGTTACGAGTCCAATGTCACTTGTTAGTCCAATAGTCCAAAGAAGTCGTGATAAGTTTCGTGAGTCGATTAACTTTGAGTTTTAAAGTCCAAGTTTTCACTAATTTTCACAACTTATTAAACATCTAAGCTTATTAGTGACATTTTGGTTTTGACGTTATGACTTATTTATTTACAAGTTTGCAGCGTAACAATTCACAATTTTGGTTAAAATTAGGATTAGGCGTAAAATTCCAAGCTTATGCGTAAGCGATGAGTGGTTATCTGGCGTAAGCATAAGCTTATCGTAAGATCTTGACTCACGCGTAAGAAATGTTACGCGTAGGAAAAGATAGCCTTAGACGTAGAGCTTAAGCGTAAGCGTATGTAGAACCTTACGCGTAAGGCTTACTTGTAAGAGTGAACCTTATGTGTAAAGGTTACTCTTTACGCATATCCTTCACAGGATACGCGTAGTCCCCTTTGTAGAACCTTACGCGTAAAGGTTACGCGTAAGATTACTCTTACGCATAACATTCTACATGTAAGGTGATCCTTATGCGTAGAAGCTCAATTAACCTTGATTTTGAATATTTCACGCGTAATAACCTGAAACAAATGAATCATAACACATTCATTAACATCACATTCAATCCCTTTCAGTTATCACATGTTATATCAATCAGACACAGTTACGCGTAAGATTAGCTTACGCGTAAAACTTAAACCCTAAACATTCAAGATTTACGAATAAGGAATCTAGCCATAGGAAATGCACCAAATCATTTCTGGGATATCTAAGAGGCCATATGACTATGTTGCAACAAGTTTTAACATCAAAGACCTAATGGATCAAAAATTCCTAACTCGTATGAACATAAACCCTAATTCTTAATTTTCACCAAATTAATGTTTCTGGGTATGTTCTAAGCACGATTTTGGTCAATTAAACATGTTTAAAGCTTAATACAACCATCTTTTTAACCAGAAACTCTCCCAAATGAAAACACCTAAATTTACGTGTATGAACCCTAATTTGAAAAGTGATCCTTTTATGTTTCTGGGTGGATTTGTTTGATAGAAATGGTTTAAGAGTGATCATATCAACATTTTAACACAACCATTTTAACACAAAACACCCAAACATGATTATGTGTTCATACGCTTATGCGTAGAACACAAGATCATACCTAGGGACAAATCAAACCGTTGGATTTTAAAACAAATCAAAACCATTGTTTGTAATACCACAAAGATCATGAAAACACTTACAAATTTGAGATCAAAACACAGTTATGAAGATTGAAGGATATCGTAGGATGAAGTGGTTGAGGTATTAAATGTAAGTAATAAATGTGTAAGAATAGTTGGTGGAGTGTTTTTGTTTAAAAAATAGTTTGAACTTTTGACATCTTTAGTCCCTCCACCTTAACCATTTTCATCCATAGCCCATAACTTTCATTTTGGTTACGAAAAGCATGATTTTTAGAAAGAAACTTGACGACACTCCCCCTCGACTTAAGAAATAATAAAATTTTATAAATTTGAGTCCAGGGAGAGTCATTAAACCAGAAATGTGACCACCATTATCAAAGAAACTTTCGGGTTAAGATAACATGCAAGTACAAGGTTTTATGAAACCAAAAATTATTTACTTTCTCCCCCTCAAAACTTGACCGAGAAATAATGAATTTTGAAAGAGTAAAGTGTTGACGGAAGATTTGTACTTGCCATGTTGAAAGATATTTGGATAGAAGAATATTTTGTATTTTATCAAATTTTATATTTTGTATTTTGTTTTTGAAAGTATTTACAAAAGAGGTTTTGGTGTTTGTTGGTTTTAAGAATGTTTTAAAAGTTCATCTAGTTCCTCCAGAGTCAAACACCGCATACCAATCCGGTGGACCAACTCATTAAACCTAGCGAGAGCTAAGGCTTTGGTGAGAAGATGCGCGATTGGTATTCGATTACCATAAAGTATAATTCAACGGTACCCTTTTCCACGTTCTCCTTGATGAAATGATATCGAAGATCGATGTGCTTTGATTTTGAATGTTGAGCGAGTTGCACGAGATCGCAATAGCACTTCGATTGTCGCATGAGACATCAGGATTCGTCAAATATGTAACCATAGTCTTTGAGTTGTGTTCTCATCCAAATGACTTGAGCACAACACGCCGACATGGCTACATATTACGCTTGATTGAGACGGTGATGTACAATCCTGTTTCTTCGATTGCCATGATACGGTTTATCACCAAGAAATTGTAGAGCTCTGAAGTGCTTTTACGAGAATCTAAGCAACTGCGTGATCGATGTATGAAAAATCTATTAGTTCAAACCGAATCCTTCGGATACCGAGGCCCAAATTAATGGTTCCCTTGATGTATCGGAGGATTCTTTTAGCCTTAGAGAGGTGAGTTTCAGTTGGTCTCTCTCGATAACGGAGCAAAGATATCTGACAAATACAATGTCGCCTCTTGGTTGTTAGATACATGAGAGACCAATAATACTTGGTATTTGGTAGGGTCAACCAATTTCCATGCAAATCAACATCCGGTTTCTTGGTATGTACCATTAGTGTGGCATAGGTATCACGGGTTTGCATTCCATGTTTGTTTAAAATTTCAAGGGCATATTTGGGTGACTCGAGAAAATACCACGGGTGATTGATGAACTTGCAATCCAAGAAAGAATGTAATTTCACCCATCATGGACATTTCAAAATGTTTTTCATAAGTTTTGAAAAAGCGTTTGAGTATTTTAAATGTGTTGACCCAAAATGATGTCATCCATAAATTTGAGCGATTAAAATGTGTTCCCTTGATATTGTATGAAAAGTGTTGGGTCGACCGAGCCTTTAATGAAATTATTGGCAATGAGAAAAGAAGATAACTTATCATACCACGCCGAGAGGCTTGTTTGAGGTCAGTAAAGAGCCTTGTTCGACATGAGACATGATTAGGAACTCGGATCAACGAATCCTTACGGTGGTGACATAGGCTATTTCTTCGGTTTGCCATTGAGAAAAGCCGTTTGACATCCATCGATAAGCGGTGATGTGCATGTGAGCCACAAACGCCAAGAAAATCCGTCTGACCTCAAGGCGAAGCAACCGAGCGAAGGATTCCTCAAATCAATCCCCTTTTCTTGTCGATAACCCTTAGCCACCGACGTGACTTATTTCTAATAACCGTACCGTCGACATCTAACTTGTTTTCCAAATCCATTTCGGACCAATAACATAGACCCTGTTGGTTTTGAACCAATTCCCATACTTCAAGACGTTTAAAGCGATTAAGTTCTTCTTGCATGGATTCAATCCGGTTGTCATAAGTCATTGCTTTTTAATGTTTTTGGTTCAGTTGGCAAGCGGTAAGAGCATAAATCACGGTGTTCACCGTCACCAAGGCGTTGTCTAATTCTGTTGGTTGATTAGGGTTACCAATTATGTTCACAAGAGGATGGTCTTTAGTCCAACTATGTGTGGAGAGTTGATGTTGATATACATTCTGCATTAGAAGGATTCAAATGACTTGTAGATGATTCCAACATCGAAGTAGCGGAAGCATTTGCAAAAGGTTGAAGAATGCATTTGGATCATAATCTACGGTGGGGTACTTCATTGTTCGGAAGATCATCGGTTGGTTCGACGTCGTTGGATGCGGTTTGTTCAAGCTGTTGTTGTAGAATCAGCGGTGGTGCATCCTCAGCGATGGTTGTTGTAGCAGTGTATCGGTATTGGATTTTGATCGGGTTGAGCGTGAAACATTGGATACACAGTGCACGTTCATCAATATCATCACTAAATGAGGAGCAAATAGTTGTTCCATTTGACGTCGAGTTAATTGTAAACTAGGTTCGGTGATGATGGGGTTTGAGGAAGTTTAGACGGTTATGACCGGTTCCAAGTTGTTATGCTCGAAGCCATTTACGTAAGCTCATCGAAATTTGCATGAATCGTTTCCATAATCTCCTTATGCGACGATTCGGATCAGGAAACCCTTTGAGTTTTCACAATATCCTACAAAGACTCCAATGTCGACTTTGGCTTTGAGCTTACTAAAGTCATCACGATCATTATTCGGATAACAAAGAGATCCAAATACATGAAAGTGTTTGAGATTCGGTTTTCGGTTATGGATAAGCTCATAAGGTGTTTTGTTGTGGTTTGGTAATCATTGGCGATTACGAGTGTAGCATGCGGTTGACACGGCTTGACCCACAAGTGTCTGGAAGTTTAGCATTAATTAACATTATTCTTGCGGCTTCCACTAACGTCTGGTTTCGTCTTTAACAACTCCATTTTGTTCCGGTGTTCGCGCAATTGATATTTGATGATCAATTCCCACTTTCTCATAAAGCGCAAAGAGTTTGATTCACAAATTGAGTTCCTTTATGCATTACGATTTGTCGTCATTGTATTCGGGTGAACTTGAATTTTCGTGAGAAAGGTGATCATCATCTCGTGGAGCTTGATCTTTACTTGAAGAAAATAAACCCAAGTCCATCTTGGTAGTCATCGACAATTACCAAGATGTAGCGTGCACACTAATCGCTCTGCACGCGCATCCGGCCCGCAATCCATGTGAAGAAGATGAAGCACATCTTTGTGGTGTTCCACCTTTGAAGGAAAGTGAGCACGAGTGCTTTTCCCTTGTTCAAGCCGAGTATAGGTGATCTTTAGAATACCGAAATCTTGGGAGACCTTCAACAAGTTTGTGCTAGTGCAAGATTGGTTATGGTTTGAAAGTTTAAGTGTGAGAGACGACGGTGCCATAGCCAAGATTTTGTAGATGTAGCCTTAAAAAGTAGACATATGGGAGAAGAAGCAATCATGTCTTGCATTAAGATTGTGTAGAGACTTGATGTGCGTTGACCAGACATAAGATAGTTTCCTTATAGATCACGAATGAAAAAAGTTTTCTCCCTAAAAGCAACTTCCAAATCTCCATCACAAAATTGACCGACTGAAAAGAGTATGTGACCGAGACCTTCCACATAATAAACTCGCTAATTTCGATGTTACCATTGATGTAATCTCCAGTAGCCCATAATAGCTCGCTGTGATCATTCGAATCGGCGAGTGCCAATGAACTTTGATATAAAGTTTGATAACAGTTTGAGATTGCTGTCGTATGCGGGAACATCCGCTATCAACAACCCAGGAGGATGATCATATCACCTACATTACACAGCGACACGGATGGAATATAAGTAGATGTGGAACCCAAGAGTTAGAGGGTTCCGATGCAGATATAGATGAAACACACATGTTCATGATTTTAGGTATCCATGTAAAGCCAAGTGTATTATGTAACCATTTCTGCCATCTCCAACTAGTCTTAGCTTTAGTCTTAGTGAATGCACTAGGTGATAAGTTCTTCCTAAGAGGTGAAGTGGGTTCTAAGGGTACATCAATGATTAAAGCATGAGCACTAGAAGGTGGTTTACCTAGCACGGACTTAGAAGCAGTAGTGGGCCTAGAGGTATTCCGTTTTCTATTGTTCCGCTTGCGAGATAAGATAGTCGTAGCAACACATTTGTCATGACAACGGAAAACATACTTTTACGACAACCAACACAAGAAGATTCAAACTTAACATTTAAAGTACTTAACGGTCAAAGATTCGTTACAACACTTTTCCATTACATTTGTCGGGACTTAATATCTAAAGTGGGTGCAACTTGAGTTTTATTCAAAGTCTAAGGTGTTCTTCTACTTGACATTCTTTATTGTTCTTTTCTTAAGTCGCAACTTCCTATTCTTCTTTGTATTGCTCCTAATTTGTGAAGTGCGAGGCTTTGGGAAAAGAGGCAACTATTCTGTTTCGATGGAGGAAGCACATTAGATTCTTGTGGTTTGTCATGAGATGTTCTGAGTCGGTTTGAATATGTTTAGGTGTAGTTACTACGGTGTTACTATCCCTATCTTGCTTAAGTTTCACCAACTCGCCTTTAGATCATGGATTTTGTGTAACAAATCTAGATTTTCGAACGAGTGAGTCCGTCTGTCGTAAAACATCTTTGGTATATGCGATTATTATCAACATCTTTTGGCGCTGAGCACGAGTCTTTTGAGTAAATCAAATATGATACTATATTCCTTTTTCACTTTTGAAATTTCTTGTTCATATTTTGAAATTTGACACTTCAAAGACACGGTTTGATCATCCAGCTTGCTCAAGTTTTGGACTAAGAGTTTTGGTATGCAAGTGGTTCATTTTGTTTTGCAAAGCGAGTTCACGATTGTGACAATCTTTTGACACCATTGAAGACTGACGTTTTGCATTTGAAAGTTCGTTTAATGATCATTCATTTTCAACTTTTAAAGACTTGATTTGTGACACAAGATCGATTCTCAACATTTTCAACAGAATCGTGTGATGAAATCAAATGCATATGAAGCGAGAATGTAATAACACAACATTATGGATATCGCAGAGATAACATCTTCCAAGAGTCGATCAACATCTTTTCGTAACATTTTCTTTTACGTTTTGTATTTGAAATCGATGTTTGTTTGTTCGAAAACTCTTTCATAAGTCCAAGCTCCTTGTGAAAATCCTTTCCCAATATATAGCACAATTTTTCAAATTTCGGACATGTGGTAAAATTCTTTTCGAAGAATATCTCTTTGTGCATGCACAAGAGGCGATTGAAAATGTTCAACTTTTATTTCGAATGAAATTCAATTCCACGTTCAAAAGTTTGATGTCCGAAATGAATGTTTCAAAATATTTTATAACTTTACATTGTTCGCTAATGGTTTTATTTCACTAGCGAAGGCAAAGGACCATTAATTTATGCGGTATTGGAAAGGGACCTCGAGTAGGTGTGATAACCCAAGGTGTGTTATAAAATCTTGTTGTGTGACAAAAGTAACGGCTTTTGAATAGTTAAATGGTTTGTTATAAACAACATTTTCCATTTTGACCGACTCTCGTCATCGCATCAAATTCCTCTTGAAGATTATATTCAACAACACTCATAATGGAATCATCAATTCGATGTTACACCTTTGTAAACTTAGGAGTTGGTTTGAATGCTCTATTTGAAAACTTTGGTTTGTAATCGCGAAGATTCGGTCCATATCCATTTGGATTTGGTTTAAAAGTAAACTTTTGAATCGTTGTGATTGATTCACCATGTTTATAAACAACATTTGAAACTCCTTGATTTTGTTTTGTAAGTCGACAATTTCTTCAAGATAGTCATCTATTCGTTTCGTGGAATGCTTTTGTACTTAGAAAAGCTGTTTTGACAAGTTAACAACTCGAGACTTGGCTTTTGAGTTTCCAAAGTAAGAGCGTTAAGTTGTTGTTTATGATCATATTTCGGTTGTTCTATTTGAGACAATAAGGCATTCTTGGATGCGACTAGATCACGTGTCTGTCGTTCTAATGATTTTTCGCTTTGGTAAGATTTAGCAAAAGCGACTTCAAAACCTTGTTCACGTTTTCTTGAGTTTTAAAAGCGTTGAGTTGCCTTTTAAACATTCAATATCCACAGTTAACATTGCATTTTTATTTTTAATTCTTGATTGAGTTCACAACATTGTTCCATTTGGGATTGTTGGTCATTAAGTAAGAGGTCAATATCTGGATTAGGCAAAGGTTCGTCAGTATTCAACGTGAGTCTCAACATGATCATTATTCGGATCCTCAAGTATAACCACCGAGTCAACTTGATTATCAATGGTAACGAGGAGGTCATCTTGATCGTCAAATGTAACTCATGGATCTAGTTGAGTATCATCGAATGAGATGTGGACGGCTCATGTTGAACATTCGAGCCTCTTTGGATTCGGATGTTGGTGAGATATTAGATCGATGATGAATATGGTTTGATCCGTACACGAGACAAGCCGTCGATGTCATACACTAGGCTGTGTCACTCATGTGGAGTTCGTGCATGTTTGCCATCAACATAAGCTGCTGCATTAGCCTGCAAGTCCTCCATATCATCATCCGAGTGCGCATTTGCCATAAAACTACGTTCTTTGTTTGTGAGGGTTCCACCGACTTCATCCTTGAGAGCGAGTAAAGCCTCTTTGTGATAAGCCGCCTCTAGTCCTCGGCTTTGGGCATGCATTAGCGGTGACCCTTCTCATTACGCTTATACGAAGACCATTAATCCCATTCGAGCATTACCTGTTCAACCACTTGAGCCCTTTGTTGTTGTGGAGCACCCATGTTATTCCTTCCATTGGATTAAACCCTTGACCACCGCCCATCGGCGAACATTACCTTGATTACGAACTTCAACACGTCCATTGTTAACAACGACTGATTCCTTGTGTTGGATGAGGATGCGAATCGATTGTTGGATTTGTTTAAGTATCGGCGAAGGCTCTAGCAATCATGACAAACCCTTGCGCAATGCATCGAAAGCTTTGTATCCTCATTAGATTCACTATAAAGTGCTTGATCATTGTTGTTGTTGTATGGAACCAATTGAGTTTCTTGAGATTGGTCTTTGTGACGGATCATAAGGTGTTATCTTAGCGGATGGTTGAGCGGCGGGTTGTGGAGGATATGTGAATCTGGTTTGTAAGGTTGGAATTGAGGATAACAAGCTTGAGCCCACAATGCTAATTGTTGATTATCCGAGTGAAGGTGAAACAGGTTGTCCACGGATAACTCTTTCTTTGTCAACTTCTTTTTGGTGGGGCTTCAAATAGTCATACAACAATCCGTATGTAGCATGATGAAGATTCTTAGCTTGACGGATGAAAATGACATACTTTTCCCAATCAGGACCAAGACTACTTAGGAACTTAGTGTTGACTGCAATTCTTGGTATGATGATGTTGTGTTTGTCCAAGTCATTGATGATGTCTGAGAATCGATGATGATATGACTCTAATGTCTCTCCTGGTTCAATCATGAAGTGTTCATAAGCCAAGTAGATTTTGGATTCCATGTCTTATTGATTGAGTTATGTGCCTTCCATGAGAAGATGAATATGCTCCCAGATTGCTTTAACAGTCTTTTGAGCATCAACACTTCGAAGGATCGGATTGGGTAATCCCAAAAGGATGTATTGCATTGCTATTTCATCGGCTTCAAAATGTAGAAGTTCATCAGCAGTGAGGTCATTAAGACTTGCAATGTTGGTGACATCACCTCTTGGTGGATTGACATTTGGATCTTGAATTGTAACGACGGTAGGTATCGAAATGAACCTTCCATGATGACCTTCTTCAAGAACTTTCCATGTGGCTTCTTTAGATCACAGAACCTAAAGAACCTTATCACCCATTGATCATAGTTTCGGGAGTGAGCATTGGAGGTCGATCAGTGATCCGACTTCATGTATGGATTGTTGGTTACTTAATGCTTCACATCTTTCAAACCAAGACGGTTCCTTCATAGTATTCCTGGACGGATGTTGATTGTGAATGTTAGTGTAAGGTTGTACTTGAAGACTAGGTGGTGGTTGAATTATTTGTGGCTGAATTGCTCCTTGAGGAAATTGTTGTTGAAATTGTTGTTGTTGTTGTTGTAGTTGTTGATAAAATTGTTGTTGTTGTAGTTGTTGATAAAATTGTTGTTGTTGATTGAGTTGTTGTTGTTGTTGAGGATACACATGAGGGAAGTAGTTAGAGTATGGTGGTTGAGACATCTTGAAACTTGTGTTATAAAATGGATCTTTGTAGTCGGTGAAACTTTGTTGATGAAGAATCCTAGCGTGAAATCAAGCTTAGGCAAAGAAAACATAGGCGTAAAATCATCAACTTACGCGTAAGATGTAAGCTACTGGCGTGAGGTTAAATAAACCTTAGCTTATCGTGAACTAAGAGCTTAGGAGTAGAATGCTTATGCGTAAGATTTTCTTATCGTAAGACAAGGCTTAAGCGTAAGGAAATGCTTAGGCGTAAAGATTCTACGCGTAAGAGTTAGCTTAGGCGTAAAACTGGGGTTTTGCCCAAAATCCTTTACACTTTACCGATGTAAAAGATATCCAAAGTCGAAGTGTTTTCAAGCTTATCCAAGCAAGAAAACAGAGTAAACCAAAACTTGAAGATCGAACCAAGGAAAGCTTATGCATAGACTTTGATATCTTACGCATTATAACTAGGGTTTAGTTACGCGTAGGATTTTTCAAAGCGAGATTTCTATCCAAAATGTTTCTAAACCAGTTTTTGTGATGAAACGACTTCAATATCACCAAAATAACACAAAAGTGTGAAACTTGATAATCAAAGCGTTAAAACACCTTACGTAAAACAATCTACACGTATCAAATCAAGCTTAAAACCAAAGAAATGCACGTAAAGTTTGAAACTTTTTGCCAAAAACTTAAACTTTAACACCTAATAACCTTAAAAGTACAAGAATCTTGGATTTGAAAGTGTAAAAAATGAGTTTTTATGAGTATGAAAGTTTGCAAACCGAGAGTTACGCGTAGACTTCAAAAACAAAATAAATTTCACCCAACTATTTGGTGATTGATACCACTGTTAGGTTCCCATTTATGTAACACAAGCATCAGTAGAAGAAATAAGAGAAAGAAGTGATCGGTTGAACAAGTCAAAACAATATGCGTATGAATGAAAGAAAGGATATGCGTAAATATTGAAATGAGATGAACAACCAACCATCTAAGGATGGTTTACATGAGGTATTTATAGGAGGGAACTAGGGCAACACACCAAAATGCCATCCTTTCCTTATTGGGCTTTGCATAGGCTCATGGGCTTTCTACATAAGCATAGCCTTGATTACTAACATAAAAGCCTTAATTAAGCTAACTATTACATATTAATTACTAACACTTGTAATCTAGTTTAGGAGTGATTCTAACAATACCTTCCTAGACTTCACTGGGAGAGTAAAGCTTAGTGTGCAATTTACTCTTTCATCATCAATAAAACACTTAGTCTTTCACTTTCTCTCTCTAACTATGGCAACCATGTTCTTCCATTTATCAAAACCTCTCGAATCACATAATCAACCTAAACAATGATCCAACAAGATGTTTATATAAATAAATTTTGACAACCCGTGTATTGCACGAGTCTTAAACTAGTATTGATTTAAACTTTGTATACTTAAATGTATAAATGACTTTCTTCACATGATAGTTAACTAGTGATTTAGAGCGGATCCAGTTAAAAGAAAGTTAGATTCAGAAATGTGAAAAATATTTCTGGCAACGTATTTTAAGTGATAAGAGAGAAATTTAAGAAAATATACATTCATTTTTGTATGTGCATTAAATATATGGGTACGTTTCCCTCTCATACATCTTATTTTACTATTATTTCTTAACTCTAGTTAAACAAATATTTAAAATATTTTGCTAAGAACAATCTTATAGGTTGTGATTAAGCATTTCATAATTAAAAGTTTAACAATTAATGAACACCAAACATATCATGTTTAACATCACATTTCATATTTAAAATGAATAAATATATATAATTATAAAATATGTTAGTTCCACAAAAGGTGTAGATTGGTGGGAACACCCTGATCCCGAGTGTCTTTTGGCACTAGTCATTGTCCACCCTACAAGGAATAGCTCCGGAAACTCTCCTGGCCTAGTGGGGCACTAACTGGAGTGAGCACGAGCCAAGACTCGGACCCCTGAGCTCTTATTCCACAAAGTCTCTCCAGCGTGCCCATAGGTTTTGCGGAGGTGAGTACGTATATGAAGCAAAATGTCAAGTATGAGACTTGAATTTGAGTTTGTAGACTCAAACACAAGTGTGGTTATATATTAGTTAATTTAATGTTAATTTATTAATTATGGAATGAGTAACCACAAGTCCACAACCCATGAAATTGTTGTTACCAAACATATTTCAATATAACAATTATTAACTTCAACTCTACCGTAGATGAACAATAGAGTTTGAAGCAACTCCAAAACACCCTCTCAACTTTAAAGAAATTATAATCGAAGTTATCGAACCCAATTTGATTGTTTAGCAAAACTTCTAAAACACTCTTTTATTTAGAGAAATGACAAATTAACTTCTAGTCTATATTTTAAACTCTTTTTTTTTGGTAAATCATTAAAATTTATATCATAACTTCTTACACATCGGATTTTTTTTTTCTTTTTTTAAATTCGTTTACAAGAAGAATAAAATAAACGTGTATATATTTAAGATCTCAAACATAATGTTATCACTATTCGTACTATGAGTTAAGATCAATGTAGAATCAAATTTATCTAAAGATCAAATGAATGAATCATAGCCACTCATTTTTTCATCAAAAATAAGAATAAAAATCATTTTCCACTGTTTTTTTAAAAATAAAATATCTTACAAACGGTAAATCGTCAAGTGAAAAAAATACACCATCGTGACGAGTATTTTTTTCATCTTTCAGTAAATAGGACTTCGATATACTTTTTACAATTTTTTTTTCATTATTTTTTTCGGTTACGTCTGGAAAAATCACATGTGATTGTATCACAAATCACATGTGATTTCATAAATCACATGTGTGATTTTATAAATCACATGTGATTTTTTTAGACGTAACTGAAAAAAAAATGTCAAAAATATATTGAAGTGTCCGTCTTTAAAAGATTATTTAAATCTCGTTGCGTTGATATGATTTATTTTGCGTAATGATTAATGGTTTGCGGGATATATAATTAAATATATATATATATATATATATATATATATATATATATATATGAAAGTTTTTTTCTTTTTTACTTTTTTATCAAAAATAATGACAATAATTGATTCATTGAATCTTTAAAAAATATTGTCTCTACATTAAACTTTTCTCTTTGTGCTATTAACTTAGATATTTACTACCTTGATAAGTTGTGATTTATACTTTTTCCTTATACATCACTAAAATGATAACTTTATTTCGTAACCACAAAATAAATGTTTATGGATCCGCTTTAAAGTGTGGATAAAAATATTGTTTAAAAAAAAACAAAATCGCAACTTTATTGTGTAAATCCAACATTATTGCTTGAAAATATTATGGAATACTATTGTATCACAAAATAAGTCGTACATTATTATTATTATTATTATTATTATTATTATTAAGGGTGTGTTTGGTTTTAAAAAATCTTACTAACCTCTACTACTCTAGGTGAGAGGAGAGGCGGGCGTTTTCTTTGTTTGTTTTTTTTTGAGTAAGGCAGAGTTAGATGTATAACATCTTCTTCGATGAAGGTGGGAGGCTTGTCTTCTGCATCTTCTACTGTTTTATAACTTTATATAATATATTTGATTGTTTATTAACTATGTTATATTTATGATCTGAAGTTTTGTTTCGTATTTACGTAAGATTCTTATTATCGTATTGCGTTGGTTTAATAAGCAATTGCAACAGCAAAGACTTAAAATCGTTCGGACGATTATACAAAACAAACAACGTTATTAGTTCGGATTTAGATTTTACAATGCTCTTACAAATAAGATGTGGTAGTCGGATCAGGCCAAAACATCTTAATAAAGCAAACACAACCTAAACAAATAGTTGCTATCAATGAAGTTCTGATAATGAGTTGGGAGTTAACGTGTTAATACTAAATGGCTGACCAATTAAATTCGAAAGAATATACACTTTAAATTATATGAACCTACGTAATCATAACATTATTGGTTGGATAAATCTTAGGTGTTATCCAGAAAACATATTATTTTCGTTCTTTTTTGTTCGTCTAAACTAAAGTTGTTACTAGAGTATTATTTAAATTTGGTCAGAAGTAATTGTTGATAATGAAATGGCAGGTGATAGGGATGGTAGTGATAAGTGATGTTTGGTGGTAGCAGCCAACCGATGACCGTTAGAAAGTTCCTTGATATTTACTCAATATTCATCGTTTATTCCAACAATACTAGTTGAACAAAAGAAAATACTACAACTTTAGAAAATCAATGTTAACATCTGAATTAAAGTAGATATTTGCTAAAAAAAATTAAAGTCGATAGAACCTCATTTCTAAGACTAGTATAAAATTAATCGTAAACTAACTAACTTATGAATTGAATATAAGTAAACATTAACTTCAGAATTAGTATATTGACAACATATAGTAGTACTATATGAAAAATGCAAAACCTGCTATAAAATAGAGATAGTGAGAGGCTAAAGATAACAAAAACTAGCACACGGCCCGAAATTGCATGCGGTCCACGAATTCTGAACGAAAGAATTTCATTCGTGTAGTTTCACCTTGTTACACACATCAACATTGACTTTATCAATTAAAGTCGCCTAACTCCTGTTGATAACTCATTGATGCATGTACATAACTAAAATGTTGGAGCGAAAGTACTAACTAATTAATTCAATCAAGAAGACATGTATAGTCAGATAGATACTAACAAAAAGTTAACGAAAAAAAATATTAACTGTATATTGATCGATGTGTTCACTTTCATACAATCAAACATTTAGTCATACTCACTCCAAGTCCATGCATTACATGTTATCTTAGAGATAAAACACAAATAAAAAAAATACTACTAGTAACGTATGTATAAGTGTATAACCTTTGGTTTAATCTACACGGCTTTGTTAGTATAGTATAGTCAAGATAATGGAAAAATTATCTCCTATCTCCTCCATGCACACTATATTTCGGACCATTGAATCTCATGTATCGAAAGTTATAAACATGATTAAAAGCATCGCGACAATGATGCTCAACCTTGATAATCTCAGTTCAATCTTCGAATCAACACCATGATTCGAAGAAGTGTCTGACTGCGATAAAGATTCGATGTTAAACTTTGGATTTGAACCATAAAGCTGTTGAATTCCTTCAATGTCATCAACCTTCAAATCCAGTTTTTTCTCTCTAGGTTTCAAACTAGGGTACATCACAGCTTCTTTCACAAAACTATGAGCTAACCCTAGTACGTGCCCGATTTCATGAGTAGCAACCGATTCCAAATCGATCGCTACTCCTGACTTCTCGGATTCAAAATCCACAGCCCATGTTTCCGCGGCATCAAGATGGAGTTTCCCACTCTCGGGTGAAAAGCCATGTGCTAAAACACCAAGAACACCATCAAACGGCTCTCCATCGTCATGATCGCCGCTATAAAACCCTATCTTGATGTCAGAAAAGCCGTAATCTTCAGTTTCCGTGAAGTTAAGAGGAATCACTGCTGACCAACGAGAAAAAGCTTGTCGAAAAGTTACTTTTATGTCCGAAAGCTTTAAATTTGATACGATATAGTTCGGAGAAAAAGCATAAGTGAGAGTTGTTGGTATGGCACGTGACCATCTAGGCTTGCCTTTGAAGTAATTATAATGTTGGATTGCATGAAGTTTTAGTGGTGGTGGCGTATCACGCATGCCACATCTAGGTAACATCATTTGAGAGATTGTTTCATAGTCGAGGTTTCCAGTAACAGTAAGGCCGAGTTTCTTTTGGTAGCGCGTTACTGCAACCTCAAATTCGTTATCAAATTTGTCACTGGAACTCGTGTTAGAAAATTTTAGGTATCCAAAATGTTGCAAGTATTTCTTGACCTCCGATATACCGCTAACATGGCTGCCTTTGCTTGTATCAAGTAACTTTTCAAATTTGCGCCACGTGGAGTTGTGGTGGTCGACTGTGGTGATCGTGGTGGTTTCTAGCGGTGTGTTTCTCGCCTGAAAACATGTGGGATGGAAGAGGAATAGAAGAAAGAATGAGAAGAACATTGTAGGAATGGAGATATGAAAATGAAGTTAATTTTGGGTTATAAAGGGATGATGACATTTGTAGCAGCAAAGCTTGACTTGTAGACTATGTAACAAAATGTAGACCTTTGGATAAGTCGGAAATATAGATATCAACAAATATATTCATGCATAATGTTCACATAAATTATTAATAGAACCAAATGTCACTTGTCAAATTTTTATGGACTCTTGATGTTAAAGGAAGTTTACATATAAAAGAAAGAAGGATTTGTTAATCACAATCACGTTGTTAATCAAAAGTAGTTCTATATATCGATATCGCATATAATTAAAGTTGGTCGAGAGACAATAAATTAAAAGATAATTGGTTGTTATTATTATTTTGTAAATTTAGGTTTAATCCACTACAATTTAGATTAGTCCAACTTGACGTGAGGGGTGTAGGGTATTGGATTGCTTATTACTCCGTATTAATTAACCAAAAGTGTATATAGGATACATAGAGTTTTAGAATAAACCCAATTGAGTTAAAGCCCATAATTATCTAACACTTGGGCCTATTAAATAAATATAATACTCTTTCGCAGTTTGAGTGAAAAGAAAATGAACACTCAAATTGGTGCAAAACTCATCATCAA
Source organism: Chrysanthemum lavandulifolium (assembly GCA_022545495.1). NCBI lineage: Eukaryota > Viridiplantae > Streptophyta > Magnoliopsida > Asterales > Asteraceae > Chrysanthemum > Chrysanthemum lavandulifolium. The sequence goes on from CM040240.1 coordinate 156,198,130, forward strand.
CATACTGATAGCGAGAAGGCACATGATGAACTCGAACATGTCCCCTAGCAACCAAATCATGAACAAAGTGAATATCTATCTCAATATGCTTTCTCCACTGATGCTGAACAGGATTAGAGGAATAATACACTGCATTAACACTATCACAATATACTAAAGTAGCAGACAACAAAGGTGTAAGAAGCTCGCGTAACAAATTCCTCAACCAACAAGTCTCGTGAAGAACCATTGGCAACACTCACGATACTCGACCTCGAAGACTAGATCGAAAGCATCACCGGCTTAGAAGACCATGAGAGTAAATTGTTGCCAAGAAAACCACAATAACCTGAAGTCGATCGGTGGGTCATAGACAACCAGCTCAATCCGCATTAGAGTAAGTAACTAGAGACATAGTAGTTGAGGAGTATAACTGCAATCCATAATTTAAATTACCACGAACATACCTGAAAACCGCTTAAGAGCAGAAAAATGAGGCTCCCGCAGATCATGCATATATAAACAAACCTGTTACACAACATAAAATATATCAAGACGAGTAAAGTAAAGATATTGAAGAGCACCTACAAGACTACGATATAAAGTCGAATCAAATACAGGATTCCCGTCGGCCCCTAACTTGGACTTAGTGTCAACAGGCGTCCGACATGGTTTACATTGACCCTTGTGATCCCGCTCAGGAAGCTTAGAAGTATACTTCTACTTTGATAAAAAAAAATCCCAGAAGAAGACCAATAACTGAAACAACAAGAAAATAATTAAGGGAACCCGAATATGTTATAGAAAACTCCTGATGCTGCAAAGTAATAATCCGATGTAACAAAGCTAAAGAAAAGGCATTCAAGACAATACATACAACAGTAAATAAGTAGTATCAGTCCCATGTATGTGGATAAATAAAGAAAACGTAAAATAAAAGCAGCAACAAAAGCAAATAATATTTTTTGATGAAGATATCTAACAGTAAGCAAAGATTAATCTTCATCATGCAATAACAACAACAACAACAAAAACAAAGAAACAATACAAAAGCAAAGCGTAAACTTTTTTTTCTTTTGTGGCAGCCGGCTTTCGTTGATGCGTGTCGCGTGGTAGCGCATCCACTGGCTGACAGAGGCGAAGATTTTTTAAAGAATTGAAAAACAAAAGAACGACACTAACTGTGTCAGTTAACTGTAAACGGTTTGAAAGTTATAAGCAAACTAGTATGCAGTTAAGGCCATGGCCAAAAATTTGCATTTATTTTCAAAGAAAAAGAATAATAGCAGTGGTAAGGTTTAACAGGGTGACCTAAAGGTTGCGGCTCAACGTAGCCGCTTAGGTCTAGAATAAACGCAATTGGGTTAAGCCCGTAATTAGCTAACACTTGGGCATATTAAATAAATATAACTACTAATATAAAATTTATACGATTCAAACTTTAACGAGACTCGACCCTACTCGAAAATATTATGCTCGGCTCGAGTTCGGCTTGATAATTCGGCGAGCATGCATGAGAGAAACTCAAATGCAATTAGAGAAAGTTTGAATTTGGCTCGAGATCATCTCGAAAAGTATAATCTATTTGTAGGGATGTGTCTTTTTACACCAACTAAATTTAAAATACAAGATATGTGTTGAATTCGGCTCGAGCTCAGCTCAAAAAGTTTAATACATTCCTAAATAAGTTTTTACACTTGTATTTACGTATATCTCTTAAACAATACATACAATATGTTACACCCCCAAAATCTCAACATAGCAGCGGAAGGCTAATTTGGGTGTTACTTCAAGGATCATAGTCAACAAATATAGAAAACGACTCAAAAGGAGACGTTTTGATAAAAGATGTTATCATTCAAGAAAAACTCATTGTTTTGTTACAAAGATCTCTAAATTGTTTAACAATACACAAAAGATAATTCATGAGTTTGCGGAAAATGATAACTTTATGTTTACACCACGATGAAAAAGATCTTGCCTGCCCACTCCGTGCCATAAGATATCTTCAATTATTACCTGAGATAACATGCTTAAAAGGTCAACAAAACGTTGAGTGAATCCATAGGTTTATAATCAATCAGTTAAACACAAGAGGATAGATGATAATTGCTTCAAAGACAACTTATCATAAAAAATCACAGATTATTATGCACTAAGCTCATGACACCAATACTCAACTGCATACACCTAATTACTGGTGTACGTAACAGTTTGCCCCCAAGGAGGTAATAGCCAATTACCTAATGAAATTCAAATATAGTGCGATCCGGTTATTTCCAATAACCAAGACGGGGTCGTTAATCCCCATAGTACTATCCATAATATATGCGTTCACTCGTAAGTAACTAATGGTTCATGATGCAGGGTCTTTTGGCTAACAACTTAGGCAATACCAATAATCAAGTAGCGTACAGTTGCAAAAAGGCTTGTGTTCTAGTTTATAGCATGTATCTCCCTCGCGGGGTTTGTAAAGATAAGTAAAAGCGATGCTATGAACTCACCTTGGTGATAGTGATTTAGTACAACGAGATCAAATATGATATGGCAACAGTTCCGACCCGGAACCTAAGTATGAGATGACAAGTCTCAGAATCATGATAAACGTTTGGTTTGTGACAAAAATGATAGTGCTCGAATACATGATTCGATAGTGATGTACTACCGTTGGTTCTACTTGTGTGGGAATGCTTAAAATTCAAATTTAAAAGATGTATTATATTTTCTAAGTCATTTAATTCTTAGAAAAACTCACTTACATATTCATTTGAAATGTGTTAGATATCGATTTATGAGAAATGCGATGTTAAATGTCTTATTCAATTTATTTCATTTTGGTACGAAATCGTTATTATTATATATGTGTATATATATATATATATATGTATATATATATATATATATATATATATATATATATATATATATATATATATATATATATATATATATATATATATATATATATATGTGTGTGTGTGTGTGTATATATATATATAAAAGTTTATTTAGTAGTGACATAATAATTTTCATACATATATATATGTATTATATACATATTAGTCGTTAAAAATATTTGTTTTACGAAACCATTATAAGTTTTTAGTGTGGTTTATAGAAATTATAAGTTTTCTAAATATTTTCTGAATTTACAGTTTTAACCCTCTAGTTTCTAAAAATTACATTTTATACCCCTCGTAAAACATTTTTCAATATTGACCCTTGACTAATAGTTACCCCTTTTCATCCTAAACTTATAAATTGTACAATTTTAGTCCCTCGATTATAAATAACTTCTATTTTTAAAATTAAAATAAACATTTACACTTTTCACCCTCGAGGGCTTTTGTCGATTGCAAAATTAGTCCTAGTTCCTTTATTTTTATAATTGACACAAACTTTCTGGATATTACGCTTTCTACCCCTCATGCACGTACCTCTTTTTGTTTTCTTGCCCCTTTAGTTTCGTACGTTACAATTTATACCCCTATGGTTGTCTTGCATTACTATTTTAGTCCAAAAACATTAGTTTTATATGGATCGATTTCCTTTTCATTTCTTTTACTCATTTTACTAACTTCTTAGCTTATCAAATTATCTTATTAGCAAAAAGTGTCTTATGGACTTGCTCGTTGGGCTAACGAGCCCAGTTATGGTTCATTGGGTTTTATAACTTAAACGCGACATATATACTAGCACGTTTAGAACTTAGTTAAATCGACTTAGCAAGAGTTTGATTACCTAGCTACTTCATGTGAAACAAGAGCTTACGTTAGTTCAAGGTGTTTGTAAGTTGGTTGTGCATACACTTTATAAATTAACGTGGCGTATATAACTTATGTAAACAAAGTTTTTAGCTTAACATTCCACACGATTCTCACAACCTAGTGACATAAGGTGTTCCTATGGCATACTAACATATGCATAGTTCAAGAAATACACGCGACATGCCATAATCATATGCACTTGTAACCAATGAGATATAAACGTAACAATGGTTTAGGAAGGCTTAAAACTCGCGTGGGTGGTGAGAAAGTGATGATGTTGAGTAATAATTTAATCCAAGTACTAATTTTAAGTATACAACCCGACCTTGCTTGACCCTTAACCTATTCTTACACCAAGTGCTTCCTTTATTTCATATTTTGTGTCGCCTTAAGTCACGCCTTAGAAAATGCTATGGCGTCGCCATAGCTTATAAGGCTTGAGGCTTGGCCATGCCGCCACACCACGCCTCATGCTATTTATAACCTTGGTTTCTCATACTGTGTTGTGTTTCTACTCTTTCTACTATGTCTCCTTGGGTTTCTAGGCACATTCTCATTCCTAGATTCATTGGTAGTGGATGTTGTAACATTTGGAACTTTGACATTAGATATCACAACACTAGGTTGATGCTCACGTGATTTTTTAACATTACGCTTCTTTTTGTTAGAATTGGCACTTATGGATGCCTTAGCATTATCATTCAAAGAATTAATGTATTGAGAAAAACATTTATCATGACACGCATTAAACACACATTTACGACAAGTAACACAAACTTAGAAAACTTAGAAATCTTACGGTATTCTCACCATTCCCAAATCCAATATTCTCAGTTCCAGAACTTCAAACTACCCCGGTATTGCTAACAACCCCAATATTCTCAACATTATGACGTGGAGGTGCATAATTCATTGTTGGTGCAAGAAACCTTGCATAGCTGTAACCAACAGTGTGCATTGGATTTGATGAATATCTCAATTGGTTGTTGGTGGTGTTGAGTAGTTACGAGTTATAACCCTGAAAAGAAGTGATATAGCAGTGTTGAGGTCTTGAGATAGATTGGTTTTGGGTTAGCAATGACTCCAGTTTATTATGGTGTTGTTTATTCAGGTGGTAATAATGAATAAGTATGTTCAGATAATATTTTGTAAGTTGGAGCAGGTGCTACATAAGCAGTGGTTGAGTAAGCAGGTGTTGGTGCCTCACAGGTATATGAAGAATAAGTAGGTGCATGTAATTGATAAAGATTTAAAAGGTACACTTTTGAGGGGTCATTTAAGCCCTTAAGAGACCACTTTTATATCCGTTCTTGCTTAATTCGTTCCTTTTACTTTTAGGTCTCTTGAAGTCAAAATCTTTGGAATGATGCTTATTTGGACGAAAAGGCGTGAATATGAAGAAAATGGCTAAAGTCAAGATCAAGACACTCAAGTCTTTGAAATGCACCGGCGTCACGGATAAAGGCGCCGTCCTCTAATTGCGACGGCTCGGAGTGAAATTGCTATTTTGTACTGACGTTAGGCTTTAAAGAGTAGGCGTCACAACTCGGACGGCCTAGATCCATATTCGAGGCGGCCGAAGATGAAGCGGGCGTCACAACCACAACGTGATGTTGTGTGAGTTGACTTGGTCAAGACGAAACCCTAATGGCGGCGATCCGGCGGTGTCACAATTGAAGAGTGGCGCCGTCGTGGTTGTAACTCTATATATAGAATTGAATTTCGGACTTTCAAAGAGGTAGGCGTGAGTAAAACCCTAAAACGATTTTGGTTTGTCTTGGGCGTTATCTTAGGGTTCTCATACCCTATTGTACATCAAGATAAGTAATTAACTTCATTGATTTCATTATGTCTTGATTGTATGTGTGTATGCTTGCATGTTTACCATGTCCGGCTAATTTACTTGTGTGTTTGCTTAGATCTATGAAACCTAGTTATTGAATATTGATTGGTTGTCTCTTATCTTAATTGTAATTGGCTCAGGATTGCAATAGGCCATCGTTGTGTTTTTAAATGCTTGAGTAATATTTGTGTTTATAATCGCCTAGGGTTATTGTAGGCTAAAAATCTAAAGATAACCTTAGAGTTAGATTATGAATCCTAGAGATTTTATAGGCAATAACCTTAAGGTATCCTCAAAGAGTTAGGGAAAAAGCATACCCTACGACCTTAGAAGACACAACGCGTTAAGAATAAGGACGTGACAATTCAACCATCAATAAAAGATAACTAGGGAGTAATAGCATCTAGGTAGACACATTTTTAATCATCATACGAGCACACATCAATTAGACATAGACTACCCCTTAGCTTAGTTAATTAGAATAGATAATAGTAGAGTAATCGGTAGAAATACCACCTCCCAAATCCAATACCCGAGATACGTACCTTTCAGGTTTTCTAAAATTATAAAAAGATAAAAATAATCTTCCTCAACCCCAACCTTAGCGTAGTACTTTCTCACTAGCATTCCTATTTCCCTAGAGAGCGATATCAATCCGAGGCTTACCCTAATACTATACTACAACGATTAGGTTCATCGCCTGGGTGGTTGAAAAACTTGCTCGAAGAAAAGGAAGTTTCCTTTGACCCGAGCAGCGCGTGACGCAGCGTATCAAGTTTTAGGCGCGCCGGGAATAGAATAGCTAGTTAGATTTCCACCGTTTAGATTCCCTGGCTTGATTCCTATCAAGTAAGATTTTTCCATTTTAGCTTCCTCATAGTCTATCCCCTTCGTCGTGACCTTCGTTCGTAATCCCATCACTTTTCATCATGGAAGGTGATAATCAACCACCACTCATCAACCCACCACCAAATGACCCGCCAAGAGGCCGCACTCTTGGTGAATACTCAAGACCAAGAAACCTAGGCTATATGAACCATTGAGCTCCCCGATCAAGCTCAAACTACGGCCCTTCGATCCGACACCATCGGGTTGGTGCAAAATGGATGAGCATTCCATGGACTTCGTTCCGAAGATCCTAATCATCATCTTAAGGATTTTCTTAAAATCATCGATTCCATCGACCTTGATGCTACTACTCGGGAGACCACGCGCTTGCGTCTCTTCCAATTCTCTCTATGGGACCAAGCTAGTAATTGGCTTGGCGACTTCCGGATCCATCTCAAGTTGGGATGATCTCACCACTCGTTCCTTGCCCAATTTTCCACGGGGAGAACTACTAAGCTTAGGAATAAAATCTTGGTGTTATAACAACGCCAATGTGAATCTCTCGAAGCATGGACTCGATTCAGGACTTACTCCATAAAGTCCTCATCACGGCATTGATCTTTGGCCTCAAGTCCAAATCTTTTATAATCATGTCAACTTCTCAACTAAGCGATCCATCGACCAAGCGGCGGTGGTAAACTTAGTGATCTCACCATGGAAGAATCGTGGGGTATAATAGAGGACCTGCTCTATGAAAGCGAAGTTGGAATGACCCGTGAGTTGCCCAAACCGTCAAGGCAATCTCCTTGCCTCCATTAACTCTCACAAACTTCGATGGTAGGATGCTCGAACTTGAAGATCAAGTCAAATTCTAATGAGCTCTACGAAAATCCTAAGTCTTCACGCAAGTGAATAAAGTCTCTTCCTTGTGTGAGCTATGTAGTGGTCCTCATGACACTCGTGCTTGCACAAGACTCCCGAACAAGCTTCCGTTGACTACGCATCTCGCGTACCAATAGAGCAGGAGAAGATTCCTACAACACCGGGACCTAGGACTTTCAAAGATGCCGAGAAGCATGGAAGGAAAACTCGACTTCTATTGGGGACAAACAAAAGAATTCACCTCCAATGATTTCTCATGGCCCCCCTCTCACGGCCCTAGCCAACAAAACATAGAAGGGATGATGCAACACCTAGTTACATCCTAAGAAGCTCAAATAGCCAAGCTCTCGGATCGCTTTAATCAACAACAAGCCAAGATGGATAGGAAGATAGATAACCTTTTGAAAGCTATGACCAATAGTGATAGGAAGACCACCGAAAAGGTTAATGCCATCTCGACTCATTCTCCCGAAGCTTCCGATATGAAAATTAAGGATCCAAGTAAGTTAGCCAAGCACGTTCAATTCGTTAATACCATCACCTTAGTGAAGCTTAATAGGACTAATGACGAAGTGAACCATGAGACGGTACTTGAGGTTAGTGAGACTCCTAAGAATGAATCGACCGATGAAGTAGATGAAGTAGGCGATGACTATTTCAATAAGTTTCCTACGGAAGAGGAACTCTCTCGCCACCCACACTTAGTGCGCAACCTACGTCACATGTATGTTAGGAAAAGCCCTAGGATCAAGTTTGGGAACCCTTGGCATCTGAACATACCATGTTGCATAGGACATCTATTTGTGGCAAAGGCTTATGTAAAAAACTAGAAGGGGGGTTGAATAGTTTACCGATTAAAAACTTTGTTTTGAAACTTATTGAAAGATCAATTGATATTGATCTTAAGTATGTTATTGAAATATGCAAGCAATATGTAATGAGTAAATAAGGAAAGAAATGATCAAACCACAACAAGTTGTTTATAGTGGTTCGCCTACAAGGACTCTTTTTCCTTGCCCTACTCCACTCCCGAGTCTCACACTCGAGTTTAACTTCACTAGTCAACAAGCTCCTTTCACCGTGGAGAAAACCTTTACACTTTGCTTACACTATTTCCGACACTAAGCTAGATGTCGAGTTCTTTCCAAGGTACAACTACTCCCACACACAATGTATTTTGAGGACTAAAATACTAACCACTCACTCACAAGATTATGATGGTTTGATACAACAATGAAGTATGAATCAACACTAGATCATACAACACTAAACAAACAAGACTTCCAACTTTTCGTTGAAGCTTGAATATGACTTGATCTTCTTTGCTACAAAGAGATCACTAATATGATATGAAACCGAATTAGAAAGGTTAGAGAAGATATGTATGAGAGTATGTTAGAAAGGGATGAGAAACTACTTGACTTGGCATTGCTATTTATAGCCAAATTAGACGGAGGCGTCCACGGACCGCGGACCCCTTAAAAGGGTTCCGCCGTGTACCAATTTGGTACCGCCGATCGACAGTCAAGATATCAAATCTTGCCTAAAGTCAACTCTATCTAAGTGAGATTGTGCAAGATATGAAGAGTACAAATCTTCACAAAATATCTAATGGAATCTTCCAATGATTTCCATGATGTAATACATGATGTCAAATGTTGTATTACTATTTATAGAAATATGCAAATGCTTAAGTAGTGTTTGGTTTTAAGAACCTAACACATTCTACAAACTACTATCATACATAATGATTAGAGTCATATCAAGATGTTACTAATCATAAATGTAAATGCTTGAATGATGAATATATTGTTTGAGAAAGCTTGTTTTAATATCTAATAAACTTGACAAGCTTTAAGCTTTTATAAATTAAATTTACTTTTGTCGTTAACAAAACTTAGGCAAAGATCAAAAATATAAATAACGTTTAATGACGATATTTGTATTAACAATCTCCCCTTTTGTTGAGGACAAAATATAAATTTATTTTTATAAAGAAACAAGTTTGTACAAGAGTTATAAAATATTAGTTTTAGAACTTGAAAAGGAAATGATAATGCAGTGTATGAAATTTGACTTTTATGAAAGTCAAAGAATTCATTAGTTGATGCATGATGTTGACTTTTTAAGTCAAAGTATAATGAGTTCTGTTTGACTTTTAGAAAGTCAAATGTATGCGATTTGACTTTTTAAGAAAAGTCAGTATTATCAATGAGAGTTCTGTTTGACTTTTAGAAAGTCAAATGTATGCGGTTGACTTTTCGGAAAAGTCAAATATAAATAATTTCAAAGTTCTATATTTTTTCCCCTTTTGTCTCAACAAAAGAAGAGCTATCTTGGAATGTAATGAGCCGAGCTATTATCTCCCCTTGTTCAAAGCTCCCCTAAATTGGGTGCTTTAATGGGAAGATACATGGATTGTGAAACTAAAGCTACAAAAATTGTTAGTAATAATGATCATTCACAAGCATTTCCAAACACTATGTAATGACACCAACAATATAATAAACAACATTCATTAGTTAAATTTTTTCATGAGTAAAGATCATGAAAAGAGAACACAATGATGTGTTTCTAGTACAAGAAAATAAGAATTATCCTAAGAAAGCAAAAAGAAAGAGTATTCTAAAACCATCCTAAAGTGATGGTGGATGGGAGAGAGTGTTGAGACGCTCAAGAATGTGGTTGAGGATGAACCTCATTTCTTCGTGGAAGTCATGGACCATAATCCGGGTCCGTTCCACGGTTTGACCCGTTGCTCACAAGTTGAGCAACCATGCCTGGAGGGTAGAAAGTTTGCGGAGGTTGTGGTGGTGGAATGGTGGATGTGTTGGTGGTGTTGGGGATGTTTGGAGTGGTCATGATGGATGCAAGCAAAGCACTTTGCATTTGCATTGTCTCACTTAAGTGAGAATCCACCATGCCTTTGAATTGGTGGAGGTTGTGGAGTTCGCTTGAATCTCCTCTCTAGTGGGATTGTCATCCCACATGCACTCGGAATGTCCTCAATATGAGGGACATTGATGATGGAAGTGGATGATCCCGTATAAAGGACCATGAATGTCTTTGTGAATGGGGTGGAAAAGGAGAGGTCTTGGCCCTAATGGGCGTTTGGGTCAATGGATGACCGAGGTGACTCATGAGCGATTCGCTCAATTGTGCCAAAAGATGGCAATGGTGGTGGATGACTTGGCCTAGGAGGCAAGTCCTCCAAGTCCTCTAGGAAAGGATTAGGTGATGTTGGTGGAGTTGAAAATAACTCCATGGGAGTGAGTGGGTGACCTTGGTGAAGGTGGTGAGGTGTTTTGGATGTTTGGATGGGTGCGGGTGGAGGTGAAGTATGTGTTTTGTTGGTGGTGGAGTGGTGATCACAATGTGTGATGAAGTGGGTGTAGCTAAGGTAAGATGTGTATCATCTCTAATGGGAGATGAGATGGTGAGTGGTGAAGATTCGGATGATGAGCTAAGGTGAACAAAACAACAAGGTCTTACGCTCATTCTAGCGGTTTTCTTGCAAGGTTTTGGTGATGATTTAGTCATTTTAACTTGGGTTTTGATTTGCTAGATAGTAGTGAGAATGAAGAAGGTGTGAGGATGATCATGGTAAAGCCTTTCAATTTATAGAGGTAAGAAATTGTTGAGAAAAGGTTTGATTTGATGTTGAACCATTGAAGAGATGAGGTTCCTAATGATTTGGAAGTGGGTTGAATGCTAGTCATATCACCCAAGTCAATCCATACAAAGAAGATGGAGTGAAGAAGAAAAGATATGCAATAAATGTGTTCTAGTGAGTGGAATTTCCTAATATTGATTACCCACGGTTTGAAGGTACCAAAATTTGGTTCCTTCCTTTATGCAAAAGGGCTCCTTGGGTGGATTTTTCAAATATTTGAATTTTGGTGGAAATGGATTTATATACCTTAGTGAATAATACTAGTTCTAATAACAAGATAAACTAGTTAAGATTGATTTATAAGTGATGGAAGATAATTTGGAATCACGAAGAGTCGAAATTGAAAATTACGGAGGATCCACGGCACCAAAATCATACACAGACGGTACCCTAAAGGGTGCTGCATCGTCCGTCACTATCTGTGTATGGCGGTACCAAACTACATAAAGGACGGTACCAAAATATGGTGCCGTCGATCCGTGAGTCTTGAAATATGGATGAGTTCGTTTTTAGGTGTCGGGAAATTTCCGAAACACGAAATTATTCTCAAAACCTGTTATACTAAACATTTCTAGTTAGGAAAAGTAAATAACACATTTGTAAACATAGTGGAGCATAGATTTTGAGCAAGGCTTATTGATTTTCACAATATAGTGAAAATGGGTAAAATTTGATAGCATACTTGTGCTATCCCCCTACATGAGATTGTTAGCATACACCATTGTTTCAAGTTATATTATCATCCTACATAATAAAAGCAACTAAATAGTATCAAACATTAACGATAATGCATTGTTCCAAACACTCCTTAAAGTACCCTTATTTGTCCAACTTTGTAAATCTTGTTCATCATCCTACCAAGGCACTTGAACATTCCCTTAGTTTGTTTGAATTTCATGGATTCATTCTCAATCTCGGGAAGAGATGCGTAATACTCTTGAGGTGGAAGATAAGAGCTTGGAAGACCATCCTCGGAGCTATTTGATGATGATGATGAAGGAGTTGGAGGTTTAGCTCTCTTGCCTTTAGTCTTAGCAACTCGAGCATCACTCAAAGGTACAAAGATGTGAGGATGAGTTCATAGTGAAGGTGCATCCCTTTGGGGTTGGTGGAATTGGAGCGAAGTTTCTATAGAGACGGGTGAGAAGCATTCCGTATGGAAGAGCAACGGATCCTTGAGTTGGAATATCAATCATTCTCCTAGCTATGTAGTAGGCTAAGTTGAATGGTTGTCGGGTGGACAAGTTGTAGAGCATGTGGCAAAGACAAGCGTTTATGTGATCCCTATTCCTTATGGTGCTAATGACGTTGGCTCTAAGTAATTCCTACCATTTCTTGAATTCGGGCTTAAGTTCATTTAGCTCCATTCCATATGGATCTCGGTTTACCTCTTTTCCTTTCGTAACTCGGGTTGTATCACCTTTTGGGTTAAAAGATGTTCACGGATGACATCCTTATCGGCCAAACGGGTTATGTAGGGAAGAGCGGTCATTGATTGTATCAAGAGCCATGAGTGACCACTTATCCGTAGACACAAGTTCCTCGGTTGGGAATTCCTAACACTGAGCAAAGTTGCTTAAGGTGATGGTGTAGTCATTTTGGTTGATTCTAAACCTAAGACGAATTCATCATCGTCTTCATCACTAAAGCCGGTCACACTAGCATAGAATTCTAACACAAACCTAGGACAATTGGTTCATCGATGTCAAGAAGACAATCGAATTGAATGGCTGCTAGTTCTTCACGAAGATTAGTGTGCTCAAGGAAGGATGGGTGAATGGTTCTACCCTCGTGGAAATACCTTGATTCTAGACCCTAAATATTTCTACTTGTTCCTTGGTGAGTCCTTTGGTTTTGTGGTGTTTGGGAATGTAGTTAAGAGTGTCTTTGTGATCATAGAATCTTGCGGCTACCATGGTTATTCCTAAGGACAAGAATTAACATGTTAAAAAAAATAAATTTTAACGTTTTTGATTCTAGTGTGTGCCTAGATGAAAACAATTTGGAGTTGCGGTTATCTCGACTCATTTTATGCACAAAATGGTTTTAGTGGAGTGTTTGGCAAATACCATGAGATAACCCAAATGCTCCTAATTCAATGTGGCTACATTTGAATATACCCGGGAGTGCATATTAGTTATGCAATACCTTTAGTATTCAAGAGCATGCAAGTGATGAAAATTCTAACGTTTCTATTTGTATTAGCAATGAAAAATGTTTTCCTACAAGTGAGAGCTTTTCAAAACTTTTGACATGGGGTGTTTGGTTGTTTGAATAAGGCCTTATATTTATTATCTATCAATTAGTGGGAAACATGATTTGTTTATGTAATATGATAATGTAGTACCTAATTTCAATGACTAGTTATGCAATTTGCCAATTGAATTCATATTTGGTATAAAAGCATACATAAAACCCCATGTAATGATTTGTGATAGTTTTGTGCATAAATAAGAATCCTAGACTCAGAATTAAGAGATGAAATGTAGTTAGGATACTTACAATGATGTTATCTTCAGTGATTAGTGAGTGGGAAGATGACAATAATGAGCTTGGTTTAAGTTTACACGTTTTGGTAAAGTGGGTTGTGAGGAAGAGGATGTTATGTATAAAGTTGTTTTGCTACAGAGACACACGGACGAGACGGCACCAAATTTTGGTTCCGTCCGTGTTGTCGTTTGCGTCGTGGCTACTGATGTGAGATACAAGGCAAAATTGTTTTGGTTTGACTATTCTAATGTTTTAGGCTATGTTTATCCTACATGTTTGGTTCCATTAACCCTAAACCAAGTCTAAGAAGATTAAAGGTTCTCGTTTAAGAGGTTTAGTAAAGATGTCGGCAATGTTGTCTTGGAGGATACTTTCTCGATTGAAATGTTTCCTTTTGAACATTGTCGCGAAGAAAGTGATGACGGATTTCAATGTGCTTTATGCGAGCATGTTGAACAGGATTCTTCTTGAGATCGATGGCTCCTTTGTTGTCGCAAAGTATCACAATGTCGTTGAGATGAATTCCGTAGTCACGAGCTTGCTTCATCCAAAGAGCTTGTTGACATGCTTTTCCGGCTGAGACGTATTCGGCTTCAGTAGTAGAGATGGCTAAAGCCGTTTGCTTCTTTGCAAACCATGAGGTGAGACAATGTCCAACAAAAGTGCAAATACCACTTGTACTTTTTCTATCGACATAATCACCGGCATGATCCGAGTCGGCATACACTATGGTTTCTATACCCGTTCCTTTGGGATACCATAATCCTAAACACGTTGTTCCCTTAATATATCTAAAAATCCTTTTTAATGCTTCTAAGTGTGATGCCTTTGGGTTTTCTTGAAAGCGAGCACATAGACAAACACTAAACATAATGTCGGGTCTACTAGCCGTAAGATAGAGTAGGCTACCAATCATTCCTCTATATTTAGTGTTATCTACGGATTCACCTTCTTCGTCCTTGGTGAGTTTAGTGTCCGAGAACATGGGTGTTTTAGTTGGTTTAGAATCTTCAAGACCAAATTTCTTAAGCATGTCTTTTATATATTTAGATTGGTTAAAGAAAATACCATCATCTAGTTGTTTGATTTGAAGTCCTAGAAAGAAGTTTAACTCACCCATCATACTCATTTCAAACTCGTCATGCATGATTTTAGAGAAATCATCACATAGCTCTTGACAAGTTGATCCGAATATAATGTCATCAACGATATTTGAACAATAATAATTTGCGATTCCTTTTTCTTAGTAAAAAGTATTATCTACTAATCCCATAGTATATTTGTTATCAATAAGAAAAGTCTTAAGACGGTCGTATCAAGCTTTAGGTGCTTGTTTAAGGTCGTATAATGCTTTCTTGAGTTTGAAGACATAATGTGGTTTCTCAAAGTCGGTAAAACCGGGAGGTTGAGCAACATACACTTCTTCGTTAATAAACCCATTAAGGAAAGCACTTTTAACATCCATTTGAAATAATTTAAAATCATAAGCACATGCATAAGCAAGTAATATTCTAATAGATTCAAGTCTAGCTACCGGTGCATAAGTTTCATCATAGTCAATTCCTTCTTGTTGATTATAACCTTGTGCAACAAGCCTAGCTTTGTTTCTAGATACTACACCATTTTCGTCCATTTTGTTTGAAAGACCCATTTTGTTCCAATTATAGTTTGATCTTTGGGTTTTGGAACTAGTTTCAAACATCATTTCTAACGAATTGGTTTAATTATTCTTGCATGGCAATTACCCATGATTCATCTTTTATTGCTTCATTTATGGTTTTGGTTCAATGGTGGATACAAAACAAAATGATTACTTTGATTTTGAGCTTGTGATCTTAAGGTTCTTTGATTAAGTTTTCCTATGACCTTTTCTAATGGATGACTTTTAGATTCTTTTATGTTGACAATTTCCTTATTTAATGGTTCATCTTCCTTGTTATTATTAATTTGACTTTCAATTATTTGACTTTCAACTAAGTCATCATCTACCAAAGGTGATGTCTTAGAGGGAGGTGGACTTTCGTCAAATGTTATGTTCAACGATTCCTCGACTATCATTGTTTCTTTATTTAGGACAATGTAAGCTTTACTAGTTTGAGAGTAACCAAGAAATACACCTTCATAAGACTTTGGGTCAAACTTGGTGAGATAATCCTTAGTATTAAGAATAAAACATTTACAACCAAAGACTTTAAAATATCATAATGTTGGCTTTTTACCTTTATAAAGTTCATATGGTGTTTTGTTTAGGAAAGGACGTATTAGGACTCTATTTAAAATATATGTAGAAGTGTCAACTGCGTTACACCAAAACTTTTGAGGAATGTTTTGTTCATTAAGCATTGTTCTACTCATTTCTTGAATTGTTCTATTTTACGTTCTACTACTCCATTTGATTGAGGTGTTAGTGGAGCGAAAAGTTATGTGTTATACCATTTGTATCACAAAAGTTTCCAAATTGAGTTTCGTTGTCAAATTTACGACCATGATCCGTTCGGATCGACACAATTTTGACACCTAGAAGATTTTGAATTTTCTTGCTAAGTATTTCAAATTTATCAAAAGCTTCATTTTTGGTTTTCAAAAACAACGTCCAAGTAAACCTTGAGTAATCATCTACTATGACCAAAGTGTATAAGTTGCCTCCATAGCTTCTTATAGCGGATGGTCCAAACAAGTCCATATGTAATAATTCTAGACACTTAGATGTGGACACCATATTTTTAGATTTGTGACTACTATGTGTTTGTTTACCAATTTTGCAAGCGTCGCAAAAGTGTTGGTCATATTTTAGTTTTGGTAAATTCCTAACCAACTCTTTTGAAGATAGGTTTTGTATAAGTCTCATATTAGCGTGACCTAAGCGTCTATGCCAAAGAGATGAGCTATCGTCTAATGTTGTTAAGCAAAGTTTGTCATTATATGTTTTATCTATTTTCATGACGTATATGTTGTTTTTCCTAACTCCTTTAGCTATGGTGATACCATCTTTTAGTATTTTACTACCATTTTCATCAAATAGTACTTTATACTTTTTATCACATAGTTGGCTAATACTAAGTAGATTAAATCCTAACCTATCCACATGAGCAACATTTTCAATAGTTAGAGAGTTATGAGCAATCGTACCTTTGCCAATGATTTTGCTTTTGAGATTGCTACCAAAGTGACATTACCTCCGTCATACTCTTGGTATGATGAGAAGAGACTTTGTTGCCCGTCATGTGTCGTGAGCATCCACTATCTTTTATCCATTCATCGGGTTCCAATCCAACTTTCAAGCATACCTAAGAAGCAAATAACTCAAACATTTGGTCCCCAATATCTCATGGGTCCGTTTGGGTTAAACATACCATTTATTTGATTCATGTATGGAAATGATGGGTAAGGGTTCCATGGCATGTAACTGAGTTTGATATGGTCTAGGAAAGTTTTGATTCCAACCGTTGTGTTGGTAGTTAGGTTGAACGTTGTGGTTGCTCTTAGGAAAGGCGTTTGGCAAAAGAAGTTTTATATCGTTGTTGAGTAGTTTTGATCTAAATTCATTTTAACAAGTCCTACTCGATATAATGGGTGGTTTTAGTTTAACACTATCATTGGTTTTCTTTGTTACTTTAACAAATTCAAGACGGTCCGTATTGCGAACATTCTGTTATTTGAAGTACCCATGGTACCATTTTTACAACGGACGGAACCCTTATTTTGGTTCCGTCTCGTCCGTCTTATCATCGCAGCAGTTTGACAGAATGTTCGTCCTTTTCGACCGCTTTGTTTTGACTCTTTGGAATTAATACTTCATTAAAACCTAGCCCATTCATGTCTCACGGTGTTTTATGGATTTTAACTATTTCATCGGCAAGAGCGACGTTTTGTTAAACCTTTTAAACTTAGAATTATTTTCTATTAAAACTTCTTGTGTGAGCTTTAGTTTTCTATTTCAAGATTAAGCTCTTGACATGATTTACAATCATCGTCATTTGCTTTTCCTTTTCAAGACGTTTTGCTTTTCTTTTAACTCATATACCTCATTTTCCAAAAACTCCTTTTTGGTTTTAGAAATTTATTTTTAGTTATGATTTTAGACTTAGCTCACACAATTGATTATATTGTTTTTGCAAGGTGTCATCATCTATAGAAGAATAAGAAGAGTCGGAAAGTACCTCATTTGACTCATGTGCCATTAGAGCGATCTCTTCCTTGCTTGATTCCTCATCGTCTTCACTATCACTCCAAGCACCACTTACAAAAGCTCGTTGAGTTTTGCTTTTAGGTGGCTTGGGACATTCTCCTATGAGATGACTTGCATCACCACATCTAAAACACTTTCTTTCACCTTTAATCTTCTTATCATCCCGATCTTTTCGGAATGGCTTCTTTTCTTCTCGAGGTTGTCTTACAAACTTTCCTCTTCTTCTAAAGAACTTCTTGAAATCTCTAACGCCATAGCATACTCCTCATCTTCACTATCGAACAAGATTCACCATCATCGCTTGATTCCGCCTTTGCTTTAAGAGCAACGGATTTGATCTTCTCCTTTCTTCCTTTGATGATCTCCGAATCTTTCTCCATTACCATTTCGTGAACTTTGAGGTTGCCAATTAGCTCGTCTAGTGACATTATTGAGAGATCTTTTGATTCTTCAATAGCGGTCACTTTAGCTCTCCATTGGGATGGAGTGCTCTAAGAAATTTCGACAAAGTTCTTACTACGAAAAGATTCATCAAGTGCTTTAAGTGATGTAATGATAGTGTTAAAGCGAGCAAAGCCACAATCAATGGTTTCATCTTGAGGATAACAAATTGTTCATATTGTTGAACAAGAAGATCAATTTTGTTATCCTTGACTTGTGAATTACCTTGATGTGTAACAATTAAAGATTCCCAAATATCTTTGGCGGTTTCACACATAAAAATTCTTTCATATTCTTTTCTAGGTAAAGCATTATAAAGCATCATTTTAGCTTCATTATTTTAGCAACTAATTTCTTTTGTTCATCAACGGAAATATCCTTTGTTGTAGAACTAAAATCTCCTTTAACAATAATAAACCAAAGATCTATATCTTTTGATTTTACATATGTTTCAAACGGTTTTCCAATAGATAAATCCATTGGTTTCAAAGAGTGGTGGTCTTTGCATAGATTGCCCTTCTTTAAAGTTTTCGAATCCATGGATCGTTTCAAGTTTATAAAATACAAGTTATTTTAGAAATTCTTGAGCAACGAGGCTCGGTACCAATTGTAGAAAACTAGAAGGGGTTGAATAGTTTACCGATTAAAACTTTGTTTTGAAACTTATTGAAAGATCAATTGATATTGATCTTAAGTATGTTAATGAAATATGCAAGCAATATGTAATGAGTAAATAAGGAAAGAAATGATCAAACCACAACAAGTTGTTTATAGTGGTTCGGCCTACAAGGACTCTTTTTCCTTGCCCTACTCCACTCCCCGAGTCTCACACTCGAGAGTTTAACTTCACTAGTCAACAAGCTCCTTTCACCGCGGAGAAAACCTTTACACTTCGCTTACACTATTTCCGACACTAAGCTAGATGTCGAGTTCTTTCCAAGGGTACAACTACTCCCACACAATGTATTTTGAGGACTAAAATACTAACCACTCACACTCACAAGATTATGATGGTTTGATACAACAATGAAGTATGAATCAACACTAGATCATACAACACTAAACAAACAAGACTTCCAACTTTTCGTTGAAGCTTGAATATGACTTGATCTTCTTTGCTACAAAAGAGATCACTAATATGATATGAAACTGAATTAGAAAGGTTAGAGAGAAGATATGTATGAGAGTATGTTAGAAAGGGATGAGAAACTACTTGGCTTGGCATTGCTATTTATAGCCAAATTGGACGAGGCGTCCACGGACCGCGGACCCTTAAAAGGGTTCCGCCAATGTACCAATTTGGTACCCTTGATCGACAGTCAAGATATCAAATCTTGCCTAAATTCAACTCTATCTAAGTGAGATTGTGCAAGATATGAAGAGTACAAATCTTCACAAAATATCTAATGGAATCTTCCAATGATTTCCATGATGTAATACATGATGTCAAATGTTGTATTACTATTTATAGAAATATGCAAATGCTTAAGTAGTGTTTGGTTTTAAGAAGCAAACACATTCTACAAACTACTATCATACATAATGATTAGAGTCATATCAAGATGTTACTAATCATAAATGTAAATGCTTGAATGATGAATATATTGTTTGAGAAAGCTTGTTTTAATATCTAATAAACTTGACAAGCTTTAAGCTTTTATAAATTAAATTTACTTTTGTCGTTAACAAAACTTAGGCAAAGATCAAAAATATAAATAACGTTTAATGACGATATTTGTATTAACAGCTTATATTGACCGCAAGTCCCCAATAAACATCATGACTAGCACGTACTATAATTGGGTGATGAAGAAGCCTATCCCAACTAGGCAAGATCCCTATAATCCTAGAGTTAGATGTAATTTCCTTGGTAGAGTTAAGGGATTACCCGTCTATGTAGGTAGTTTCACGTATCCTACGGATTTCATAATTCTGGATGATATTAGTACGGTCATAGATCCTAGCTTGTCCCACGTTATTCTAGGAAAGCCTTTCATAGAGAACACCGGGATGACTTATGATCCGTCGTTAGGAATAATGATATTCAATGATGAGACCGATGACATAGGTTACCAAATGCCATTTAAGATTGAGAAATTTTCCTCATTATCCAATGATGAAAAAGAACTTAAGCTATCGGTCTACTATAGGAATGAGGAGGATAAGGAGAATGGAGTAGATTATGTGATGGATAAGATTTTTGGGTTCTATAAGGATTGCTTGAAACTAGGACCGGAATATAGAACCGATTGGGGAGAAGACGACTTCTTAGAAAGGTGCATAATAGGGCACTACTATAACATGGAAAACCCCAATAAAGACCATAATGAGGAATAAGGTGATGGTAACGAAGTCACGTAGGGGCACGACTTCGAGTCTAGCTACAAGACTCATAAATAAAGAAAAACGCTTCGTGGGAGGCAACCCATGCTTAATTGTTTGCTTGTTTGTGTGTCATGTATCTTTTCATTGATTGTTTATTCTCATGTTTGCATTTGTGAAAATGCTTTATTTTGTCTTTAACCTCGTCTTAATTACATATAAAGGTATTTTACAAAAATGATAAGTG
Source organism: Chrysanthemum lavandulifolium (assembly GCA_022545495.1). Taxonomy (NCBI): domain Eukaryota; kingdom Viridiplantae; phylum Streptophyta; class Magnoliopsida; order Asterales; family Asteraceae; genus Chrysanthemum; species Chrysanthemum lavandulifolium. The sequence goes on from CM040240.1 coordinate 156,218,791, forward strand.
TAGGGAATATTACACACGTTTTTAAAAGAACGTGAACATGAGAATTACGATTATTGAAAAGATATATATGTGTGTTTGTTAGAGTCAAATGCTTGTATCGAGTCATAATGGATGTTTTGCAGGAATTTTTCCGATTCTAAAGATGCAATTTTTCCGTAAAACGAAAGGACCGGTTTTCGTCGGGATAAATCGACGGCGTCGGACTCGCCACCGATGGCGCGGGAGGAGCAAAAACAACTTATCTAACTTTCTCGTTTTCGTGCTACTTATAAATTTTGGAATTTCTCGGTCTTAATTTTCCAGAAAACCTGTAAACATCCATTCCACAAGCATTATATCCTAGTTTAGTAGAGTCATATATAGTTTTACCGCCGATTTTACGTGAAGGTTTCGTCTATTTTCTTAAAAGTGTGTAGGTTTTATTTATCAAGAAGAAGATAAAAAAAGATTGGATGGAGCTTTTCACGCATACATTCTTCTTGAAGAAGAATTTAACCACTACTTCACATGGATCCTACCGAGCTAATCAGGGGATTATTAGTTTCTTTCGTTTTTAATTACCTTCCATTATCATAACTTTGATACTTTCGGGGAACATTGGGGACAACGTTCAGTTTAAGTGTAGGGAGGGGGAATAAAACGGAAACTTTGAAACTATGATTATCCTTAATTATTTGTCTTGTCCAATTTCATTTGTGTAATAAACCATGAGAAATATTGGTTAGGATAATTTTAGCACCAAATTTAAAATTTTTCATGACTTGTAAGAGTGGGCCATTAGTCTTAATAAAGCGTCTCATGGATAGGAAGTTATATGACTAGCACAAAACCCTTTACCATTCAAATTCCACCCCAAAAATGTGAGGTTCGCCCCTAGATTTGTAGGAATTATAGCATTCATCTTTAATGCTTCGAGAGTATACCGGTAGTATAATAAATTCTAGAACTTGTTTTGTGATGCATCCCGAGATCGCTAGTGAGACTACACTTGTGTAATTAGGAATAACTAAATGATAAGAGGCATTACGATAACCCTTGTTTGATACCCGTATTATAATTACTTCTTCCACATCGGTTGAGTAATTCCCCCACACCCTTGCGTTGTACTCATCTTTTGTACACGATACCCCTAGTTAACCCCTCAGAGCCTATCCTTTTCGCGGTTCTCGTAATGTTTCGGTTTTCCGGAATATCAATGAAGAGCATTGTTTACAATCCACCCTCAAATGTACACAAAAATCGCCTTAGCCCACCTTGTATGCGCTCACTTTTAGTGCATTATTGTTATCATACTAAACTTTTAGTTCAATTATCTAGTTACTTGCATAAGTTGCTAAGTCGAGTCATATCCTTTGTATACAGTTTTGGGACGATTGGGACTCATGGGAAAAGTTAAATTTTATGGAATGACGAGAAAGAACGTTAAATTCAAATTCCCTTTATTTACGTAATAATGTACTCCAAGTGTTTTGATCTTTTCAATTCGGGTCAAATTAGTGTTAGAGTAATAAAAACTTAAATGTAGGGATGTGCCTATAAATCCCTTATATTTTGATGTTATCGTAGAGGATGGTAGAGTAAAAGTGTATGCAAAAAAAATAATAATAATAAATAAATAAAATAAAAAATCGAAAAAAGAGTGTTAAAAAAATGAAAAATGAAAAAAAAAAAAAAAAACAAAAAAAAAACATACGTGCTACCATCCTACATCTATCTTTAAATTTATGTTTGTTTGTTTCAAAAGTTATCTAGAGTTTAGAGTGTCGAGTCTTGGCTTAGCAACGCCATTCTTCTCATGCTTGTAACATAAAGATTTTTGACTTGCCACCACTAAATCGCCTATCCAACCAAACCCTTTGTTTTCCCTACCGTAAGCCTAACGTTACAACCCTTTAAAAGACCTCTTGGATAGTTTTTCCTAGGTGCTTACGCCAAAGCGATGGAGGTTTGATCTAGTCTCAAGCCTATGGTAATCTATGTACTAGGACATGTTAATGAGTGTTTATCTTCCATTTCCAATTTGATATATTTCATATACACCCGAGAGATGAGAGAATCCAAACACCAGTTGTGAGGTGCTAGTATGTAATTTCCGTGCTTGTTATGACTTTTTCGGGGCTTATACTTGTTGTGAATTGTTCTAAACCAATGCTTCATGCCCCCTAACTTATAAATTAATTGGCCAAAAGCACATTTGCTTGAGGACAAGCAAATACCAAGTGTAGGGATATTTGATAAGGATTTAAAAGGTACACTTTTGAGGGGTCATTTAAGCCCTTAATCGACCACTTTTATATCTCTTCGCTTAATTTCGTTGCTTTTCACTTTTAGGTCTCTTGAAGGCAAAATCTTTGGAATGATGCTTATTTGGACGAAAAGGCGTGAATATGTGAAGAAAATGGCTAAAGTCAAGATCAAGACACTCAGTTCTACGGAAATGCACCGACAACGTCACGAGATAAAGGCGGCGCCGTCCTCTAATTGCGATTTGGCTCGGGGTGAAATTGCTATTTTGTACTGACGCCAAGCTTTAAAGAGTAGGCGTCACAACTCGACAACCTAGATCCAAATTCGAGACGGCGTTAGAAGATGAAGCCAGCGTCACAACCACAACGTGACGCCGTCACAGAGTTGACTTGGTCAAGATGAAACCCTAATGGCGGCGATCCGACGGTGTCACAATTAAAGAGTGACGCCGTCGTAGTTGTAATTCTATATATAGAATTTGAATTTTCAGACTTTTAAAGAGGTAGAATTGTGGAGTAAAACCCTAAAACGATTTTGGTTTGTCTTGGGCAGTATCTTAGGGTTCTCATACCCTATTGTACATCAAGATAAGTAATTTACTTCATTGATTTCATTATGTCTTCGATTTTATGTGTGTATGCTTGCATGTTTACCATGTCCGGCTAATTTACTTGTGTGTTTGCTTAGATCTATAAAACCTAGTTATTGAATATTGATTGGTTGTCTCTTATCTTAATTGTAATTGGCTTAGGATTGCAATAGGCTATCGTTGTGTTTTTAATGCTTGAGTAATCTTTGTGAACATTAGTTTATAATCGCCTAGAGTTATTGTAGACTAAAAATCCAAAGATAACCTTAGAGTTAGTTTATGAATCCTAGAGATTTTGTAGGCAATAACCTTAAGGTATCCTCAAAGCGTTAGGGAAAAAAGCATACCCTACGACCTTAGAAGACACAACGCGTTAAGAATAAGGACGTGACAATTCAACCATCAATAAATGATAACTATGGACTAATAACATCTAGGTAGACACATTTTTAATCATCATATGAGCACACATCAATTAGACATAGAATACCCCTTAGCTTAGTTAATTAGAATAGATAATAGTAGAGTAATCGGTAGAAATACCACCCCCAAATCCAATACCCCGAGATTCGTATCTTTCAATTTTCTAAAAAATATAAAAAAAGATAAAAAATAATCTTACACAACCCCAACCTTAGCGTAGTAATTTCTGACTAGCATTTCTATTCCCCTAGAGAACGATATCAATCCTGAGGCTTACCCTAATACTAAACAATAACGATTAGGTTCACTGCCTAGGTGGTTGAAAAACTTGCTCGAAGAAAAGGAAGTTTCTTTTTACCCCGAACGCGCGTTGTACGCGTATCAGTAATGCATATCCAGACTGTGCATATCCAATGTGTTGTGGTAGAGATGGCGCGAGTGCTTGATGCTTGTATGATTGATGTGTAGCAGGTGCTTGATTCTTGTATGGTGGTGTGGGGTGAATAACAGTAGTGTTTGCAACAAGTGCGAGAGGGTCATGCTTATGTCTCTCAATTTTAGCTTTCACATCGTTAGCTTCATCTTGATTTTGAAACAGAATATCAAAGATGTGATGGAAATCAATTGTGAGTAAGTCCTTAGACTGCTTACCTTGGGTAACAAAACGTTCCCATTCAGGTTGGAGAGATAGAAGAAACTTGATGTTGAAAATGAGAATTTCAAATTTGACGTTTTTTGGTTCAAATCATTAATGATCTAGGAGAAACATAGATAGTGTGACTCAACACTTTCTCTTGGTTCAGACGTAAACTTCTCGTATTTCCATAACAGAGTTAGATTCTTCTCTAAAATCCCCACTTTCGTACCCTACATCTAACGTTCGACAGCCTTCCATATCTCAAACGCACTCGGGCAACTACCATAGTTGAGTATATCTCATTGGGTAACCCATACAAAATGAGGTTAATCGCTTGTTTGTCGGCTTTGACTTTAGCAACTTCGGCAGCAGATGGATCTGAGTCTAGTTGTCCACAGGTAGTTTTAGCAGTCGGAGGTGTAGCATCGGGATTAGCAGGTATGGTGACTCTCCTACGAACATAAGGACCTTTGAGAATTGAGTTAAGAATCAATTTTCCATTGTCTTTCTCGTCTATGAACCGGATCATACGACTTTTCGATTGAGTATAGCTACCACGAGCAAGCATAGGTGAACAGTTTTCGAAACCAGCATTGAAAACATCAATTTGAGTAGTCATGATGAAAAATTTATGTGATTGATAAAGGATCTTGACAATAAAGATGTGTACTTGTGTTAAAGACGTTGTATGTCATTAACAAAGTCGATATATTGACCCGAAAGTAGGTAATTATAAACCCTTAAGTCAATATTAGTTCTTGTTTAATCTTGATTAAAACCCTAAGTCCAAATCTCATCAAAAACCTAAGTCCATGAAGTCGCTATTTCCTTTAAAACCTTAAGCAGAATCTTGACAACTTTTCAAACCCTAAATATCGGTAAACTTTAAAGAGAATCTCAGTAATTTAGGTTAGAATGGAATGTCGGTAGTTTAGTGTTTGTAGAATCTCGGTAGAAACAAAATAAGGGCACAAAATATGTATGTATGGTTTTTAACAAAAATCAGTAACTTTGTGTTTTGCAAATATCGGTAGGAAAACAAAGCAAAAAATGGGTATTTTTTTGTGGTTCAATGTAGGTAACAAACATTTTGGAATGCAGGGAATATGGTTGGTCAAAATGTAGGTAGAAAAGAGGGTTCTGACTTTTTACTTTACCTATATTTCCTCTCTACTAAATCTCCAAATGTCTATAGTTTTTTTTCGAAACAAAAAATGACCAAGAAAACTGATTAAAGCTCGAATTTTATACGTTGTACACTCAATTTGTTTTAACATGTCTGTTCTATGATGAGTCTAGATTTTTAAAAATGTAAACTTTCAAGGATTTAAAAGTAAAATTTGGAACTTTATGATTATTTTCGACTTATACTCAAAACAGTTAAAAACATGTAATAAACTCAAAAAGTTTGCAGTTAGAATGAGAAATAATTACCTATGAATGTATCTCACTTTTTCTAATTGTGCGTTGCCTTCTTTATTTTTTGCTATTATATATCCTAAAGTTTTTATTTTGACTTTTGTGTGTACTTTGTGAATGTAAAATGACCTTTTTACCTTCAACGTCAATAGAGCGGCTAGAAAATATAAGGGTAAAATGGTTATTTTTACATGAACAAATATACACAAATATCGAAATTCAAAAGTTTGAGGTATATAATCTATACTACCTAAAGATTGAAGTGCTTAATTTAATGTGCAAGAGTTTTTGTGCACAAAATTAAGTACTTTACAACATAGCTAAAGCTACACAAAAACTATATCAATTACATCGAGTTATCAATATGGCGAATTCAATTCATATGCATCAAAGGTCTCCTTCAATGGAGGCACACAGAAGGGCTATGGTTTTAATGGGAGGTATACAAAGAAACATGGAGTTATTAGAACTTTTGGATGGCTCTTAATAATGATCTCATTTATTGTCAATAGTAAAACTTCATGTATAAATACCATGCATGTGGATATGCCATATAATTGGTGGTGCTGGAGAAAAAGGTGGTGTGGCTCGGCTAAAGGTGGAGGTGGCGATGGCGGGGAAAGATCGAGTTCCATGAAGGCACCATTGATTTGTGGAGCAAAGAAACTTAAAAATGGGACGTCCAATGGGATCAAATGGATCAAGAGCATGTGTCAAAAGAAGAATTTAAACTCAGATTCAAAAGAATAGGACTGGTTTTCGATTTGAAAACGCATGTATGATCAAGTTTCAAATTTGTATCTAATTGTTATGACACTATTTTTTCCTCATGTTTCCTTTGATTGAACACTAATCCAAATTATATTTTGTTCACGTTTTAGTGTTCTTTTTTTGAATGACAATTATTTTTTGGTACCAATGTTAGTCGTGCCAAGTTTTAAATTTGATTATGATAAATGATTCTTATTTTAGGAGTTTGACATGCTTTTTGAAGATTTTGGAGGAGTTGATGGGTTGTATCTGAAGATGATTGCCTTGGATGCTCCATTTTTTGTTCAGTTGATGTGGCTTCCTTTCTCAGAGTTAGACATCCACCAACAGGTTCATAGTACCATTATGTCTTGCCTAGAAATTAATAGTTGAGTTATGGATTTCTAGAGATGTATCCATGTCAAGGGCGAACCTGAAATTGACATTTAGAAAGGGGAACCTGAGAGCAGTTGCTAGGTAACATGGACCAAATCATGATCTACTATAGAAAAGATGATGGTAAGTATCTAATGCACCTCAGATTAGTGTTATAAACTTCACTTTGACAATCTAATGAAACATGACTAATGTTCCTCAAATGTGTATTTTGTTAGTTTTATCAACGACAGAAGCAGATGAGCAAACCAACGAGTGATGAGATGCAGAAAGAAGCCATTTTGAAAAAGTTTATGTCAGAGGAAGAAGTCAAGAGATTAAGGCATGAACTTGAGAACAATAGCTCCCCGAATAACAGTTTGCAAGAAAAACTTGGATTAGCCAAAAAGGAAAATAATATTAGTTATATATTTGTTTATTTCTTCAACTAAGTTGTAAGCAAGCTCAACTCTTATGGAGTTCCTCAAATTAGAACTCGATTTATTGAGGGTGGTCTTTAAGTTTGGAGCATATTTTATTTCATTACGGATAATACTTCAAGCTTTGCTTCGCCAAGCATCGCTTTAAAGTTTTAGATATACTTATCGATTATTCTTGAATTCTGTAATAGGTTGAATCTTTGAGCCATCAAGTCTGAGCGAGCTCACCCTAACATATCAAGCTAGAGCCGAGGCTCATCGAGCACGAGACATTTGTTATTGTAGTGTTTGATTTAAGACAAGTGTCGAGCAAAATGTTTTCTTCAAATCTTTATAACCAAGTTCTCTTTTCATCAAAACATTTGAATTTGCCATGATCACATTTAGTTGATGTCGACATTTTAGACATTTCAGGCTTACGAATTAATTTTTCTTCAAAACAAAGGAAAAATTAGAGGCTTTAGATTACATGTTAAAATATTTTTCTCTAGATGATTAAGTCTTTAATAATATCATTACAGTTGCATTAAAAAAAATGTCTACACGCCAGTTTGGAATACAATTTATTCGCTGATCATTGTAATAATAGAGCAATCAAGCGTATTATCATTGGCGATAGAACCACATCGCATAACTTAACAAAATGAAAATCAGCAACTTGAAAGATTAATAATAACACATCTTTCTGTTTGGAGAATTTATTTTTGTCTCTCGATGGTTTCCATGTTACACGATTCATTTTCCTTTCCTCTTTTCTTCGAACACATTTGGCATGGTGCTCGGATTTCTATGGTCAAGATCTTAGTTTGGTCAGTTTTGGTCAGTGTAAATTAAACACAAGATATACGATAAGTTTTGCTATATATTTGTTTGGGATTTGATAACAACAGCTTTGTGAGTTGCGTTGAGAAAAGCAAAATCGTCTGGTTTCAAAATCTATGAACAAGAGAGATCCCTAAATCTCCATTTGAAAAAAAAAGATGAATAGATAAGGCGAAGCCAGCTGAAGGAAGGGCGCTAACAAGCAAGAAAACGGATGCGCTAACGCGCACCAACTTTCCTTTCTCTGATAAATTCTATGAAATATTAGACACAATCGGTGCATCGCACGGGTTGAATAAAGCCTCGTAGCAAAAAAATAAAAAGACTACACACAATTAGAAAAAGTGATAAATAAGATATATTTTTAGCTAACTATCCCATAAAAAAAACCTATTTAAAAACGTTTTGAATAGAGAAATTTTATTAAATGAACTTTTTATAGTAGCAGCTTACCAAATTCTACCTCGCACATAAAATTTTCCAAAATGAACTTTTTATTATCATTCGTTAGATGAATTCGTAGATTAGTTTCTAACCATACACGTGTTTAAAAAGAGTGTTGGGCGAGTCTTGAGTCGGGGCGATGGATGGGCGAAGTGTTGGGCGAGTATTGAAGCTGGGCGAGGGATATGTGAGGTTGGGCAACTAGGCGAGTGCTGGGCGAGGAAGTTGGGCAAGGGGAGCAAGTCTGGGCGTTTAATGCCAGGCGAGGAAGCTGGGCGAGTAAAATGTCTTTGGGCGAGTGATATTGCATTTGGGCGAGTGATATTCTTGCTTTTTTGTGTTTGACAATATAAAAGAGGATTAATAATGAGATGTGAAATATAGTATATTTTAATGTCATGTCAAAAAGCACTTTCATATTTGTGTCATGTCAAAAAGCAAGAATAATGAAGACGTGTCTGATGAACAAAAAGCAAGAATATGCAAAAAACTAGGTGAAAAAAAGTATAGTTGTAGTTACCCTTGGTTGCTACCTAAGACTAAGGATCAAATGAGAAGAATCCTTAAAATAAGAAGAATGAGAAATAACTATAACTACACATTCGAGATGCATCGATTTGATTTAAATGCATCCCTAATCTTTTAGATGCATCAAAATATATTTTCTAGCTAAAAATTAGATTCATATACATATATTAGATGCATTTCATCAAGTTATACAAATCCTATGTATTTTTCGTCCTCTGCGAGTTAAATTTGTTGCTAGTACTACTTTACATCGTTTGCACTTCAAAATCACTTTCGAAACTAATTGTGATGCATCTAAATGTATAGAGATGCATCTCATTCAAGTCGATGCATCTCAAATATGCGGTTATAGTTATTTCTCATTCTTCTCATTTTAAGTTTTCTTCTCACTGGATAAGGATCAAATGAGAAGAATCCTTAAAATAAGAAGAATGTGAAATAACTATAATAACACATTAGAGATCATTGATTTGATTTAAATGCATCCATAATCTTTTAGATGCATCACAATATATTTTCTACTAAAATTAGATGATATCATATATTAGATGCATTTCATCAAGTTATACAAATCCTATGTATTTTTCGTCCTCTGAGTCAAATTTCTTGCTAGTACTAATTTGCATCGTTTGCACTTCAAAATCACTTTCGAAACTAATTGCGATGCATCTAAATGAATAGAGATGCATCTCATTCAAGTCGATCATCTCAAATATCACGGTTATAGTTATTTCTCATTCTTCTCATTTAAGTTTTCTTCACCGTTGGATCCTTACCCTGACTAATGATCAATTCGAGGTTGAATATACATAGGCGATGTTATTTTCAAATGCAATTAAATGATCCTTATTGAATTTGGGAACCAGCGAATACATTTTTGGTGACGAATGGAAAATGAAACATTGATGGTGGCGTATTTTGGTATTTTAGAACCATCTTAAAAAGTTCGCTCAAGAAAATCACTCTTTATAAGGATTATTTAGGCAATTTGCTTTTTGAATATCATTATTTTGCAGTTTACTCTAAAAAAAACAGAGAAAAAAAAAAAAAAAGACCAAGGACCACTTTTACAATTATTTATTGACCAAATCATCGTATCATAAAACCACAACTAATTCCAGTTAAAAAAGCACAAAACGCAAAGATGCAGAGGTTAGCAAGACGACACACTCGATATTTCATCAATGAATTCAAAAAAAGAACAAGACCCTTTTGCACTATCACCCATACTTCTCTATTTGATCATTCTTTGACTGGTGATCCTAATTCTGAGGTGGGTTTAGTTTTAATTGAGTTATTAATTTAAAAAAATAATAATAATTTGGTGTTGATTTGATGAATTTTTTGCAGGTTTTAGTGGAGGGAAATGGGTGTTCAAGGACTGTGGTTCTTAATAGACCTTCATTTCTTAATGCTCTTAATACTTCTATGGTATGATTTATTTATTTTATTTATTTATTTTTTTTTTGATTTTTTTTAGTGATAAATTAAAATTAGTACTATTGTTTTGTGTGAATAAACAATTTGCATGTAAACTGGTAAACGGATGAGGTTTTCCGTTTTCAGGGGACCGGGAGGGTGAGTCTTAGACTCAGGTGTATGCCGCTTAACCGGGGTATCCCGTGAACAGGGACGGAACCAGGACAAAATATGGCTAGGTGCACAAAGTTTTTTTGTAAGTGTACTAACTAAATAACACTAGAAGCACATTTCGATGGACCGGGTGCATTTAAGATGCATTTAGAAAAAATCGATGTTTTTTTCAAAAAATTAAGACTACATCGAAAAATTCCATGAGTGTCCCGGGACCCCGCGGGAACCCATGGTTCCGTCCAATGTTTCTGAACCCTTTCCCTAGCCACCATCAAGATGTTTATCTAGTGAGGTTTGAACACGAGACCTCTTGTGAGAGGCCACCTTGGTCGTGGTTAAACAATTTGCATGTACATTATGTAATTTTTGCTTAATTAGCTTTTGAATAGTTATGCTTGTTTGCTTTGTGAAGAATTAGGGAAAAATGCATAAAATGTAATTGGATATTTATCATTATTATTATTTTTATTTTTTATTTTTTATTTATTTTTTATTATTATTTTCTTTTTGGTTTTGTTTTTGTTTTGTTTTTGTTTTTTGTTTTTTACTTTCGGGTGTATTAAATGTTTATTTAGAGCACAAGGTACGACAATCTAGTATCCTATGGTTGTGTGACCACACTGAAGTGATGAGACCACACTCAAAGTCAGAGTGGTTGGGTTCGCAACATTTAAGACTACTCCCAACCCTCACACCACTTCACCTTACACCTCAGCGTCACATCAGCTTTCTCTCTCCTACACCACCATCTCACTTTTCACTCTCAACCATTTTATACCACTTCACATTTCAACACATATTTTTATTTATTAAAATACCCCACTAAATATATCCTACACACTCACAAACTAAAAAACAAATAATAAAACCCCCACTATGCACGGTGCCCGAAAGGTGAACTCATCACCGTTAACCCCTCCTTTTGCTCCCTTGCCGATCACTCACAATGGACCCCAACCATCTTGCCACATGATGATTCCTTGCCATTTGATCACTTTGCTACCATTGGGGGTAGCCTAAGGCTAGATGGCAAGGTTCACTCACTTCCACTCACCTTACACCTCAACGTCACATCAGCTTTCTCTCTCTTCTCACTTTCACTCATCTTTTTGTGGACAAGGCAACTCACCTGGTCAGTTAACTTAACTTTTTTTTTTTTTTTTTAAAAATACTTACGAGATATAAAAACGTAAATAAACGAAAATAAAAACGCGAACGTACGAAATTAAAACAATACATAAAGTTGGAAATTAAAACAATACATAAACTACAAATATTAAAAACGCAAACATACGAAAGTAAAACAATACATAAACTTCGAAATTAAAACTAAAAGTTGAAAACCCACTTCGCTTTCATCTCCGCCCTAGCCTCGTCCATGGCTCTGCGTGCTTCCCCAGTCAAGTGTTCATGTGGCTGCGAATAGAACATTAAGTCTTTTTGCCTTGCTTTATATTCATGCACTTCCACCTTCTCTTTTTTGATCGCCATATATTCAGCCCGTTCTTTCATCTTCAATTCCATGACACGTTCATTCTGCTATGCTAACTCCGATATCATCATTTTAGCCAATGACTCGTCATTCATAGATGCCAATGATCCCGTCGACTGCACACCTTTCTTGTTCTCAACTTTCGCTTTGTCACTGCCCGTTGGTCGTCGAACTTCCTGCACATCATCTTCCTCGTTTGTTCGAGCATCATCGTTCAGGTTATTACTAGCATCCCCAGTCTCTGGGTTGAACGAACTAGACCCAGATGACTTGTATCTTTTGCTTCCTTTGCTAAAAAATTTGGAACTTCAGTGTCATTCTATTTCTGACATTTTCTCGACTGCTCCCAACAATGTTTGAGTGTGAACTTGTAACCGTATTCAGCTTCAAAGTTTAGAGTTGCCGTATTGTAGTAATCTTCATCTCCGGCTCCACTTATCGGATTCATACGCTTGACGTCATTGAACTCCACAAAACTGAGCCACGTTCGAGCGCACCGTTTTTCATTTCCCACAAACCATATCGTACGTTCGGCGATCCATCTTTGTTTTGCTCTCTATGTACGCATGTACCTCATCCCAAAATCCATTCTCCCTCCTCGTGTTACCTTTGGCACTATCTTCGGATACATGAATCCAACCTTTGCACAACGCAATTTCTTCCTCTTGGGTCCATGCAATCATCCGGGGTTGCTCCTCGGTTTGAGCCGACCTCTTTTGGCGTCTTTTCGACTTCGCTTTCTTCGGTGCCGGTTCCGGGGCCGTCACTTCGACGGGAGATTCTTCACGAGCGGTGTTTTGATAAAAATCTTCCGGAAAATAATGTTCGTACATTTTTCATTTGAAAATGAAGAAATGGGAGACACGGTATGTTGCGTATGATGTTGTGATGACGAACCACCCCTTTGTGTTTGTGACATGTAGTTGGGGTTATCAAATGGGAACGCGTTTTGTTGTGAGAATTGGCTAAACGCGTTTTGTTGTTGTTGTGAGAATTGGGTAAAAGCTTGTTGTTGTTGTTGTGGGTATGGGTTACGGTATGGTTCGTTTTGGTATGCTTGGTTATAGAATGATTGTGGTCGTAAGTTGATTTGTTGGTTTGACGAAGGAGTATTTCCTAAAGTGAACGTTCCTTCGGGTGTCGGGGGATTGCTTCGGGGATTTCTTCCTCGTTGGGTACGGTTGGTGTTTCGTGGGGTGTTCTCTTGAGACATTTTTTTTATAAAAAGATGAAGCTATTGTTGAGAGTGTAAAGTGGTGAGTTTGTGTTTTAAAAAATGATTTGGTGGGTATTTATAAGCAAAAAATGGGGTAGCTGGGATTTTTTTTTTAATCCATGCAACGGTAATATTTTGAAAAGGTCCGATGTTTTATGTCAAAATGCAAGGTGACTCGTTCACCTTAAATACCCTTGGTTTCGTGACTCGCGCGTGAGTCGGGATAGCGGGCAAGGAAGTCGCGTGTGGGTGATGGCTTAAGGTGAGTGATTCACACTCCATGCCTACCAGCCTAAGAGATCACACTGTTATAGTGTCAGTTGAAAGTGTGTTTTAGTGTTTGGTGGATCCAATATTCATTGTTATTAAACCGGATAAATGTGGGGTAAATGTAATATTCAGTGTGGTGCTTATGTGGAAATGCTGGACTGTAAGTGATACAATATTATGTAGCAGGTAAAATAGTTACCTTGGATGCGGTGTGACACTTACACAGTTTGGTAACGTTATAAGAGTTTCTTACCTAGAAGTGTAAAAAAAGGTAGTTAATTGCATTCAATGCAATGATATATGGGTGAAAGTTTCTTTACGTTTTGTTGCAATGGATCCAAAATGAAGTTGGGAAAGTGAAGAAAATTAATGAATGTTTGGTTCAACTGTATGGTTTATGTAGTTATTGTTTGTTTACTTATTAAAAGTCAAAACTCGAATATAAATGTTATTTGTAAAATGTGATTAAAGTTGTCTTTTTATATCTGTTTTGAAGTTAAACTTTTTCCTTCTTTTCCATCTATTGTCGAAGCTACTGGAATTAGAAGATGAGCAACTGTTTTTCACTTATCTTAGATTCTAATGTGAAAATGTTACTTCAACCTTTTCTCATTTCTTATTTAGTTTCTTTCTTAAGATTAGTGCTTTGTAATTTTTTTTTCCTGCTTATTTGAAGTTATTTTACACAAATTCAGGCTGATGTTATTTTTTAACAACATTGATCTTAGTCTTACTATTTGACCCACTTTTTAGTAAAATCATTTTGTCCATTTACCCTAAATTACCAGATTTATGCATACCTTCTTAGATAACGTGAAAACGTCTTAATATCTATTGAAACCTAGGCTGATGAGTGCTGATACAGGTATCTTGTGGTTTATGCATTTGTGTAAACTTATCAAGGTAACTGTTCAGTTTTACCTGATATTTTTTTAGTCTTCTAAGGGACTCAAATACGCAGTTCATTTATAAAGTTTTTGGTTGATATTCCTTCAACTTACTATCGGCCATAATGATGATGTGCGATTTGTGGTTTTCAGTGTAACAGGCTGCAGAACCTATACAAAAGCTGGGAAGATAACCGTGACATAGGTTTTGTGGTAATGAAGGTAAGCCTGCAAACTTAATACTGACCATTTGCTCTTACTTTGTCTTTCTTTATATGACATATTTTATTTACGTATTTATCTCATGAAGAACTCATTTATAGTTCTGGTTTTTGTTTATAGGGCAATGGCAGGGGTTTTTGTGCTGGCGGGGATATTGTTGCCCTCCATGATATGATTAAAAGAGGTACAGAAAAGAAATCAATTTTGTTGGTAAGCAGTTAAAGCTACCTATTATAGGTGACTTTTGTTATGATCTTGGGTTCATTAGTCTCGCTTGCTACCATCTCGCTATTTTATCTTGGTCTTATAAACTCAAATTCACTGTCTGCAGGCAACATAGAAGAATGCAACGAATTCTTTTGGACGGCATATAATTTTATGTACCTTGTAGGTACATATTTAAAGCCGCATGTAAGTACAAGTATTCTGTAGCAAAAGCTTTATCAATTCACAATTGCTGTTGGTTTCATTAAACATCTCCATCGTTTTGGATCATTCAGTAGACATTTAACATTTTTTTTAATCAATCTCAGCACTCATGTCATAAAAATCATTGGCTTGATCGGAGCAAATCTTATTCACTTTTAGATCTATAGACTAGAGACATGCCCAAGATAATTTCACATGGTAGTCTTAAATCTGACCGGACAATCAATTGAAGATTTAATTCATTAAAATATAAATACTAACAGAAAAAACTTGCTGCTACATATAAAAGCTTAAAAAATGCTTCACCTCCAACATTGACTAGTTTCAGAAGCGAGATTTAACGGAAATACGTGCATGTATCTACTTTTTATTCCTATATTCATGGAAATTTAAACAACTTATAGTATTATATCCTAACTCAATTTCTGTACTATTCTGTTCAATCATCTGTAACTTTAACTTGGTATGCTTTATTGCTTCCCATGACATTCTGTAAATATTGCTATTGCTTCTTTTATGTTTGTATCACAGCATGATCAATATTTTCCTTGTATATGTCTATTTGGTGGTTGTACACTTGTGGTATGTACGAGGGCATCTTATCTTAATATGCCATGTTTGATTGTGAATGATGATTACTTAAACCAGATTGGACTACTGTTGTCCATGTAGGTGGCTATCTTGGACGGGATTACCATGGGTGGCGGGGCTGGAGTTTCAATTCCAGGAACATTCAGGGTTGCAACGGATAAAACTGTAAACATGCACAAAGCCTGATTATTTTTATGTTTCGTGTTTGATATCCAGTTTCGAATTTATGTTTAGCTTCAACATCAGTTTGATACCCAGTTTGAATTCTCCTGCTGCTCTGCAGGTTTTTGCTACGCCCGAAACATTAATTGGTTTTCATCCAGATGCTGGAGCCTCCTTTCACCTTTCACATCTTCCTGGTCATTTAGGTATGGAAGTAACTAGCAACACAACTATATAGTTCAGAATTAAAAAAAAAAAAAAAAAAAATTTAATTAATTAATTAATTATTTTTAGCACGCAAGAACTGTATCACGTCTCATAGTTAATAATCATCAAACTCCTGGAATAGACTAATTGATTTTTTAAGGGGATGTTTGGGATTGCTTATTAAAAATAGATTATGCGTTTTGAAAACAGATAATCAGATAATTAGCTTTTACAAAACGTGATTATGAAATACTCCATATAATGTTTGGATTTGATTATGCTGTTTAATATCGCAATAATCAGATAATCAGTTTTTTTAGTGTTCGGCAAATCTGGTTATTATGTAACTTGATGCATAAAATTACCAAAATGGACATTTGCATATTTAAGTTATTTTGATTTAACACGTAAGATTATCATTATTTTTAAATTTGTAAAAATATATTACTCCGTATAACTTATTTACAAATATATTTCACTTTCATATTTGTGCTAGGTAAATGTTTATTATGTTGGGTCAATTTAAAAGACATAAATTTGATGAGCTGGGCCTTAAGATAACTTATTATGTTACTTTTAAAATGTATTTAGGGCAACTCACTTGACCCTATACTTCTTCTTTGCCTACAACCTGCAACCTGCAACATTTTTCCCACCACATCACAACAAAATCCGTACAAAAGGGAGGGTAGATCGGTAATTTGCCAAGAGAAACATAATCACGTTTTGCAAAAGCAGGTGAGCACCGGCGTTTTCAAATCCACGTTTTAAAGACTTTAAAACGCAAATGAGCGATTTTGGAAACTTGGTTGCCAAACACAACAATTTGATTATCTGAGTTTTCTAAACGTGATAATCACATAGAAAACGCAACCCCAAACACCCCCTAAATTATGCTAAATTGAAAAATCAACTTCTATGCAGGGGAGTATTTGGGTCTAACAGGAGATAGGCTTAATGGAGTAGAAATGATTGCTTGTGGACTCGCTACACACTATTCACTCAGTGCAGTTAGTTTTTTAAAGCATTTTTCTACTTGTAAACATTTTATTTTTCCTGGTTTTATGAGTACTTACAGTTACTTACCTTACAGAAACTTCCACAAGTTGAAGGATGTCTCAAGAATCTGATAACCGATGATCCTTCTGTCATTGAATCTTCTCTTCAAAAGTACTGCGATCTTGACTATCCGGATAACTTCAGTGTTATCCGAAGGTATGCTTTGTGATTTCTTTTGCATTGCTGTAATGATTCACAGTTTAAACTGATAATTTGTTTTCATATTAGGATTGACGCTATTGACAAATGTTTCAGCCATGACACTGTTGAGGAAATAATAGAAGCATTGGTAACGTTGTAACCTTTTACACCTTAAGTTTTTAGTGGTCCTTTTTTGTAAAAGATTTTCTCTCTGAAAAATTGACAGGAAAGTGAAGCTAGCAAAACTGATGATGGGTGGTGTGATTCAACCTTGAAGAAACTAAAATGCGCCTCACCGTTAAGCTTGAAGGTTTCCTTGAGATCGGTAAGTCTCTTGAAGATAGCTTCTGAAGCTCGATTTTAAAATGAAATATTGATTTTTGTTCATGCTGTGTGCAGATTCGAGAAGGTCGGTTTCAGACTCTTGATCAGTGCCTGATTCGTGAATATCGGATGTCATTACAAGGAACTTCTGGGAAGATATCAAGTGATTTCTATGAGGTATTATAATGACTTCGTGTTATATTCTCTAAGATTCTCTTTTGATCTAATGGTATCACCTCATTGGATACATTTTTTGTTATCAGGGTGTTCGGGCACAAGTGGTGGATAAAGATTTTGCACCAAAGGTATGACCACAAAGTATTTTGTTGCCACAGTGGCTTCTTTAACATTTACTAAATTCTCCTTCTAGCCGAGAATTACCTAATCACCCTCTTTGATAAATCTTGTTCTTGGAATGTAAAATAATGGTAGATTTTTATAAATATGAACTTATTTGGTTTTAAACTCTGCAGTGGGACCCTCCTAGCTTAGAACACGTATCAAAAGACATGGTGGATCAGTACTTCGCTCCCCTCAATGCACTCGAGCCTGAACTAGATTTGCCTACAAAGCAGCGAGAAGCATTTACGTAAGCAAATAATAAAGTTAAAGTTAGGAACATTTTGTGTTCATTAGCCTGTTTGAGAAAAGGCCTATTGTTTGTTGGGAAAACATGTAAATAGAAACATCATTTGGTTTTGGGTGATCTATTTATCGCTCAAATGATGAGTTACATACTTTCCAAATACCGTACCAAGGTAAAGTAAGTGACATACATGCTATAAGCGAAACCACATACATATTTAAGTGGTGTATAAACTAGGGGTGCAAACTAGCCAAGCTTTTATCAAGCAACTCGAGCTCGAGTTCAAGCTTGACTCGATTGAGCCGAGCTTTTATCGAGCTCAAGCCGAGCTCAATCCCAATAAACTGGCTCGAAACATATAATGAGTCGAGCTCGAGCTTTTGATAGCTCGGCTCGAGCGGTTATCGAGCTTTAGTATAAATATATTTTCATATTATTTTTATATATGTAAATAAGGGTTGATTTGAAAATTATTGTGGCAACCGCAATTTGCAATTTGTTTTGACATGGAATGGTGTATATGCTATTTTGTTCGAGCTCAGTTTAGGTGCAAATTACCAATTGGCACATATTCGAGCTTTTCATATGTATAATTTCGAGCTTATCAAGCTAAGCTCGAGCTTTGCTCGAATCCTATTCGAGCCGAGCTCAAGCTTGAATGATTTAAGCTTGATGAGCAATCGAGCCGAGCTCGAGCCAACCTTTTATTATTCGAGCCGAGCTTGAGCCTTGTTGAGCTTGGGCTTAGCTCGGCTCGATTACATCCCTAGTATAAACTAGTTTAACTATGTTATGTGTGGGCTTAAGTTTAATAATCTAATCACCTCTGCATACATTTATACCGAAACATATGTTAAATGGTCACTTTCCTTGATGGAAGTTCCTAAGCAAAGATACTGGTGTCGTGTTCATATCACTACTGTAAGTATTTTGGCATGAACTAAGATGAAATAAGTTGGTCATGCATACATAAAAATATAGAGTATGTCGTTGATACAGACTGTAACAAACCGAATTTGTAGGTGCTATCGAGGTCCATGTTTGTCCCCTTTTTGTGTCATTATATAGTGTTCGATACTCGTATCGTTTTTACTCAGCATGCATGTTACAAACACGACATAACAAGAAACATCAACGAATTTGACAAAAGCTAAATAACACAGAAAATTGACACAATAACATATATGATAATGACAAAAGTAAGATACAGAAAAATAATCGCTCACCCATGAAAAAATATTTTCTTATGTTTTTCTTTATTTATTTATTTTTTAAAATATGAATGAGTACTTAAATGCATTCAAAATCTATACTTTTTGGCAACATACAGTTACCACTACATCTAGCTTTAACAAATCTAGAGAACCTGAAGTTTTAAAGAATGCTCCTACGATTTGAACAAACCCATGATGGTTTTGCAATTTACACTATTATTTATTAAACCTTATAAAAAACAAAAGAAAAGAAGACAATGCTTAAACATTAAGGGTTTGTTTGGTTTGATGCCATGAAAGACAATCGGTATGAGTTTCGGTATAGAGAGAAATGACAATGAATTGAATCACTTGTATCATTCCCATTCTTGTTGTTTGGATAGATGAATTGGATATGGGTATCAAGTTTTTTTCTAATTTTAAATTCTTATTTAGCAACATAAAAAGTTCCTTATTTAAAGGTCTTAAAATGACACCTTACCGTACAAAAATGTTCATTTCAAAAAATTCTTTATAAAAATACACCATGCAAAATAAATTATAGTAATTGATATCTTAATTCAAATCAATATATATTATATATAAAAGGGAAGATGTACATATACTTTTTTTGTTTTCATGTGAAAAATAACAAGCAGGTATATGATAGATTTGCATAAGAGGAAAATTGGTGAGGCATAAAGTATGCTTAAAAGTAGTAAAATAAACATCTTGTTTTGAAATAAAACTATTTCTTCATTCCGATTATCACATACCAAACGCACTCTTAAACCATATTCCCCATGTCTTGTAGGCTTAATTAAACCAACTTGGTTTTACCTTCCAATGCATTTCATTTCCATCCACCTGTCCAACAAGATCATCCTGACTCACATGCACTTTTTTCACACACATATCTTATACACATTATATATATCTACTATCTCTAAAACTTTCATTATTCTTCCTACAGCAATCTCACTGCAATCTAAAGTTTGATTATAAGGTATATGCACTTACTTTTGAAAGGTATGTATAAGCACTCTGTAAATTAACCAAAACGTAAGCACAAAGTTTCTTTTGTTTTGTTTTTTTTTTTTTTTTTTTTTTTTTTAACGGCAATTGTGGCTACATGGCACTTCTAGCTCGAAAGTGTAATGAGCCCAATAACAACTGGGGTTATAGTCCAACCCATAAGGCAATAGCACCTTCCCTTACGCACGCGGAGGAAACCCTATCACCCTAGACAAGACTCGAACTTGAGACCTTGCCTAGGAAGGTAAAACCTCCATACTGTTGAACCAGAGGCCCGTCGACAAAGTTTCTTTTGTTTACATACAGTAGCTTGTTTTTAAAGTAGCTCCCCTTTAATGGGAGTACCGAATATAGCATTTATTTAGTTGCATAATAAAGCATCATAAAGTGAAATAAATTATCTAATGGACCATCTTTGTGATCACATATTATAAAAAATTTATTTCTGATCATATCTATGCATATTTACGTGCATCACAGACATGAAAAGTTTCTTGAGAAAACATTGCTCTCGATTTTTGGTTGATGAATTCAAAAGGAGATCAAGGAGCTTTAGCAGTAGCAGCAACAACGCTCTCTCCGATCATTTACTCATCGATGATCATGATTCATGTGTGAGATAATTTCCGAGATTTCTATGCATATATATACTCACAATTGATAACATGGTTTTGAATATTTATTTTAGGAGAATTTGATGATTATACAGGTAACAGTGGAACGTAATGCAAGTTCAAGAACCGTGGTTCTCAACAGACCTTCCTTCCTCAATGCCCTCAACACTCCCATGGTTTGGTTACTATACTTGTCTCTATTATAAAATGAGCTAGTATATTTTGGATAGAAGAGAATGGATTTTAGTAAGTGGGGAAAAACATACGATCAAATTGTTATCTAGCTATGCGGAAGATTAATCTCAAGCTATTAGAAAATCTAAGAGCTCAGAGCGAATACGAAATTGTAAACCACAGAAGATCAAGACAGCAGTAAGGGATAGTATCAATCTATGTCATACTAGCGAAGATAAATGGTGACTTAGCGGATAAAGAAACTACCTCTAACTCTCAAAAGGAAGATGGCGTGGTTCATGTATTCCTTGAATCATTAATATTGTTAAGGTCTCACAAATTCTTTACACATTAAGAATTTCGCGATGATTTTCCGAATTCTTACCGAAACATCTCTACTACATTATAAAACATTTTATACATTCTCAAAATGAAAGTCTTAAAATATTAATCATACACACTTACTTATTATGGAATAGTGTCTTAAACACCTACAATTAATGTAACTAATAAAACACCCTTGTATGGAAAAAAAACACCTAATAAAACAAATGATACAAATGATGAAACCTACTAACCAATTTTAACATCTGCAATTAATGTAACTAATAAAACACCTCTTACATAAAAAATTCAACTAATAAAACAAATGGTACATATATTAAAAGCTACTAGTATTAACTAATGTGGTCATCAATTATTTGACATAATACAAACCAACCATATATATTCTAATTTTACAATCACTAATTACTTTAACTAAAGCGTATGACCCTTTTACTACCTTAGCATTTTGAGCTTAATGGCCATATGTTTTATACTTTTCTTTTTATCGCCGTTTCTGTTATATTTCGCATCTTCATGTTTTCTTGTTAAAAACGCCTCTTGTTACATTTATTGTCGTAAGAAACAATAGTAGAGTACCTATTAACTTCATAACATTATTCGCATTCATCATGAAAAACATATAATCAGAAAATACTAGTTGCCAAAAATTGTATTAAACATATATGGTATATTGTGTTGAAACTCCCACACAAGTCCTCTTATGAGAGGCAGTGTAACTTAGGACCTTAGCTTACAGTGTATCTTATGCATGTGTCATGTTTCAAGTGTTTGGTTTCATTCCACCTTATGAGTGCTTTTGGTCACCATGGTGATGCGCAGATAAGTAGGGTACACAAACTATATGAAAGTTGGGAAGATGAGTACTCTCGTGTAGGTTTTGTGGTAATGAAGGTGAGTCTCTTCTTATTTCAAATATTTCTGATTTACACCATGAAGAAATATCATCTATATTTCTGCATTTCATATGTAGGGCAATGGAAGAAAGGCTTTTTGCTCCGGCGGCGATATAGTTGCTATGCATGATATGGTAAAAGAAGGTATAAAAAGCGCCACTTATCTAGTCTCTCGCTCTGTCACTCACTCTTTTCATAGTAAATTTGCCACTTGGAGATCAATGTAAACTTAATTTCATCATGTGCAGGGAATATTGAAGGAAGCAAAGAAATATTTTCAAGGGCATATAAATTTATATACCTCATTCATACATATTTAAAGCCAAATGTAAGCATTATATGCTATTACTTTAGCAAAAGGGTTTAGTGAATCACAAGCATTTGTTAATGAGCATCTATAAACATCAATGGTTTTGTATCAAATACTAGACAACTGGACATCAACATTTTAGTATGACATGGTATAACTCAAACTATATTGGAATATGGTTGTCTGTGTAGGTGGCTATCTTGGATGGGATTACAATGGGTGGAGGGGCTGGAATTTCCATACCTGGAACATTCAGGATTGCAACTGATAAAACTGTAAGGATGCTATACACGCACACTCAAACAACCTATGCCACATGAAAACTGAGAAGTTGAGTCCGAAGGCTGAGTACCTTATAAAGTTCTGGGCCATGTCTTTAAACTGATTTGGAGGTTTTTGTGCTAGTTATTGGCTTGGGGTTGGGGTGCTGCAACTGGCTTAGAGTTGTAGCCTCTTGCAGTATAGTGATATGGAGATCTTGCATTTCCTTTAGTGTTAGTTATACTTATGGGTGTGTAGGCGTGACAAGAGCCTCATGTGCTTAAGTTGGGGACTTTGAAACACCCCGTTTCACAAAGAAAAAAGTTATAGAATTTTTAACTTCTTATAAGACTTACAGTAACGGTCTAACGGACTACTAATTACGTCCACCTTAATTTAAGACTGAGAGCTTATTGAGCTAGCCTTTGTTGTAGGATTTTGTATTACACCCTTGGCATCGTTGTTTATGTTCCATGTTTATTTTTCTTGCTTCCAAAACGATTTCAAATTAAATATGATTATATCTCTTCAGGCTTTTGCTACCCCTGAAGTATTGATTGGTCTTAATCCTGATGGTGGTGCTTCCTATTACCTTTCACATCTACCGGGTTATTTAGGTATCTATCTTATTTTGAAAGTAACTGTGCATTTCTGGATTCCAAACTACAATATAAGTTGTTTGCAATATATAATTCATCAACAACGGTGAAAATTAAAAAAACATCACATTGTGCTTTCTGTAAAAAACAAACATTAAATTATATGCAGGGGAGTATCTGGCTCTAACAGGAGACATACTGAATGGAGTAGAGATGATGGCATGTGGACTTGCAACACACTATTCACATAGCGCGGTTAGCACACTGCTCTTACGCTTTTTAATTTTTTTATAATGATGTTTGTGTTTGTTTTCATGAGCAGTATCATCATTTTCCACAGAATATTGTGTTAATTGAAGAACGTCTTAGGAATCTTATAACTGATGATCCTTGTGTCATTAAAACTTCTCTTGAAAATTACACTTACCCTGACGTTCCACCAAGTAAAAGTTTTCTCAAAAGGTAAAGTTTTGCAGGGATTTTTTTCGAAATGCCTTTTAACTAAGGGGGTTTGTGTTATTTTGTGCAAATGATTGTTTACCTTACATGTGTAGGATGGAAACCGTCAACAAATGTTTTAGCCATGGTACCGTTGAAGAAATCATCAACGCCTTGGTAATTTTGAAACATTTTACATGTCTTCAATTCCTGGTGACTATTTCTTGAAATTTTAAGTAATTAAAGATCATGAATCTGAAATTTCCAAACAGGAATGGGAAGCTGCAAAAACTCATGATAAGTGGTGCCATTCTATCTTGAAAAAACTTAAATACGCCTCACCTCTGAGCTTGAAGGTTTCCTTGAGATCAGTAAGTCTTTCTTAGATATATTCCTTCACTCGGATCCAGTAGCGAACCTAGAAGAGTTTTGGGAATGCATATGCATATCCTAAACTTTTTTACAGTATTTGTTTGGTAATGCAGCTAGCATAAACGGTTAAAAGTTAAAACCATAATCTGTAGGTGCTAGTTCCATAACATGATAGTGAAGTCTATTTGTTAATCATTTCTATTTTTCTTCACTTTGTTTTCAGATACGAGAAGGACGGTTTCAAACTCTTGATCAGTGCCTAATTCGCGAATATCGATTAGTTTCCCGAGCAATGTCGTGCGAGATATCAGGTGATTTTTGTGAGGTATGTTGGTTACCATCGAATGTTTATCTACTCATGAATGTTTATTTGCCAATGGAATCGCCTTATCGATCAATAGCATCTTCATCAGGGTGTTCGCGCACGAATGCTAGATAAGGATTTCGCACCAAAGGTACTAGCGTTGTTATTTCTTATTGCACTTTATTTACTAAATCAATCTAGCTCCTTGCTTAATTCTTGATTTGCATACTTGAGGGATCTTGATTCACATAATCTTTTCTCTAAATACTGAAATTTGTAAAACTAACTGATGAGAAAATGAAAAATTAATACATTGTATTAATGTTATATCTCGCGCGTTTGGTTTGTTTGATCGATTAAGCAAGCTAGATCCTATTCATTTGTTTATCATTTTCTTCTTTTCTTAACATGAACTCGTGTTTTCCACACCTGGCGCAGTGGAACCCTCCAACCTTAGAGCATGTATCACAAGACATGGTCGATGAGCACTTCTGTCCCCTCGGTTCACTTGAGCTTGAACTAGATTTGCCTTCCGAGGCTCTAAGCAACGAGCTGATCAGTGACGCTTGTGAAATTCAATACTGAAATTCGAATCGGAAAACATCTTGTAATCTTAAGCCTTTAAGAAATTGGCCTTAGGGTAGGTGACAAATAATGGATTAAATGAATCTGTCTCATAAAACATTAGCATCGATCTGTAAAGTGTAAACGAAGTACAAATATTCAGTTTTGGACCAGTTGGACATCTACAACATTAATTAATGGCTTGCCGGCCTAACTTTTCCAGAAAGCAGTGAGACTCTAGCTTGTTACAATTGCATCATTCAAAGCCCAAAAGTTGTATTATGATAAATTATTGTAATTTGTTTGATGAGGGTGAGCTAGTAAAACTAAAGACTTTTAATTTTGCAAGTAGAAATAAAAAAATTTCTAGCACATAATAAGAACTAGGAGTAACAATAGAACCTGAGCTCACACCGTTGATACAAAAGTTGGACGTTCTCGATTTGGAGCTCGGTTCTCGTATCAATTGAGAATTGCCGCTGAGACCTGCGCACTAAGAGACAAGAAACACCGTTAGGCTTACCGTGGGATTGTCTCCACGATTATCCTCGCGTGAGAGTGAGTAATCGGTTTAGGGTTTAAGGAGTTTTAGGGTTATGAGATCGCACTTAAACGAGGATATGATTCCTTTATATACGCACGGAATCCTTGTAGGTTCCGTGTTCCCAACCTTCGCGATCCCGCCTAAGTTGGTTGGGAATGATTATCTTCTTATTTTAGAAGATATCATATATCTATTCCAGAATAGATTTGGGCTTGGGCTTTCGTGAGCCCAAACCATTATTGAAAGTGGCCCGCCGTGCCGGGCTTGTTAGTATTGGGTTGTGGTCGGGTTTATGACCCGATACCGTACTATACGTCATCATGTCCCCAGGTCTAGTATGCGCATGCGAATCATGATGCTAGACTAATGACCGTAGTCCAAAAACAAAGAACGCATTTAAACGTATCCAGAAGCCATACACCTACCCGTAGGTGCAATGTATCGAGACATCCAAGTGAATAGGTAATGCCTCGTTAATCGGGAAAGTTACCGCCCGTTGTCACATCAAACCATCTCGACCCACAATGAAGACTAGTGGAATCCACGTGTCGCCAATCGTGTGGAAAGAAGAAGTATATAACTGGCGATTCATTGTCACCGGATTCCTCACAAGAAAACACCATCCGCCATTTCTAAAGCATTTTAAGAGTCGTTATCCCAAAAGTAACCAACCACAAAGGTAATCGCGTGCGATATAGCAAAAAGTATATCATCATGGTTAAACAGGTTGTCCGACTTTACCTCCGACCTTAATTTGATCGATCCGATGGAATTTTCCTGATTACTTTATACCCGGACGTGCATCCAACGGTTCCGGATGCGCGAAAGCCACGATTGCGGATTTCCGGTGGAAAGTGGGTGTATACACACGGTTATTCAATTTGCGAATCAACGTGTGCCTATCACGCTTTCGTGCGATGTGTTAAACTATTATCGTTACACATATCGCGGTTGCATTGTATCGGCGCGGCTAAAATTACCAATTTTGAGGTAAATTGCCGTCGATGGGGATTAACCCTACCATCCACTTATTCGCGCTTTTATCACACCACATGGGCGCATGGGTGGGTTTCCTTTTCAAACGCTACCGGTAGATTACGAGTATATACGAGATAAGTTAGATGCCCTTAGGAATTGGAGGAATACTTCTTCCGGGTAGATGATACATGTTTTCCCGGAATTATGATTTTTATACCAAGGGAACGCTATGAGAGGGATGAGTACCCGTGGCTGGTCGTATAACATCGAGGATGCGAATCGATAAATGCAAACCGCATCCCCATCGATGCATATCCCGAGGATTTTTGGTGCACATGGGAATCACCGTAATTATTATGGCCTCAAGATGAGATCCCTATATTCTTAGACGCCAATGGCCAGGGTGGGTACTTATTCCTCCGTACTTCAGTGTGTAAATATTGTAAGAACAATCTTCCGTACATATTGCGCATAATATAACCTGTTTGTATATGTGTCTTTGTCTTGCGCAGAGATGGATACATTTACATCGACAACTAGCGAATGCCCCCGCAAGTGAGGACAGAGAACGACCGTTGAGGATGACGAGAGCCAATATTAGGCGTGATCGCTGGGCGTGTCATGGAACCGACCGCAGGGATACAGGACCGTTCCTCCGCTGCGGTGGAGGCAACGCCCTGCAGAGCCGTCCCGATCCGAGGTGACTCCCGGTGGCGCGATCATCGCCGTAGGTAGTAGCTCACCAAGAGGAAGAAGAAGAAGAAGCTACGCTTAGTCGCAAAAGGACCCGAAGAGATCATGGTGCGGGCCCTTCAAAGAAGAAGCGTCCCGTGATTCAAACTGTGGAGTTGTCCTCCACTGATGAAGCGTCGTCGCACCCATCTGCCGATGACGCGGAGCCAAAGTAAGTAAAACCATACATGTATAACCTTCATTAGTTGGTGAATGTGCTTTTGTGATTCTAACATTGCGTTGGTGATCATTCGCAGACGGAAAGCGGTCATAGAGTCACCTCAGCGAGTCCAACACGGTAGTGATCCCGAGCCGCCGAGCCGTGATAATGAAAACCAAGCCGATGCGTATGCCCTGGATCAATTAGTTGAAGAATTGGTTCAAGTCTCCGCCATCGCTTCGTTAATTGTGAAGTCGAAAGATCAAGTATCCGTAGGGAGGACCAAAGCTCAAGAAGGACCAAACAATAGCTCTGTTGAGGCGCTTGTGGCAAGCACGCAAGCGAATCGGATAGCGCTTCGCAGAGGCTAGTGATCTCAGCGCATATGCGCAAAAACAAAGCCGAGGACAAGATGGCACTAATGTGTCAAATAAGTCGATCATACCGAGGTCGCCAGTACAAGTCGTGTGTCATTGGGCTCTTAAACATCTAGCGAGGCAAGGAAAGTTTGTTTGCACAGTTGGGGGAGCTTGGGACCACTGTGAGCTGGTCATTGGAGGTGCAGGAGGCTAAGCTGCGCAAGATGAGCATCGAGTACGACGAGGAGTTGTATCCTCAGCTTATGTCTACCATAGCGGAGCGCAGGTGGCTCATAGGCCACGGTATTCGCCTAGCTGCCCTTAGCACCCTGGAATCGCCAGAGGTGGTGAATGCTTTCGGGGAGGTAGTGCAGTGTGCTCTGGAGCGCGGTAAGTCGGAAGCTATTGAAAAGCTTCACGAGGCAAACTGCTGAGGCGCCACATTTGGATAAGGTACACGAGTATGATGTTGAGTCATATGATCACTTGGTCGCCGCTATGCAAAAATGAAAGACTTGAGCTACCAATGATTTTGAGCTTGAGCGATCAAGATTATCCCATAAATGTGATTATGACGGGTTAACCTTGGCGTCATCGTCATCGAGGATGTCAAGCACGGCCCGACTATTATCTGAAGCCTCATGAGTCACGGCTCAAGCACCGCTGCTTTGCGCGCCCTAGGGATAGCCGTAATCCATTTGCGTTGGAGAAGGAGGTACCTTTAAAGGAAGTCCTGGAAGCGCATGCAACCCGTCTTGCTAAGAAAAAAGGTATTGCGGGTAAAGCTATTTTGTGTGGGGTTGGTGCAGCCCACTTGCCGAGGTCTGATGGAGTGCCGGTGTGTGTAGCTCGTGTCGCATCGAGTGCAGATGTGTTGAAGAGTATCAGCGAAGTTAAAGATGCGACAAGTCATGTTGGCACTTCGTCACTTAGGCGTTGTAATAGCTTGTAGCGGATATGTTTTTGTAATAACTCGTAGTTATAAATAAAGGTCTTTTTGTCGCTGTGGATATAACTAAAAGTGTAATGTAAGCCTATCTGTTTGTCTTTGTATGGAAAATGTATGTGTTGCCGAAGAAACAAACGTGTAAGCTACTGCAAATGTAGAAAATTCATAGTCGTGTATGAAAATTATAGTATACTTGGGAAATAATTCTAAGGGTCCGTTTGGTTTGTAGATGGGTTTAGGATTAGGATTAGGATTTGGATTTGGATTTGGATTTGGATTAGGATTTGAATTTGATGTATGAGAGTGAATATATATTATAAAAATGATAAATAATTAATTGATGTAAAATAAAATATTTTTTAAATTAAAATAAAGATTAAAATAATCTTTAAACTATTAATGAAGAGAAAAAGACAAAGTTAAAAGCAGTGTGGCCCACTAACAGTACCAAAACCTGTCCCTCCCACTCTCTTTACAAAATGGATGATAATGAGGCATGAGACCCAATTATTCAGACTAAAAATGTTATGATTCACAGCGTACTGTAAATATCGTATTAAGGAAGCAAGTGTCTTGGCTCCAAAGTTTGTTAAACATGCATCGTGCATTCTGCGCACCCCGTAGAAGCGCGCATATCTTATTCCAACGTCTTGAGAACAAGGTGTTTAACAAGGATGCGTGATCCGGTGTTGATGGGTTTGCAACCCTCTTACTCAACAAGTTAGTTAGTAGGTCAACTTATCCTTTTACCATCGTGGGTTTATTCATAGTGCATGCACGCCATCGTGGGCAAGAAAAATAAAAAATTGTTAAGGCATACAGTATATGGAGATAACAACTTAAAATGTGTCGCGGAGTTAGCTAGAAACCGCGACGTTCTTATTAATACTTGCAAGTTTATCAAGAAATAACAAAGAAAACAGTAAATATGAAAAATAAAAACTGAGTACATGAATGTTTATTGAGCACCGAAAGTGCGGAGCGCCTCTGTACTGTGCCGTAGCTATCCTTATAGGTAGCACCTCTTGAGGTTCTCGATATTCCATGTCTTGTGTAGGTCACGACCATCCAAACCTCAGAACGGTGCAGCGCTGTGCGCCTTGCTGTTTCAAGAACCTCATAAGGTCCTTCCCACTTTGGTCCGAGCTTTCAGTATCTTCGCTGGCTTGCCTCATTGGCGCGGTAGACAAAGTCGCTGTCCGAATGAAACACCGCGTACCTTGGCATCATAGTATCCTTTCATTTTGACTTCGACATTGCCTCCCGTATGGCCGCCGCTCGCGTCTTTCGTCCAAGAGGTCCAAGTCGACACGCCTTTCGCCGCCGCTTGTAGTCACATTGATCTCCATGATGCGGATAGTTGGCATGCCGATCTCGGTTGGTATAACGGCTTCATCCCGTATACTAGAGAAAGGGGTATCCTCGTGCTAGTTTTAACCGAGGTGCGGTGCGCCCATAGTACATGTGAAAGTTCTTCACCCACCTTCCTTTGTGCTTGTCCAAGCGTGCTTTGATTCCTTCACCGGAGCTTCGATTTGCGCTACCGACTAAACCATTGGTTTGTGGGTGCGAATCGACGCAAAGTGTTGGGTGATGTTTAACTTTTGCACCAATCTTTGAAGGGTTGTCGCGAATTGTTTCCCGTTGTCCGAGATGATTTCACGGGTAATCCGAGCGCATACAATGTTGTCCCGCATAAAGCGTTTTACCCGATTGCCGGTGATTGTCGCCATCGCTTTTGCCTCAATCCACTGGTGAAGTAGTCTATAGCTACTATGAGGAACTTGAGACCGCCCCGCTATTGGAAAAAGGACCGCGATATCAATGCCCCATTTGTAGAATGGCCACGGCGCCGTGATTGGCGTTAACTCATGCTGTGGTTGGCGCGGTACGGGTCGTGGACTTGGCAATCATTGCACTTCCTTATCAAATCCCGCATCTTTATGCATGGTTGGCGAGAGTATCCCGATCGCATGGCGCGTGCTACAACAGATCGTGGTCCTGCGTGCATGCTACATGAACCTTCATGGATTTCTCGCAGCACATAATTTGCTTGTAAGGGCCGACGATCGAAGCCATGGTTGGAGGAAAGAACGTCGATAAGATGTTGTCGCTAGTCAAATCTGCTGGTGGCGCCGTATTCTCATGAGCTCATGCTTCTTGGGGTAATGTACCTTTGCTTAAGAATTTCGCAATCGGTGTCATCCATGTAGGACCATCCTCCTCACGACGATTGCGGAGACTTCCATCTCGAAATTGACTTGCTTTTTCGGTGTTTCCACCAAAGACTTGCTTTGATAAGTGTGCGAAAGCTTGTCGAGGCGATCTTGCTCGATGCATCCGCTGCGATTTTCTCCTCTAGGGACTTGCTTGATAGTAAACTGTCAAAGCCTTTGATCGATGTCTTAGTCTTCTCAAGATATCGAATCATATTTTCTTCTTTGCCACGTATTCACCCAACACATGGTTGGCCACCAGCCGGAGTCCACATTTGCTTCAAGTTACGACGCCCATTCGAGCCGCAATGCGTAGTCCAATGATCGTGGCTTCATATTACGCCTCGTTGTTTGTCGAGGTAAATTCAAACGCAGCGGCGTAAGTGAATTCCATCCCTCGGGTTTGTGAGAATAAGGCCGCCCACGAGCCATCCACGCACGAGGACCCGTCTCGTAAACAAAATCCATGGATCTTGTAGTTTTTCTCGCTGGTGTAGGTACCTCGTCGAAGATTCGCTTCGATGATGAAGTCCGCCGAACTTGTCCTTTTATTGCGGTACGTGGTCTGTAAGAGATATTATGTTCGCTAGCAATACACTCCACTTCGGAGTCGCCCCGACGATCGGGTTTGGAGATGATCCGCTTGATGGCTTGATCTGTGATTACCGCTATCGGGTGCGCGCTGAAGTACCGGTGCATCGCTTGGCGGCAAAACACTAATGCCAAGACCAGCTTTTCCATGGCACTATAGTTCATCTCCGTCTTCTTAAGCGCTTTGCTTACAAAATAGATAGGGTTTGCACCGAGTCCCTATTCATTAAGAGTAATCGCTACCGATCGCCCATGAGTCGCCGATAAATACATGATCGCTCTTCCCCGGTCGGGTGCCACGAGTGTTGGGAGTGTTGCTAGATCTTTGTTTGAGTGTGGTGAAGGCTTCTTCCGCCTCCGTCGCCCACCGAAAGTCACCCTTTTATACACTTCTTGAGTGTTTTGAAAAGAGGCAATGACTTTTTCACGATTTAGACAGAACCGCTGAGGCCAGCCGATTTTCCATTGAGGGATTGGACTTCCTTCAGCAAGCGTGGTGAGGGAAGCTCTATTACACGCTTTGTCTTTTTCGGACAAGGTTTTATGCCATCGGTTCTATCAAGTACCCTAAGAACATGCCTTGATGAGAGCGAAGGTGCATTTCTTAGGATTTAGCTTCATGTTGATCTCGTAGAGTCTTGAATGTTTCTTCTATGTCGCGCACAAGTTCATTTTCAAGATGACTTTTTATGACGTGTCATCCACATAGACTTCGTGTTGCGCCCCCTGCTTTTCAAAGGCATTGTCTACCAACCGACGATAGGTGGCACCAAGATTCTTCAAGCCAAACGGCATTTTTGTGTAACAAGACACGCCTTGGCTTGTGTGGAAAGTCGTCTTTTCCTCGCCTTCCGGGCTATTTAGTATCGGTGATACCCTTGTACGCGCCAAGAAAACACTTCAACGGTACCCACACAAGGACTCTATTTTCCAATCTATCTCGGTAATGGGTAGCGATCCTGCGGGCATGCTTTATTAAGGTCGGTGAAGTCTACACACATTCGCCACCTACCATCGCTTTTTTTGACCATTCCGGGTTAGAAAGCCATCGTGGTAATAGACTTCACGCATAATTCCGTGATTTACCAATTTACGTACCTCGCCAAGATCGCTGCGCTCTCCCGAGCTTGGCCACGCTTCTTCTGGCGATCGGCGAGTATCCTTGTCGGATTCTAAGTTTATGCTCGATGATCGGCGTGGTACTCGACCATGTGTTTGGGCTCCACGCGAAAATATCCACGTTCTTTTGTAGGAGCGCGACACACCGCCTTGCCGTTGTCCGACAATGACCCTCCAATGGTTATTTTTCGTCCGGGTATTCGGGTGAATTGCGACCTTCAGTTGGGGCTTTGGCCGCCAAGACCGCCGGGATTGGTTCCATTTCGCATGTAACCGTGTTACATTCTCTGTTTGGTACCGTGGCATTGTAAAGGGTGACAATGCCCCTTCATCGAAATTTAAGCATCCCGCGCCGTTGATGGCACCGCTGCGATGATCGATATCCCCGGTCTCCCAATGATGCCATTGTATGACGAGGGGATTTGATCACCATGAAATCCATCCAGGTTGTCGTAGAGTGGTCCGCTGCCAACGCCGACTAGTAGTCGCAATTGTCCCATGGGCCATATTTTTCACTTGTGAAACCGGTGAGTCCGTGTTGACGGATTCAACCGACTACGTATTTCGTGTCGTAGTCTTCTAAAGCAATGATCATACATGATATTTGCCGATGCTCCACCATCGATGTACATGCGGTGTATGTCGTGACCACCGTGACCGATTTCGATGGTGAGGGCTCACTTCTGCGTTGTCCGCAGATTAAGGTAGGGAAGAGATTTCACTTCTTGGAAAACTCTGCCGACCTTTTGTCTAGTGGTTCGTTGCCACGTCTGTATCATGTAGATTGTGTCGGCCTTATCTTTGGGTGTCTCCTTCTTGCTTCCATTCTTTTGCTTATCTCTTCCTCCTTAATGTTTTTAACTAGGTGGTCCAATCGCCTCCTCGACCATCTTGTCGATGAGTTGGCGCGGTGGACACACTCGTTAGTGGTGTGACCCTTTGCGCGTGGTAGTCACAAGATCCATTTCCGGTCGCCGATCTTCGGTGTGCGCATGCGGCGGTCTTGGGAAATTTGCTCCTTCTGTGCAGTATTTCCTTTGGGGTTTTGATCTGGGAGTATACCATCATTATCTCTGTCTCTCGCCGCTCCTCCGGCTGCGATAGCTCTCGTTACGGTTGTTACCTCGGTCGTTGGATTGTCTCCCAGTTGTTCCCGTGACCGTAACTAGAATGGTTCTTTTGCTATTCGCCGCGCGGCTTCTCCCTCGGACAAAGATCGAGGCGCTTCATGAGTTCATCAAAGGTCTCGTGGATCTTGTCGCTAACCTCTTGATGAGTTCGGGTTGTTAATCCCATTCATGAAGCCCGAGATTTTTAAGACTTGTGGCATGCTTTAACTCGCATGCATTCATCTTTGAAGCGTTCCATGAATGCGCCTGGATTCTCGTTTTACCCCGGCGAGTTCGACAGATTTTTAGCACACTTTTGCGTTGAGTAAAATTTAGGCGAACGCCTTTCTTAACTCTTCAAAACCATTCACGCTTCTTTGTGGGAGTTTGTTGAACCGCCTGCGCGCTTCCACGGTGTGGAATTAAACATGTGGCACCAAACCGGTTGTGGCGGTTTTCAATGGTCGCGTCGATTCAAAATTTTTAGGTGATCGTCGGGATCACCGTCCCATCATAGGTTTTAACATTTGCAGCATGCGCCTTTTCTTGTTCTCGAGAAATCACTAATGCGTTTGGTGAACGATCCACTTTCTCGACGGCGCCATGGGAGAGACATGTCTTCCTCTTGGCTATCGCGTCGCTCGGATTTCCAATGCCTCAGATCACTATCCTCGTTGTCCGAGGAGTTGTCAAGATGAATTTACCTTCTTACGGCGCTTGCTACGGCCCTCGTAGTCGACTCGTAGTCCGGATCGAAGGACTTTCACTGGGAATGCCGCCCTAGCTCGTCACGTGCTTTGCGGCTACCCAATCTAAGCGATATCTGGGCGCTGCCGTTCTTCTCTATCACTATCACTCGGTGTGCATGGTGAGATGTCTCATCCTCCTCAATTCTCCTCCCTATTCTCGTTGAATACCGGGGTCGGCCGCTATCTCCCGCGCTTTTCTTTCCCGATAGCGCAGTTGGGAAGTTTCGTATTCAGAATCGAAGTTGAGTCGGGCCTTCAAGTTCGACCGATCTCTTTTTCTTCCTCTTGCATGAGGCGGTTAATGTTTCGTAGTTTTGGGACACGAAACTTCGGTGCTAGTTCGTGCGACTCCTCGAGGCGAGTCGTTTGTTTCTTTGCTTTACCTTTATCCCTACTGGTGCCTCCGGTACCTTTGTCGTCGGTTTAGCGATTGGAAGGGAGTAGTAAAGACGGTGCGCAGCTGGGTCTACTCCACTCGTGGTGGTTGTAGTGGCTTGGGTTGTTCCCGAGTGCGGTTCCACCGTAGGAAGATCAAGTCTTGACCGATCCCTTTAGCAGTCACTGGTTGTCCCTGTGGGTCCGCTAGGATTAGTCCACTCGCGACTTCTTCCCCATAAGGTCCGATCGCGATCGCCGATTGCCGTGCTTTGTCATTCTAGTGTCGGTTCTTAGTGTAGGGTCCCACGGATGGCGCCACTTGTTGATACAAAAGTTGGACGCCTCGATTTGGAGCTCCTGCTCGCACCAATTGAGAATTGCCGCCGAGACCTGCGCACTAAGAGATAAGAAACACCGTTAGGCTTACCGTGGGATTGTCTCCACGATTATCCTCCGCGTGAGAGTGAGTAATCGGTTTAGGGTTTAAGGAGTTTTAGGGTTATGAGATCGCACCTTAAACGAGGATATGATTCCTTTATATACGCACGGAATCCTTGTAGGTTCGTGTTCCCCAACCTTCGCGATCCCGCCTAAGTTGGTTGGGAATGATTATCTTCTTATTTTAGAAGATATCATATATCTATTCCAGAATAGATTTGGGCTTGGGCTTTCGTGAGCCCAAACCATTATTGAAAGTGGCCCAGTTCGTGCCGGGCTTGTTAGTATTGGGTTGTGGTCGGGTTTATGACCCGATACCAGACTATACGTCATCACACACATTTCAGTTATAAACTTGATAGATAATTTACGTAATAATTTGACACACACATTAAAATTGTGACCATAGATAATATGACTTGATACTTCACGCTTACACGCATTTCGTAAAATGTGAATGTACGTGACTAGAAATGAGAGTTTAAAAAGTGAGTATAACTTTTTAGACATACTTTCACACTTATTTATCGTATAATATCTCAAAAACATTTTAAACAAAACTCGAAACTTATAACATTTTAATTGATAAAAACTTTTAGTTGATGAACAATCCACATAGCTTACTGTGAAAATATACACTAGCACATGACAAATTGAAGGGATGGGAAGATTGTACTGAATGCTATCAAAGAAGCTGTTGTTATTAAGATGATGGGAAATTGGGAATCATTGTTATAGACTCTGTAAATGTCAAGGAAGTTGAGGCAATTTGGAGTTTAAAGCTGCAAAGGACTAAATGTTCATAGTATGAGATGATGTATAGATCTTTTTAGTATTGTTTCAATGTGTATTTCAATTGTTATAGTTGTTATAGAATAAGGTTGAATGGCTCGTTTTAGTTAGCTCTTTATGATCAGCTCCAATAAGTATTGCATAGGTTTGTCATGACAATACTTTTGCAGCTTGTTAACCTTTGTGATCATATAATTCTCCTTTCAAAAAAAAAAAAAAAAAAACTAGAAAAAAAAAAATAGTGTGAGCACGTAAAGCCATGATTTTTATTCACGTACTTTCAGAAATTTTTTGTGACGTATTCATGCATTTTGACATTTTTTGAAGGGATAATTAGCTGTAAATGTATATAAGTTGTCACTTTTTAATATGTTGTGTAACGTTTTTATTTTTTCTTATTAAATTTGTATAACTTGCTAATTATCTTATTGTGTGTATTAAATGACTTGATTAAGTAAAAGTGATGACGTGATACGGTTAATCACTTTTACTTAACACACAATAGGATAATTAACAAGTTCTACACATTTAATAGGAAAGAATGACAATTTGGATACATTTACAAACAATTAACCACTACAAGAAAAAGTAGCTTTAGTGACGAGAATTCAGTGACGAGAAATATTTTTGGTCACTATTTAAATGTAAATAGTGACGATATAATTTTTCGTCATTATTTTTGGTCATCGAGAGAAAGTCGGTGACGAAACTTATAAGTGGTCACTATTTAGTCACTAAATTACATAAATAGTGACGAGAAATTTAGTCATTAAGTATAGTGATGAAATTTTGGTCACTATTTCACATATTGCTAACTCTTTAAGAATAAAGGCATTTAGATATGTACTTATTAAAACTTGCACACTCGTAAATTAATCCAAAAATCGTAAACACTATCAAACGTTACGGATAAAATTTGTATTATAGAGAAATATGCAAAATTGCACATATTTAACTTTCTTTGATGTATTCTCCCCTAAACATATTATTTGAAACAAATGTTTTGAAAATCAAGTTTTTTAATCGACCTGGTCAAGTCACCGGGTTACCGGTTCGACCGCCAGGTCAACCCGGTTCCTATTAAAAAAACTATTTTTTTCAACGGTTCGACCACCGGTCTATAAAAAAGATGAAAAAAACCAAACCCGGTCGGGTTTTTAGATCGAATCGGGTCAACCCAAGTCACTTAAAACCCGACAGGTCTAACTGGTTATCTCGATTCTAAAACCCTTGTTTTTTTTACCCGTCTTTTGACCCGGTTCGACCGGTTGAACCGGTTTTAAAACATTGTTTGAAACAAACTTTCAAATTTCAATATGTTAAAAAATAATAATAAAAATAAATAAATAAATAAAAGAAAAAAAAGAAAAAAAAACTTGTATATCAAACATTTAAAAAAATAATTTATAAAAAATAACCATTAGATCTCAAAATAACTATATTATCCAAACACTATAACTTATAAGTTATAAAAATATTTATAAAAGACTATATTAGATGCATAAAAGACTATCTCCGTTCAAAAAAAAGATCATCACTCTATTATCCAACCCGATCATCACTATTTTTATAAGTATATCGACCCGCCCGATCATCACTCTTTATCCAAACACTATATTAGATCTCAAAATCCAAACACCGCTCATCGTCACTCTCGTAAATAACTTCACCATGTAAATTCATCGCCTCGCTCATCGCCGGGCCAGCCATCGGTCGCTCTCGTTGTGTTACGGTTCGGATCTCAAGCTCTCATTTTCGGATCAAATTTTTTTACGGTTCGGATCTCAAGCTCTCATTTGATTGTTATGTTAAATCTAGGGCTAAAATTATCACGTTATTTTAATTTGATTTTTATGTTAAAGTTATATGTTAAATTTAGGGCTTGATTATTGAAATGTTAAATAAGAATGTGTTTTAGTGGATAATTGTGCTAGTTTGGTAAATAAGTTGTTCAAGTGTAATTTCTAATCAGAAACTAAGTCAAGTAAGTCAAGTAGACGATAGGAGACGCGGAGAGAGTGAGGGCCTAGAACCAAATATATTGAGTGGTAATCACAAAGTAATTCAAGTAGACGATAGGAGATGCGGATTGATAAGCTCTGGATAAGAGTGTGCACTTTGTATGCCCGCCTTTGTGCTGAGCTAATGTAAACGGTTAAGGTGGAATAAATGCTAAGATTGTGTACCTAAATGTGTGACGGATGAATGTTGCTATGACTTGAATCTGTTCAGTGTTAGTGAATTTGAGTACATTTGCATTTTACATTGTGAATATCTATCTTCATGTTTGGTCATCCCTTATACAGTAAGGATCAAATCGGTAGCATATTAGTTATCGAGTGGTAAGTTTGTGGATAGAGATATAATAGTTTTGGGGCTAAAGACGTTTTTGGTACACGGACAGGAAATTTGGCTATGACCGATATTAGTAACAAGTATTGAGTATCCATCACCAAAAACATCTACTTAATTGTGATAATATTCAAAACTATTTTGAGACTTTGAGTGTACGTACACGGATCCAATGTGAGATGCTTAGTGGCGCCAATGTCCATGTACCAAGTAGACTATACGATAACCGTGAATGTATAAGTGATAAGATACTTGTTTAGCATGACAATCTAGAAGCTCGTGAATCATGTCAAAGTTGTAGAAAGATATTTTCGAGACGATAGAAGATTCAATGCATAAGTGATAGGATACTTGTTTAGCATTACGTAAAAGTTTACTGATAACTCTTTACACTTGATCAGGACATATTTTCTATAATTTCCAGTAAGATATACACTGAAGATTAAACATCATTCTCTTGTTACTACCTTGTTAAACATCTTTTAGATTATACTCCAAAAAGACTCTTAAGGTAGAAAATAGACGGGTCCACCGGGTTTTTATATGAAAACGAGTAAATTCTTGTGTGGGTCAAGACATGTCATGATAACTAGCTGATAATTTATTGTTATTTTTCTAAGAATTTACTACTTTTAATATGATTACCAAAAGTATATTAATACGATAATAACTGTTTTACTACTTACAAAAAGAATTTAATCGACTTAAACAAATTTAGCTATATGAAAGTGGAAACTAGATGGGTAAGAATGACAAACATCCAAACCCCTAGAAGAAGTGAAACCGGTTCATGAAATCTGCTGCCAAGAGGGTCAACCAAAGGCCATCATGCCATGTAAACCAAGATTCCGGTCGTGCGAGTTCAAAATTCCTTGATCGGTGGAAATCTCTTCATTGATTGCAAATACAACTGAATCTTTAATGCATAGTCTTCCTTTCCGGTCTAGTCTAAAGGAAATGTAGGTTGTTTTCGGTTTCCTATTCGCTTGTTGTCGACTTTTGCGATCAAAGTCATTGTAGATTTTGGCGTGCTTGGTAAATGTCATTACCAAAATCTATGTTTCATATGGTCCTTCTCGCTATTATGACATGTTGCTATGCCCAATAAAGCTAACATTTAAAGTAACTTTTAACCATAATTATTACGAAAGAGTGTTGTGTTCCTCGTGTGAAAATGGGTGGTCTGTAAAATGAGTATTCGAAGCTACGATCATCGAACAAGTTGAATAACAATGTTGGTTCAATCGGGCTATTGGCCATATCATCTTTAGCGTGTACATGCTTAATCAAATTATATTGTTCCATTTCGGTTGATAAACTTTAAATTTTCATTCACACTTGCAGACTTGTGGTTGTCGAAAGTGATCTAAATGGTCATTTGAAGGCCCTTAAAGATTATTTTCTTCTAGCAAAAGGGATTTCTTCCGGTATTAATCGCTAAAAGCAAGCATAATTTCTCATCAACAGTAAATTCTTCTTTTGTGTAGCGTTAATGCTTAATGAAACTTGGTTGTATTACGAGTTTCCTTGAAGGGAGTCGCTGATTAATGCGGCTACCACCTCGGCAACCATTTAAATTTATAAACATGTAGGTCACTAGTATGTATCCTCTCAACTATGTGATTTTATAAGTTTTAAGAGTAAAATAAATTTTAACTTTTATGAATATCCTTCTTCCACCACTTAAAAGACCGGTGGTGGTGTGTCAATAGACTCAATCCCAAAGAACACTCCGGGATCTATGCAAGGTCTAAGGTCAACTCCATTAAAGGTTGTTAAAGATGACCCACAAATGGAAGTTGGGGTTGAGTAATCAACTTAAAGATTCAAAACCAAAGGTAACTACATTAACTAATCAACCGAAAGAGGTCACTTGTACCAGATATTGTCGTTAATGGAGGCCACGTGAGTCTTATATTCCTTTGTTAGTCTAGTGTAAAGCAAGCGCCTTTTAGATCTTACTATTTACAATAATGCAAACATTGGCTTGTTTATGTTGTTGCGTAATTATTTGGGTTAAGTATTGTTGATCCAACTAAGGATGTTATTAGGTAGCATCAAAGAAACCATCGATCTTGGCATGGTCACATAGGTACGCCAATTCTCTTATAAACAAAACAACTTTTATTTTATTTCACCCGCGTGTGTGCGTGAAAATGGTCTCGAAATTGTTTTTATCTTATAAACTAAATTCAAGATATATTTCTATCTTTTACTTCTCGGGTAAAATCAAAGCTTCGGTTCTTAGCTCATTTACTGACGCAATCGAAGGATTGCGGACGCATGGATGGATTGTAAAGATTGAAAATCATGGTTGTTTGTTCGGTTTACAATGCGTGCAAGGATATGCCCCTGTGTTGGATCCAAATACTTGAAACATTGCTTGATTTTTATTGTGTTTGGTCGATGATAATTACTTTTCTTTATTAGGTCCGAGCTTGGTCTAGACCACGGATCTGAAGTGAGGTCAATGTATCATGTTGAGCAAGTCGTCAAATGCAGAGTTACAAGTTCAATTCACGCTACACGGTCTGCATTTACATTCTTTAGTTTACAAGTATTATTAGGATGGCATGAAGATAGCAAAGAACCGGTTGCTTTGTGCGCTTCATTGGTCGTTGATTGGCTTTGCTAAATGCTCCAAAGAACCGGGTATGCCTCGCTAATAATACATATATTTTTTTTATCTCTTCGTGTTTTCACAAGATTATTGTTGGTTATTTATTTTACGCAATGTCATTCTCTATTTTCTAGGCTGTTGATGACCACAGGACTGATCTTTCCGGGATTCGATAACTGTTCTTTTCCAGTCACTCCGGTAAGAGTGCGAGAGACTCGTGAAAATGTTGAGATTATTGGTTTTGAACTAATGTTAAATGTTTTAACGTTAGAAGTGTTAAAAGACATGTTTGTGATGATTAGTAAAGAAATCACACGCCGGGTGAATTTGATAGGTTATGGGTTGTGTTTGTGTTGAATTTTGACCACGCATTTGGCTTTTGTGAGCGAAGTTAATATGTTAAATTTGCGTTGCTAGAGATATTTAGATTTTAGTTCATTTGTATATTGAAAATTGGTACAGATTTTTGTGTTGCTACAGATATTCAGATTTTAGTTCATTCTATGTGATTTACGTTGCTCATTTCGAATATGTAAACACATAAATATTTAACGATTATAGCTTCACTGTTTTCAACTTTGTTAATAGGAAAGAAAAGAGAAGGTTGGTGAAAGGATAGCAACCCTTTAGCACCGTCTCGAAGATACTGAGAAGCATCTTTTACATACTACCCGAGGCAATGGAGTACATACACTTTCTTCACGATCAAGTAAAGGTTTTCCACTTCCCATATCACTATCCCTCCTTTCTTCTATATCTCAAGACCTTTGATTGTTGTACCAAAATAATCTTGTATTGCATAGTTTAAATAGCACGGGATCGCCTACACCAAATCATATGACCCTTTATACAAGCTTTTCGACACCTTGTTTTATGACTTTGGAATCACTCCTAAACCTTAATTCAAGTGTTAGTAATTCATATGTAATAGTTAGCTTAATATGGCCTTTATGTTAGTAATTAGCCTTAGGCTTATGTAGAAGGCCCATAAGCCTAGGCCCAAGCCCATATAGGAAAGGAAGGGAACTTGGATGTTGCCCTAGTTCCTTCCCCTATATAAACACATGTAAACCTTCCTTAGAAGGTTGGTTGTTCAATATTTTCTCTCATTCACTCCTTACGCGTAACCGTATTATTATATCGTGTGTGTGTGTGTTTGATTATTGTTCATCCGCCTTCATCTCTTCTTTATTTCTACATATTGATGCTTGTGTTACATATATGGTGACCTAACAGTGGTATCAATCGCCAAATAGTTGGGTGAACACTTTTGTTTTTGAAGTTTTTTGTTTTTGGTCTTACGCGTAAACGTGGTTAACACTTTCGTTCGCTTAAAAACACATTTTTTACATCTTTTAATCCAAGATTCTTGTACTTTCAACGTCCCAAGGTGTTAAAATAACTGTTTTTGGCAAAAAGTTTCAACCTTTACGTGTGGATCATTGTTTTTGAGCTTAGTTTTTTACGAGGGTTTCGTTCTACGCGTAACTTGTTTTTAAGCGTTCGATCATCAAGTTTCAGACTTTTGTGTTATTTTGGTGATATTGAAGCTATCTCATCATAAAAAACTGGTTTGGAAACATCAAGTGCATGAAATCATTTTTTGGCTAAATCCTACGCGTAAGTAAAACCCTAAACTTATGCGTAACATTTTCCTTGGTTTGATCTTCGCCATGGTTTACTCCGTGTTTTCTTGCTTGGATAAGCCCGAAAATACGTCGACTTTGGATATCTTTTGCCTTTGAGAGTGTAAAAGATCATTTGGGCAAAACCCTAAACTTACGCATAAGCTTAAGCTACGCGTAGAACCCTTTACGCATAAGATTCATCTTACGCCTAAGTTTTGTCTTACGATAAGGTAATCCTACGCCTAAGTTTTCACGCCTAACTTCATTTACGCATAACTTTAGTGCTTTTCTCCCTACTTACGTGTAAGCTAAACCTACACGTAACTTTTGTCATTACGCGTAACTTTGGTGTTTTTACGCATAAGTGTTACTTGGCTTTATTGTGATTTCTACGCTTAAGGATACTTCATCAACACCGGTTCATTCGACTACAAAGATCCATTTAACAACACAAGTTTTCAACATGTCACAACCCCCATACTCTAACTATTTTCCCTACACTTTTCATCAACAACAACAACAACAACTAAGTCCACAACATCAACAATTTAATCATCAACAAGCAATTTATCAACAACAATTTAATCAACAACATACTCCACAACTTGGAGCAATTCCACCACCACAAATGGTTCAACCACCACCAAGTCTTCAAGTACAACCTTACACAAACTTCTACAATCAACATCCATCCAGAATACTATGAAGGAACCGACATGGTTTGGCAAGATGTGTGAAGCCTTAAGCGACCAACAATCAATTCATGAAGTGGCTCACTTGATAGACCTCCAATGCTCACCTGTGGAACTATGATCAATCGGTGATTCGGTTCTTTAGGTTTTGTGATCTAAAGAAACCACATGGAAAATTCTTAAAGAAGGTCATTATGGAAGGTCCATTTCAGATGCCTATTACTGTTACACCCGCAGATCCAGATGCCAATCCACCAAGAGATGCTGTCACCAACATTGCTACCGTTTCAGACCTCACTGGTGATCAAATTCTACACTATGAAGCCGATGAACTTGCAATGCAATACATCCTTTTAGGACTACCAAATCCAATCTTTCGAAGT
Source organism: Chrysanthemum lavandulifolium (assembly GCA_022545495.1). Taxonomy (NCBI): domain Eukaryota; kingdom Viridiplantae; phylum Streptophyta; class Magnoliopsida; order Asterales; family Asteraceae; genus Chrysanthemum; species Chrysanthemum lavandulifolium. Next base: position 156,262,538 of record CM040240.1, read on the forward strand.
GTTGATGCTCAAAAGACTGCAAAAGCAATGTGGGAACATATTCATCTTCTTATGGAAGGCACAACACTCAATCGGAAGACATGGAATCCAAAATTTACTTGGCTTATGAACACTTAATGATTGAACCGGGAGAGACATTAGAGTCATATCATCATCTTCGAGACATCATTAATGATTTGGACAAACACAATATCATCATGCCTCGAATTGTCAACACAAAGTTCCTAAGTAGTCTTGGTCCGAATGGGAGAAGTATGTAATTTTCTCCGTCAAGCTAAGAACCTTCATCATGCTACATACGGATTGTTGTACGACTATCGAAGCCTCACCAAAAGAAGTTGATAAGGAAAGGATTCTCCGTGGTCAAACTGTTTCACCGTCACTTCCGGAAAATCAACAACTTGCTTTGTGGGCTCAAACTAACATTCCTCCTCAACAAGCTCCTCAACCCGCTCCTCAACCAGCTGCAACTATCACACCTTATGATCCGTCACAGCAACAACCTCAACAAAATCAATTGGTTCCATACAACAACAACACTGCTCAAGCACTTTACAGTGAAGCTGATGAGGACTCCGATGCCTTCGATGAATTGCAACAAGGATTTGTTATGATTGCTAAAGCATTTGGCAGGTATACTAACAAATCCAACAATCGCATTCGTTCTTCATCTAATACAAGAAATCAGGCTGTTGTGAACAATGGACGCGTTGAAGTTCAGAATCGTGGTTATGGTCGTCAGATGGGAGGTGGTCAAGGGTTCAATGCTATGGGAAGGAATAACATGGGTGCTCCGCAACAGCAAAGGGCTCAAGTGGTTGAACAAGGGAATGCTCGGATGGGGTTAATGGTCTTGATGCTATAAGCGTAATGAGAAGGGTCATCGGCTAATGCATGTCCTAAACCGAGGACAAGAGGCGGTGCTTATTTCAAAGAGGCTATGCTCTTGGCTCTTAAGGATGAAGTGGTGGAACTCTCCAACAAGGAATAGAGCTTTATGGCGGATGCGAGACTCGAGATGATGATATGGAGGACTTGCGGGCTAATGCGGCGATTATGTTGATGGCACAAATGCAAGCTCTACACATGAGTGACACATGCCCAATGTATGACACTGACGGCTTGTCTTAGGTACCTGAACAAACAATCATCATTAATGAACTGATATCTCCGCCAACATCTGCATCTGACATAAATCAGAGTGTTCAACATGAGTCTTCTACATCTCATTCCGATGATCATCAACTAGACCCCGTAGTTATATTTGATGATCAAGATGACCTTATGGTTACCATTGATGATCAAGTTGACTCCGTGGTTATACTTGAGGATCTAAACAATGATCATGTTGCGACCCACGTTGAACAAAATGATTCTATGTTTGATCCAGAATTTGAGCTCCGGGCCTTAGTTAAAGACCAACAATCCCGAGTGGAACATTATCATGATGTTAATTCAAAACTAAAAGCAAAAAATGCACTGTTAACCAGGGATAACGATTGCTTAATTCGACAAATCGAAGTTTTTAAAACTCAAGAAAAACGTGAAAAAGGTTTTGAAGTCGCTTTTGCTAAATCTTATCAAACCGAAAAATCTTTAGAACGAGAGATACGTGATCTAGCCGCATCGAAGAATGCTTTGTTGTCTCAAATAGAACAAATGAAACATGAACATAAAAAACAACTTAACACTCTTACTTTGGAAAATCAAAAAGCCAAGGCTGAGTTGTTAACTTGTCAACAACAGTTCTCTGAGTACAAAAAGCATTCCTCGAAACGAATAGATAACTATCTTGAAGAAATTGTCGACTTACAACACAAAATCAAAGAGTTTCGAAATGTCGTTTATAAACATGGTGAGTCAATCACAACTATTCAAAAGTTTACTTTTAAACCAAATCCAAATGGATACGGTCCGATTCTTGCTGATTACAAACCTAAGTTTTCTAACAGAGCATTCAAACCAAATCACGAAGTTTCTGATGCGAACATAGAATTGATGATTCAATTATGACTTGTTGTGGAATATAATCGCATGGAAGAATTAGATGCGATAACGAGTCGGTCAAAAATGGAAAATGTCGTGTATAACAAACCATTTAACTATTCAAAAGCCGTAACTTTTGTCACACAACAAGATACTTCAAACACACCTTTGGTTGTCACACCAGTTTCTGAAGTCAGTCCCCAACACAATGGTGCACAAATCAATGGTCCCTTACCTTCACTTAGTGAAGTAAAAACTAAACCCGAAAGTTGTCGTGTTATCATATATTTTGACACTTTCTTATCTAACATCAAACTTTTGGAACGTGAGATTGAATTTCAGTCTGAAATGAAAGTTGAACATTTTCACTCACCATTGGCATGAGAACAAAGAGACATTTTTCAGAAAATAATTTTACCCCATGTCACAATTTTGAAACATTGTGCACTATATTGGGAAAGGATTTTCACAAGGAACTTGGTCTCATGAAAATAGTTTTCGAGAAACGAAACATCAATTTCAAATACTAAGCATAAAAGAAATTATTGAGAAAAGATGTTGATCGACTCTTGGAAAGCGTTATCTCAGGCCGATATCAATAATCTTGTGTTATTACAATCATTGCATATACATCGATCATATCTCTGCTGATTACGTTGATATTGTTGATATTGTTGTGAAATCGATAATGTGCTTGAGCGAGTCTTTAAAAGTTGAAAATGAGCGATTGTCAAACGAGCTTTCTAATGCAAAACGTCGTCTTAATTGGTGTCAAAAGATATTCACGATCAACAACTTGTTTTTCAAAACAAAATCGCCCGATTCGTGCTAAATCTTCCGATCCTAAAATTGAGCAACTGGATGATCAAACGTGTCTCTTAAGTGTCAAATCTCAAAATATGAACAAGAACTTGCAAAAGTTAAAATGAATATGGTGTCATATTTGATTTACTCAAACAGACTCGTGATGAAGCATCAAACGAACTTGATCATTATCTTGCATACACTAAAGAAGTCATGAATTTTTTGGACATCTTCGTTACGAAAATCAAGAAGCTGGTGCACACTATCTTTAAGTTAAGGAAATGTTAGGAAAGTATGAACAAGTTCACCTAGCATCATTAAGAGAGTTGCACACTGTAACACTTAGCAATCATGTCCCCGAATACCTCTTGACAAAACATAAGTTACTAATGTGCTTCCTCTACTAAAACAGAATATTTGCCTCTTTTCCAAACGTCCACACTTCACGACCTAGGAGCAATACAAGGAAGAATAGGAAGTTGTGACCTAAGAAAAGACAAATAATGAATCTTGAAGTAGAAGAACACCGTAGGACTTTGAATAAGACTCAGATTGCCCCACTTTCGATATGCGTCTAGCAAATGAAATGGAAAAGTATTGTAACTAATGTTGAACCTTTAAGTACTTTTGATATTCAATCGATGCTTCTTGTGTTATTTGTCGTAAAAGTATGCATTCGATGTCATGATAAGTGTGTTGCTAAGGCTATCTTGTCTCGTTTAAGGAATCCTAAGATTGAGAATACCTCTAGGCCCACTACTACTTCTAAGTCCGTGCTTGGTAAACCGCCCACTTTAGATTCTAAGAAACGAATTGATGTCCACAGCAGCTAGTCTTACCTCCAAGGAATGTAGTACCACCTAGCACATTCACTAAGACCAAAGCTAAGACTAGTTGGAGATGGCGAAATGGATACACAATACACTAGGATTTAAATGGATGCCTAAAATCATTGATGTCTCGTATTTCAACTATAATCGCTTGAACCCTCTAACTCATCGGGTTCCACATCTACTTCTATTCCATCCGTGTCGTGCATGTGTAATGCGGTGATACATATCATCCTTTGGATTGTTGATAGTGGATGTTCACGACACATGACGAGCAACCTTAAGCTGTTATCAAACTTTGTTGCAAAGTTCATTGGCACTGTCTGATTCGGGAATGATCACTTCACGACTATCATGGCTACGGAGATTACATCAATGGCAACATCGAAATTAGCGTGGTTTATTATGTGGAAGGCCTCGGTCACAATCTCTTTTGTGTTGGTCAATTCGTGATGGAGATTTGGAAGTTGCTTTTAGGGAGAAAACTTGTTTCATTCGTGATCTACAAGGAAATGATCTTATGTCCGCCAACTCATCCGCCTCTACACTATCTCCATGCAAGACATGATCGCTTCATCTCCCATCTGTCTTCTCTCAAAGGCTACATCTACAAAATCTTGGCTATGGCACCGTCGTCTTTCACATCTAAACTTTCAAACCATAACCAACCTTGCTCGACACAAACTAGTTGAAGGTCTCCCGAGATTCCGGTACTCAAAGATCACCTATGTTCAACTTGTGAACAAGGGAAAAGCACTCGTGCTCATTTTCCTTCAAAGATGGAACACAACTCCCCAACATGTGCTTCATCTTCTTCACATGGATTTGTGTGGCCCGATGCGTGCGAGACAATTAATGGCAAACGCTACATCTTAGTAATTGTTGATGACTACTCACGATGGACTTGGGTCTACTTTCTTGAAGCAAAGACCAAGCTCCACAAATGATCATCACCTTTCTCACGAAAATTCAAGTTCGACTCCGAACATCGTTCGACAAATCGTAATAGACAAAGGCGAATTTGTTAACCAAACTCTTCGGAATATTATGAGAAAGTGGGAATTGAGCATCAAACATCTATTGCCCGCACACCGTAACAAAACGGAGTTGTTGAAAGACGAAACCGTACATTAGTGGAAGCTGCGAACGATGTTAATCAATGCTAAACTTCAGATTACTTGTGGGTCAAGTCGTTTCAGCGCATGCTACACTCGAATCGCTCAATGATTACAAAACGCCACAACAAAACACCATTTGAACTTCTCCACAACCGAAAACCGAATCTTAAACACTTTAATGTATTTGGATCCTTTGCTATCCGAATAATGATCGTGATGACTTTGAAAGCTCAAAGCCAAAGTCGACATTGGAGTCATTATTGGATATTGTGAGAATTCTAAAGGTTACGGATCCGGAATCGTCGTACAAAGCAAGTTATGGAAACGATTCATGCTCATTTTGATGAACTCACCGATATGGCTTCGAGCATATGACTTGGAACCCGGTCACAACCGCTTAAACTTCCCCAAAACCCATCATCGGTGAACTAAGCCCCACTTACACGTCAACAAATGGAAAGGATATTTGCACCTCTATTCGGTGACGATATTGACGACCGTGCTCTAGGTGTATCCATTGTTTCATTGCTCAACCCGATACTACTCTTATACGATACACTGCTACAACAACTACGGTTGAAGAAGCACCACCATTGACTCCACAACAACATTTGAACAAACCGATTCCAACGACGTTGAACCGGTGATGATGTTATGAACAATCATGTACCCCACCGCAGATTTTGATCCAATCGTTCTTTAACCCGTTTGCTAATGAAGCTCGCGCACCGTTGTTGCGGAATCATCTACAAGCTATTTGAATCCTCGTAATCTGCACAATGTATACCAACATCAACCTCACACATCGATGGACAAAAGACCATCCTCTTGAGAATATTATTGGCAACCCGAATCAACCGGTCGTTACAAGACAACGTCTTCACACGATGGTGAACATTGCATTTATGCCTCACCGTGCGCGCTAATCGAGCCTAAAACATTAAAGACGCAATGACAAAAGACAACCGGATTGAATCCATGCAAGAAGAACTCAACCAATTCAAACGTCTTGAAGTATGGGAACTGGTTGAAAGACCAACAGGGTCTACGTCATTGGTCTCAAATGGATTTGGAAGAACAAATTGGATCTTTGAAGGGAACGAATCGAAATAAGTCACGTCGGTGGCTAAGGGTTATCGTCGGGAAGAGGTATTGACTTTGAAGAATCATTTGCTCGGTTGCTCGTCTTGAGGTCATTCGGATATTTCTAGCGTTCGCGGCTCATATGAATATAACGGTCTTTCAAATGGACGTCAAAAGCGCTTTTCGAATGGTCAATGAAAGAAACGGTTTATGTCAACCACCGGAAGGATTCGTTGATCCGCGTTCCCGAACCATGTCTACAAACCGAACAAAGCTCTCACGGACTCAAACAGCTCCTCGGGCGTGGTACGATAAGTTATCATCTTTCCTAATTGCCAATAATTTCACCAAAGGTTCGGTCGACCCTACACTTTTCATACAATATCACGGGGAACATATTTTAATCGTTCAAATTTATGTGGATGACATCATTTTTGGGTCAACACATTTAAAATACTCAAATGCTTTTGCAAAACTAATGAAGAAACATTTTGAAATGTCCATGATGGGTGAACTTACATTCTTTCTAGGACTGCAAGTTCATCAATTACCTCGTGGTATTTTCTTGAGTCAGTCCAAATATGCCTTTGAAATTCGAATAAATTCGAATGAATACTTGTGATACTTATGCCACACCAATGTCACATACCAAGAAGCTAGATCGATTTGCATGGGAAGCGGTTGACCCTACAAAATACCATAGTATTATTGGGTCTCTCATGTATCTAACGACTAGCAGCCCGATATTGTCTTCTTGGTATATCTTTGCTCCCGTTATCGATCGCGACCAACTGAAACCCACCTCTCGAGGCTAAAAGAATCCTCCGATACATCAAGGGAACCATTAATTTGGGATCCGGTATCCGAAGGATTACGGTTTTGAACTAATAGCTTTTGAATCACCGACCACGCAGGATGCTTAGACTCTCGGAAAAGTACTTGTGAGCACTACAATTTCTTGGTGACAAACTTATGTCTTGGCAATCGAAGAAGCAATATTGTACATCATTGTCCTCAACGAGCGCGAATATGTAGCTATGTCGTGTTGTGCTCAAGTCATTTGGATGAGAACACAACTCAAAGACTATGGTTACGTGTTTGATGTAATCCGATGTCTCATGCGACAATCGGAGTGCCATTGCGATCTCGTGCAACTTAGTTCAACATTTGTTAGGAATTAGAAAATTCAGTCGTTAAAGAGTCGGTCACCTCAAGTATAAGCATTCAATAGAAAGCTCGTAGTCGTAGTTATGCTATGTTAGTTAGTAGTTTGTTAAGTAACACCGTGGAGGATGGACGGGTCTTTACCCACTGTATGCCTGATCCACAGCCCGTAGGTGTCATTTATTTGTAAGACACTATAAATACCCTCTACCTCCCAAGGTAGAGGGTTGGAGCTTCAATACTATTTTTCTTTGTTTCACATAATTCCCAACTCTCTTCCCTTTCTCTCTCTAGAACTTTCTCTCTCTAAACTATCTTGAATGCCCCATGTTGATTATGTTTTAGTGTGTTTGTGAAATCCCATATCTTACAATTGGTATCAAGAGCCATGGTTTGATCACTCATTTTTCATGCTCTTTGTTTTGGTGGATTTCATAAGGTTTTTGGGGTATTAAGTGTTTAGAAGAGTTTGATTCATTTGGACAAATTCTTGTGTTAAAGTTTGAATTTTGCTTGTACTTTTGTGTTTAGGATCATCATATGTGTTTATGTTTTGAATTGGAAGGCTTAAATCATTGTGGTTTGGTTGTTTTTGATTGATAAAGTGGTTACTTTTGAACAAAGGACGAAGCGAGTTGAGTCTCGGACTTGTGTTTCCTCAAAGCGAGTTGCTTTGTTGTTGGATGCGAGTTAGTGTATGCGACTTGGCTATTTAGCGAGTTGAGTTTTAAGCGACTTGAGTTCTAAAGCGACTTAGCTATTAGCGAGTTGATAACTAAAGCGACTTAGCTATTAAGCGAGTTGATACCTAAGCGACTTGTTTCATTAAGTGAGTTGATTGTCTTTGAGTTGATACTAAAGCGAGTTGGCTATATAGCGACTTGATTCATTAAGCGAGTTGATTGTGTTGCGAGTTGATGCTAACGCGACTTGGCTATTTACCGAGTTGATTCCTTAAGCGATTTGTTTCGTTAAGCAAGTTGTTAATTAAGCGAGTTGTTTGTTTTGCTACTTGTCACTTCTTCGTGATACATTCTTACGGTTGTTCTTTTGGTTTAGTAAAACCCCGTGAAAGAATCAATTTCCGTTTAATCAAAGAATTGTAAAACCCGAGAACTTGTAATCATGGCAAACATCGTTCTTACTATTGTCTCTTCCGTAGCCGAGGGGACGTTCAGCAGGTCGATACTCGCCCACCTATGCTTGACAGTAATCGATTATGATTCATGGGCTCAAAGAATCGATTGTCTTGTCTTGGAAAGGAAAATGGGGTCAACATTCTCAAGTCAATCGATGAAGGACCTTATCGGGTCGAGACTACTAGAGACTTAATTGATACAACCGCAGATGGAACAATGATATATGGAATAGATGGACCAAAGACATATGATGAGCTCGATGATAAGGAGAAAAAGAGATTCGATCTTGATATCGGGGCTTCTAACATCATACTTCAAGGTCTTCCAAAGGATATCTACAAGTCGATCAATCATAACACCAAGCCAAGGCGGTGTGGGATAATGTCAAGATGCTTCTCTCGGGTTACGAATTAACTGTGAAGACAAAAGATCACAACTTTATGATGACTTTGAGCACTTCAAGATGAGACCGGATGAGAGTGTGTATGAGTACTATGTGAGATTCCATAAGCTTGTGAGCGATATAAGGAACATCAAAATGACCATGCCAAACATTCAATTTGAACTCAAAGTTTGTGAACAACATGAATCTCGAATGGCACAAGTTTGTCACCCGTGAAGCTAACCAAAGGATTGAAGAATACTAACTATGAGCAACTCTATGCTTTCCTTCTTCGTAATGAGAGGCATGCTATGTTTGAGAAAAGGATTTGGAGCGGTTCACAATTAGGGAGAATCAAGCTCACCTAATGATTCTACGACTTTCTACACCAATATTGGTATTACCACCAAGGCATCTCAAGTCATACCTATGGGTAATGGTAATCACAAACTCATTCCCGATCCTATGTTCAAACAAGTCGATGTCGATGCACACGTGGAAACTTCATTAATCAACTGCTCTCCTAATTAGTCAAAACATGAACTCTCTTCCACACACCAACAACAACTTTAGCGCATCCAATCCACATAATCAAGCCACCGTCGAGATAGGAAGGTTATGGTGCGGCCAAGACAAGAAAGGCAAGACGAACAAGGAAGAGGTGGAGTGGTAGAGGATATGTAGCAAATCGAATCGGAGAAGGAATGGAAATCAAGGACAAGCTAAACCATTCAAATGCTATAACTGTGGTGGTGAAGGATACATTGCTAGGAGCGCACATCTCCAAAACGTCCACGGAATGCGTAATACTTGAGATAAGATGTCGCTTGTACAAGCTCGTGGATAATGGTGCCTTTTGGATGAAGAGGAGTTGTTGTTTCTTCTTGAGGGCAATGCCAAGACCTATGATGCGAGATGTGGATGAGCACCAATTGGGAGATAGGTCATAATCATCGAATGCTTTTCAAGTCACCGATTGTGATGCATACGACTACGATGTGGATGATGGACCCATCGCACACACAATTTTATGGCTAGCATTTCTCCAATGGTTTCTCCTAAGGTCTCATCTTCACCACAAGCTGGCCCATCCAAAGACAAACTCATCTCAGAGGTATTAAAACTATACGATAATGTTGATGTGCAAAAGATGCATGACAAAGTACAAACAACTATTGAATCAAATATTGAAATATGGGTAATATCAATGTTGTCCCATATGATCAATATGTGAATCAAAGTGAAAGTGAAGTTGTACCAAGTGATGCATCTTCTACGATCAACAATGACTATGTTTTGATGAATACACGCATGTGCCCTCGATGATTCTGTTATCTCCGAACTTAATGCTTATAAAGAACATGTTGCTATTTATGAACAACGAGCTAAGTTTGAGTTAACCACCGTGAGCGGAGATGGATGACCAAATGCGCACAACTATTAGACAAAGTAAGTTTAGAGAAGAAGTATTAAAACAAGAGTTAACCTCCTTACAAGAAAAGCTTTCTAAAGCGCTAAGCAAAACAAGAACTTCAAGAAAATGTTAAAATGCTTAAGCAAGAATTACGTACTAAGGAATCAAAACTTTTGAATGATTTTTCTAATCTAAAACCTTGAAAACAAGCTTGAAAATAAGTTGTGCGCACAAGGAATACCATTCAAGCTGCTCACATGGTCACTATGCATAGAGTTTTAAGCGATAAGCATAGTGTTCCCATCATAGATAAACCCAACCACGAGTACGGAAAGATAGCTAAAGCACTAAAAATGTAATTTATGATGGTAATGAAATCCTTAAGCCTAGATGTAAACCTAGTTGCGTTGAGTGCCTTGAGGAAGATAGAAAATTAGATGATGCATCTAGGGAGAAAATGAATAAGAAGCTAAATGATCCCGAATGTAAAAAGAATAACATAATGATCAAACCCCATGATTACAAAAGGAAAATTGGATTTCCTTAAACAAGTTTAAGCCTCAAACTTTGTTAACACACGAACAAGTGTTTTGGAAAAAGGACTTAGATAAGCAAAAGTCGAAAATATTGTTGAAACAAACCCTCCCTTAGAGAATGCTCAATGACTGTATCCTCCCAATACACCAATGCATTTAGTTCCTAGAACTATTGCCACTAAGAGCAAGACCTTAATCGGTCAATATGTGATCTTTCAATTATTTGTTGATTTTGAGAAAACTTGTAAGAAAAGAATCACACCCACGGGATAAATGAAGGGAAAGGGTTTTGAACAAACAAAAGAATGTTATTTAACCAAGTCATGCCTTTCTTTAAACAATTAAAAGATCACTTTGAGAGTCTTAAAATGGGATGGATACATATATTAAAGGGATGGAAAAGAATTTGATGCAATGATAATTGAAGTTAGTGACTATGAGCAGCATTAAAATATAATGAAATTGAGAGGAAGAACTTGCATACCTTAAATGAGAATCGATTTCGAATGTATCTCTCAAGATGTGTTTTATATCGCTACTAATTGCTCTATTATCGCTTCTCAATTTCATGAATTATCCATTGCGTTGAAAGTCTCCCATGATCGTGTCATTGAACTTGAAGTCAAAACTCTAAACTAAGTGATAAAATTGAGCAGGATGATCACGATAATTTGGTAAAACATTTTTCTAAGCTAGAAGTTAAACATTTTGACTTGCAACTAAAATATCAACATCTTAAAGAAAATGTTAAACCTCAAACATCAAGATATCCTCGGATGTTCCGAGTTTGATGCGCTTTTGAACTAAACAAACGTGACGAAACGATTCAAGCTCACCGTAACACGATCGAGAAAGTTGAAAGCCCAAATCTCTCAATTAAAGGGTGAAAAGAACAATATGACTGGCTCCCAAATGCCTCCTCCTTTAGATTCTCGGAATTCTCAAAATTTTCATCTTCAAAACTTGGTTAATGCCTTACAAAAGGAAAATGAAAAGGTTAAACGTCATTTCAATGAGTTATTTGAGTCAATTAAAGTCACTCGTAATAAAAATAACGAAAAAATAACCTCGTTGCAAAAGGAAATTGAGAATCTTAAGAGTCGTGTAAAGGGAAAATGCCAATGACCAATGGGAGAATGGTGCTTCAAAGGGCATGTCTGCAATAAATATGCTTTGTCGTGAAATATGTTCCTCCTCATCTTAGGAATAACAAACCGACAATTCAAACATATTTCTCATATCTTAAGGACAACCTAGAATGTCTCCGTGAGATTGTAGAAGAGGATAAGTTAGAGAAACCACTTGATAATGCAATCGGTCATGCATGCTTATATGCCAAACGATCTCAAGAACTTCTAGAATGCTTAATTACAATATGCCCTAAAACCTTAGGTGAGCAAGTCAATTCCTTGATACCTTGTTCAATGCCTAGTGCCAAGCATGCAAGTCATTCAATGCCAAATGTTATGAACGTGAACCTTAGTGTGCCTTCAAGTAGTTCGATTCAAATCTGTTAGTGCTAAGAATGTGAACTCGAGTGTGCCTCTAGGAGTTCAAATCCCAAAGACTTCTCATGTTAAGAGAGTGAACTTTAATGTGCCTTCAAATAGTTCAGATCCCAAAGACATCTAAACAGAAATGCATAGATTAGCAAAACCAACTAATGTTCCCATTCCCCACAGAGTGTGATGACATTAAAGCGGCGGGTCAAAGTCTCAAGACAATACAAGGAATGATAGGACCTCGCAAGCTAAGAATGTGCATTGGAAGAAAGTAGAAGATCAACCTAGGAACTTTAAGTTTGAGTCGAACAAAACGAATCGTGTTGATTCTAGTATTAGCCATAGGCGATGTATATAATTGATTCGATACTATTTGCAAACCCCGTAATAATGTCTCGCTGAATTCATTACTAATCATGAATGTGGTGTGAATGCTTTGTCTAATCTTTGTCATATCCCAGGTCAATAGTGTTAATGCAAAATATCATGCTAAGAAGGCAAAAGGCAAAGGCGAAGAAAGTTAGAAAACGGTGGAAACCCCGGGAAGAACATTTAGTAAGATAGGCTATCAATGGAAACCTATCGGCCATAAGGCTAATCAGACAATGCCCACTAGAAAATGGATGCCTACTGGTAGAATTATTACCTTAAGAAGTGAACATACTTTGAATAGGGCAAATACAGACACTAGTACTGCATCCATTTATAATGATTCCATAACTTCAATTTCTGATATGAATGTTTCTATCTCTGATGTGGGTGTTCCAATCACTATTACTAACCAAATGGAACCCATTCTTGCATGGGAATCCCAATTATCCAGTTATCCATTCTTGTCTGTGTTCAACTACAAATCGCTCAAATCGCTCGTGGTACTGGACTCAGTTGCTCCAAGCATATGATTGGAACAGTCGCGGCTCATGAACTTCATGAGTAAATTCATCGATGCTTAGATTCGGAACCACCATTTTGGAGCTATCATGGGTTATGGAGATTATGTGGTTGGTAAAAGTGTAATTTCCAGGGTATATTATGTGGAAGGTCTTGGTCATAATTTGTTCTCTGTTGGTCAATTATGTGATTCCGATCTAGAAGTAGCTTTTAGAAAACATACTTGTTTCGTTAGAGAACTTGATGGTGTAGAATTGTTAAGAGGTACCCGAGGTTCAAACCTATACACCATCTCTATCGATGACATGATGAAGTCCTCTCCAATCTGCTTGCTGTCAAAGGCTTCTAAAACAAAGTCTTGGTTATGGCATCGTCATCTCAATCACTTGAACTTTGGTACCATAAACAACCTTTCCAGAAAGGATCTAGTCGAGGATTACCCAGTTAAAATATGAAAAGATCGCCTTTGCTCGACTTGTCAATTGGGAAAAGCACGAAATATGCCCACAAACCAAAACCCACAAACTCGTAATGGAAGTTCTTCATACCCTACATATGGATCATGCGGTCCAATGAGAGTGCAAACTATTAATGGGAAGAGATATATGTTAGTAGTGGTTGATGACTACTCCCGATTCACTTGGGTTAAGTTTTTGAGGACAAAGGACGAAACCCGAGATGTCATCATTAAACTTATTAAACAACTTCGGATCGACTCAACAAAAGCAGTTCGAATCGTCCGAATCGACAATGGAACCGAGTTTGTTAATAAAGTACTCAATGAATTTTATGAAAATGTTGGAATCGGGTCCTCAAAGAAGTGTTCCTCGAACTCCTCAGCGAACGGTGTAGTTGAAAGACGAAACCGAACTCTTGTAGAAGCCGCAAGGACAATGTGATCTACTCAAAGGTTCCAATGTTTCTATGGGTCAAGCTATTGCCACCGCTTGTTACACTCAAAATAGATCTCTAATTCACACATCTTATGGAAAGACTCTATACGAACTTGTCCACAATCGAAAACCCGATCTATCATACCTTCTTGTGTTTGGTGCTTTATGTTATCCAACTAATGATGGTCAAGATTTAGGAAAACTGAGAGCCAAAGCAGACATTGGAGTATTTGTAGGCTATGCACCAAATAGAAAAGGTTACCGAATCTACAATAAGAGAACCCGAGATATCATGGAAACAATTCACGTTACGTTTGATGAGTGACAGTCAAATGGCTCTGGACAATCCATTCGGACCCGCACTTCAAAACAGTCCCATTGGTTCATCGCTTGTTCCAAATTCATCACCAAGAACTCCATATGTACCTCCATCGAAGATGATTTAAAGAAACTGTTTAATCCAATGTTTGATGAACAATTTGAGCCAAGTGAAATGATATGTCAATCCCATCAACAAAGGTCGCTTCTATCCCATCAATGAAATTAACCCTTGCGCCGATGTCATTAAGCCAAGAAGCGCTTCTTCCGATCAACTGCTTTATCAACAAATCTTCAATCATCAAATGTACATCATGGAAATGCTTTTGATTCACGGGATGAAGTTAATCCTTTTGCTACTCCCGAAGATGCTCCATTTGAAAATATATTTGCTCTGAATCATCATCGAACCATCTTCATCGAGGAGACATTGACTCGCTACTTCGGTTCCACAACCACAACCACATGAACATCTTAGAAAATGGACACATGATCACCCATTGGATAACATCATTGGAAACCCTTCTCGTCCCAGTATCCACTCGTAAACAACTTGCTATCGATGCCTTATGGTGCTTCTTTAACTCAAGACTTCAAAGATCGAACCTAAAGATGTTAAAGCGCTATGAATGAAGACAAATGGTTCAATGCCATGCAAGATGAAATTCATGAGTTTGATCGATTAGATGTATGGGAATTAGTACCACTCAGTTGTGCTATGATCATTGCTCTTAAGTGGATCTTCAAAGTGAAGCTTGATGAGCATGGTGATGTTTTGAAAAATAAGGCTAGGTTAGTGGCTAAAGGTTATCGCCAAGAAGAAGGTATAGACTTTGAGGAATCTTTTGCTCCAGCTTGCTCGTGTCGAGGCGATCGAGAATCTTCTTGGCTAATGTTGCTAGCAAGAACATGGTTGTTTATCGATGGACGTGAAAACCGCATTTTTAATGGAGATCCGAAAGAAGTGGTTTACGCCACCCACCAAGAGGGTTTTGTGAATCCGGAGCATCCTACTCATGTTTATCGCTTGAAAAAGGCCCTATATGGTTTGAAGCAAGCTCCTAGAGCATGGTATGATCTGTTGTCAAAGTTTCTTCTATCTCTTGGATTCAAAGAAAGGAGCAGTTGATCCTACTTTGTTCACCGTAAAGTCGAGCAAACATTCAATTCACATTCAAATTTATGTTGATGATATCATCTTTGCCTCGGTCGACCCCAATGAGTGTGGCCGTTTTCTAATGAAATGGGTTCAAAATTTCAAATGTCAATGATGGGACAAATGTCATTTTTCTTGGGATTACAAATTTCACAAAGTCCGGAGGCATTTTTATAAATCAATCTAAATATGCAAATGAGATTTTAAAGAAATTTGGATTTGATTCTAGTGACCTCATTGACACTCCTACGATTGAACGAACCAAGTCGGATGAGGACCACTCGGGGATC
Organism: Chrysanthemum lavandulifolium; assembly: GCA_022545495.1. Lineage (NCBI taxonomy): Eukaryota > Viridiplantae > Streptophyta > Magnoliopsida > Asterales > Asteraceae > Chrysanthemum > Chrysanthemum lavandulifolium. Next base: position 156,278,044 of record CM040240.1, read on the forward strand.
ATGGTAGATCAAACGAAATATCGTAGTATGATTCGATCCTCGATGTACCTCATAGCTAGTAGACCAAATCTTGTTCATTTGATGCATGTGTGCTAGATATCGGCCTAAGCCTACTAAAAGCACCTTGAAGCGGTTAAACGGGTCTTCGGTATTCCAAGGAACCATCAATATGGGACTATGGCACCAAGGACACCGTATGTCACTAACGGCCCATGCGGATGCCGATCATGCAGTTGTCAAGATACACGTCAAGTACGTGCTGAGGTGCTCAGTTTGGGTGATAAGCTTGTGAGTGGTCTTCAAAGAAGCAAATGAGTACTTCTATTTCCTCTACAGAGGTGAATACATAGCCATGTCATCTTGTTGTGCTCAAATCTTATGGATGAGATCCCAATTATCGACTATGGCTTTGAATTCAACAAAATCCTCTCAGATGTGATAATAAAAGTGCTATTGCTCTCTCATGCAACAACGCTCAACACTCAAGAGCAAAGCATATCGACATTCGACATCATTTCATCGAGGAACAAGTGGAAAAAGGTGTGGTGGAACTCTATTTTGTGAGGATCGAATACCGACTAGCGAGACATCTTTACCAAAGCTCTTCCAAGAGAACGTTTTGAGTTTATTCTTCCACGACTTGGCTTGAAAAGCCTTCAACCGAAAACACTCAAACGCCTTGAGGAGGAAGACGAGGAGTAAAGGTCTCTATTCATCTATCTCTTGTATATATTTATTTAAAAAAAAAAAAAAAAACTTTCAAAAATCCTAAAATTTGAAAATCTTGAAAAATTCTCAAAATATTGTTATTTTGTCATGTTTTTCCTTATTCGATATCATCTACGAACTTTGTGTTGACATTCAAAGAATGTCACGGTCTTTAGATGTTCTTCGAATGTACATAGTTTTGTTAAAAAAAAAAAAAAAAAATGAGGCGGAGAAAATAGTGGTTTATTGTCATTTCAGCAAGAACCCGTTATAAAATAAAGAACGAGCCATGCTTTATCTTGTTTTCAAATCTCATGCTCGATTCTAAAACAATTTCTTACTATCTAATAAAACTAATTGCTTTGACAAATTACTCGGACACAATTTTTTGAAAATCATCTGTACTTATCGGTGGTCAAAAATATCTATCTCTCAATCAACAACTTATGTCATTGATTGAGGGGGAGAATGATTTTTCAATTAAATAAAAAAAAAGTGTATTTTTCAAACAATGGTACCAGACCGTGGTTATTATTAAGTTTTCAAAAGATATTCAAGCATGTTTAATGAAAATCGTTGGAGTCTAAAGTCTCAATTCGATCCTTATCAGTTAAAACGTTTTCATAATCAACTCACAATTCTCCTTAAAAGCTTCCAAAATCAATTTAAATCTACAGAGATCACAAATCTCAAATGATGTGAAAATTGTGATCGGGGGAGAATTTGTGATTTAAATTGGATTTAAAGCGATAATTTGATAAATGGTTTTATAAGGATGTACAAGCTCTCCTCCCGCATGTGACAAACGATTTCAAATTTTTCCATGCACATGTTGAGGGGAGCATCTATTTTAAACCTCAAATTATTGAAAGCGTGTTGAATTGTCTCCAAGTGCAGTTCCTCTAATACGTGCAAACTCTTTCATGTTTCGAGGCACATATTGAGGGGAGCAAAATTGTGAAAACCTCATCCTTCCTTAAAATGTTTTATCTACTCAAATTGATTAGGAAGTGATGATGATCATTTTAGAAAATGTTAATCAAAAGATTGGACCTTTCATTCTTAATCTAACGATTTCAAAGATCTCTTGCCTCCATGTGCTAAACAAATTTCAAATTTTATGCATATGTTGAGGGGAGCATTTCTAAAATATCAAAATAATTAAGATACAAAATACTTTGATTCTATATCACAAGTATCTTGATTGATTTTTCAAATGGTTTTCAATTGGTTCCAATGGCGTATGAACTATACCAAAAGACCGACCAACTTTACTTTATGTATGGTGATATATGGATGATAAGGTTAGGTTGAGGTCCCATGATCCGCCGAACGAGAGGGATCTACCCAGGCAATCCACTAGTTAGTGTAGAAGTCCTTAGGTATGATGAGAAAAGGAGAAATATGAGATATGGGAAGAGTGCGGATCGAGACCGAGCTAGTAATGGAATAAACCCAACAAGGTTCTAGTTATGAAGTTTCGTAAGCATGAAGGGGTTGAAGAATGAAAAGAATTGAATGAGAAAATAAAATAAATAGCCCTCCAACAATTCAACCTTAGGGCGTAAACCGGGTTCAATTCATTTGCTCTTGATGGTAACATCGGTATTGAAGACAAGACGTCATGGACCCGGTGACGACCGCACTAAAACTTCCCAAACTACTCAAGTTCCTCTTAAAGGGCTTGTTTCATTCTCACGGGAACCGACATTATCTATCGACTTTCTTAGAGTTTGTTGATATTGAAGAAGGAGACCTCTCCCTAGTCTCCAAGACAGAACCAAATGTGCACAAATGAGTCTAGAACCATGAGATCATCTTATAAATCTCTTTAGGACACTTTCAATGAAGACTCTCTATTTCACACAATGTGGAAAGGGAGATTATATCTTATGAGTCCCACGCATTATCCTTGTGATATTGCCAGAACATCTAAGTGATATGCATTCATATTCACGATGAAGATGGAAAGCCTTCTGGAGCCATCATCTAACAAGTTCCTGGTAGGTGGCATGTGAGATATATCCAATAGATCAACCATGTGACAACTGGACAGAAACAATGGAGAGACTCAATCTTTTGAATCAATCCTGGTTCAGGTTATGGATTGACGGATACATTTGAAAAACCGGTCGTTGTGCTCAAAACTCTTTTCTAGTGCACATCGACTGTGTACAAATATTTCAAAATAAAAGGTGTTTATGATTGATAAATGATTTTCATTAAAACCTTCGTTGTATTGCAAAAACACGATTGTTTTTCAAATCTCTTTTTATCAATCAGTGGATCTCAATTCGCTGGTTCACTCACTCCGTGTTGTCTTCTTTGAGACGTTCCGGTTTGAGAATAGCTAGAACATTGCGAAACCTGTCAAGGAGATTTTTAGGAATCCCACCGATCACAGCAACTTGTACCGATCAACGGGAACCGTGGGCGTGTATTTCAATTCAACGAAGTGATCAAAGACACTCTCGACGCTTTGTTGCTAATCATTGTATGCGGTATGCCCGACGTTTGCGGTGATCGTAATGAAGCGGTCAATCCATAGCCACATGCTCACACAACACATTCATTTCCAAAGAAATCATGATTAGTGTATCAATGACTCGATATTATCACTCCATGCTTCGCTACAGCCGCCAATATCATGAATCAACGAAAGCTTCCATTACTCGATAAGAAGAAATCATGATCCAGAATGTGAGCATGTCGGTCCAAAAGTCACAACCTCACATAATACCTACATCACAAAGGAAGAGTCAGAGATTTAATATGGACGATAATTTCAAAGCAGACTCAACTCTCATTCTCACGTGGATCAGTTAAAGACCTCCACTTGGAATTCCCAAACATGCAATAATGAAGACTTAAAGACTACAAGCTACTGAGCAAAGGAATTAATCAAGAATCCTAGAACAATTTAATGTAATATCTGTTTGTATTCATTGTAAATTGAGGTGACCTCCCTTAGGGGGAGATTGTTAGGAATTAGAAAATTCAGTCGTTAAAGAGTCGGTCACCTCAAGTATAAGCATTCAATAGAAAGCTCGTAGTCGTAGTTATGCTATGTTAGTTAGTAGTTTGTTAAGTAACACCGTGGAGGACGGACGGTCTTTACCCATTGTATGCCCGATCCATGACCCGTAGGTGGCGTTTATTTGTAAGACACTATAAATACCTCTACCTCCCAAGGTAGATGGTTGGAGCTTCAATACTATTTTTCTTTGTTTCACATAGTTCCCAACTCTTCCCTTTCTCTCTAGAACTTTCTCTATAAACTATCTTGAACGCCCATGTTGATTATGTTTTAGTGTGTTTGTGAAATCCCATATCTTACAACATTCAAATCAAAGCACATCGATCTTCGATATCACTTCATCAAGGACCACGTGGAATGTGGCTTGTTGAATTATACTTCGATGGGTACAGAATACCAATTGGCGATCTTCTCACCAAAGCCTTAGCTCCTGCTAGGTTTAATGAGTTGGTCCACCGGATTAGTATGCGGTGTTTGACTCAAGAGGAACTGGATGAACTCTTAAAACATTCTTAAAACCATCAAACACCAAAACCTCTTTTGTAAATATTTTTCAAAACAAAATACAAAATATAAAAGCAGATAAAACAACAAAAATATTCTTCTATCTTTATTTCTTTTAACATGGCAAGTACATTTCTTGAGTCAACACTCAAATCCTTCAAAATTCATTATTTTCCGATCACGTGTTGAGGGGAGAAAATAAATTCTTAAATGTTTCAAAATAACCGTGTACTTGCATGTCACCTATTCGGTTGTTTCTTTAAGTAGTGGTCATATTTACGGTTTCTCGACACTCCTCGGACTAAAATTTATAAACTTTCATTATTTCTTAAGTCGAGGGGAGTGTCAAAGTTATTTCAAATATTCTTCGTTTGGTAACCAAAATGGAAGTTAAAAGGCTTTGGATGAAAATGGAAAAGGTGGAGGGACTAAAATTGCCAAAAGCTTAAAGTTATTTTAATAAAACTCCTCCGCCTAACCTAATCTTCACATTTATTACTCATACCAAACAAATCCTACGCACAAAAATATTTCTTCAAATCCGGTTATCTGATCTTCAATTTGTAAGTGATTTTTTGTTCTTAACAAGTTTTTAAACAATGGTTTTGAATTTCATGCGAATCCAACGGTTAAAACTTAAGATTTAATGATTTTTGTGTTTTACGCGTAAGTGTTAGAACACATAATCTTGTTTATGTGTTTGAGGTTAAAAGGATTGTGTCAAAACGTTTATTTTACATCACTAATACCATTCTTACACTCAAAACACACCCAGAATCACGTATTGATTGTTTTGAGGAATTAGGGTTTATGCGTGGGTTTGGGTATTTTAAAATGTGAATATTTTTGGTCAAAAAGATTGTTGTGTGATGTTGTTATCATGGTGAATTGATGATATCCAGGCTTTAAAACAACCCAGAAACACTAATTGATTGTAAATTAGAAATTAGGGTTTAATGTTCTTCGCTTGGGTATTTTTTGACTCATTGAGAGTTTGATGTTAAAACTTGGTTATTACACTCACATGACATCTAAAAACCACCAGAAAAACTTTGGTGTAATTCTTGTGGCTAAAAATCTTACGCGTAATCTTTGAACTATTATGGTTTTGGTTTACGACAAGGTTCTTTACTGCAGAATCGTTTAATTGAGTATTTGTGAGTAAATCATTATACAATGAATGTGGGTGTTAATATTCATGCCGTGATGAATTTATTTCGTGTTTGCTACTCATAAAAATCGAATCAAGGTTGTTAACCATCTACGATAAGGATCACCCACGGGTAGCATGTTATGCGAAGAGAAATCTTTACGCGTGGCGTTACGCGTAAGGTTCTACAAAGGACTACGCGTATCCCGTGAAGGATATGCGTAAACATGACCTCACGATAAGGTCTACTCTTACGAGTAAGCCTTACGCGTAAGGTTTTATATACGCCTATGCGTGGCGCACGCATAAGGTCCCCTTTCCTATGCGTAATATTTCTTACGCTGTAGTAAGGATCCTACGCATAAGCTTGTGTCTCACGCGTATACTTCTCCTGCTTACGCATAAGCTACCATTTCACGCCTAAGTCTTGATCAAACCTTCATTATGAGTTGTTACGTGCAAACTTGTAAATAAATAAATCATAACGTCACGAAACCAACACCATCACTAATAAGCTTAAATGTGTAATGTGTTGTGAAAATATGTGATAACATAAACTTTAAAACCTAAAGTTAACTAACTCACGAAACTTTTCTCGGCGTCATTGGACTATTGGACAAACAAGTGATTTTGGACTCAGAACAATCATTGACATTGCACATTCAATAATTAGACAATAAAACCCTCGTTGACTAACATTATGTCTTCGATATGTTGGTTCTTTTGGCTAAATGTGTTTGAGATCACGACATGGAAGCTCAAATGAATGTGGATGCACCAAACGTTCTCACCATTGTCGATATTTTCCCGCATGGCTATCCAATGAAGATTGGAAAGAACAGACTCGAGTTGCGTGGATATTCAAGAATCATCCCTATCGTAACATGCTCACCAACTCGCCAGCATTCGGAGATCTACATACAGACACTCGGAATACAATGCGGATGATCAAAGGTCAAAATGTTGTGACGGTGACGCTCAATCACAAGCAAATCACCATCACTCCCTGGACTTCTTGTCACAATTCTCAAATTCGGTCATTTCTTAAATTAAATATGCATCATATTAATTCATTCATGGCATTTCATTTCACATTTAACGTGATTTTTATATTTATTAATCTTTATCGCGTGAGCTTCTATTTTAAATATTTAACCGTTACTTTCAAAATGATCCCGAGGTATTCTTAAACTTACATTTAGTTCTTAAAAACTATATTTTTAGTTTTCCTAGTGTTCCAAATTTATTTGGTATATTAATCATAAAAGTTTAATTATTACGTCGTTTTCTTAAAAATTGTACGATAATTATTTTATCACCCGAATTTCACAAGGAAAGTATTTTTGCAATTTTTATCAACTCATTACAATCTATTTTGAATTAATAAAAACTTACTTGTACCAAAACTTTCCAAATTCCTTTACTTGTACAAATTACTTACATTTTACTTACACTTTCTTTACAAATATTATACAAGTATATTTATATACACATTTTAGAAGAAAAAAAAAAAAAAATAAATATCATTGAGGAACAACATCCCCCCAAAACCGGTCACAAGGGGGGGGAAACATTTATTAGAGTTGGTAAATTATTTTTCTTTGATTGTACAAATATATACTCCATGTTACTCATTCACTTCACCTCATTTTCATTCCAATCATTCACATAGTTAGAAAAATCTTTTCTCTCCTTCTTCCTCATCACAAGAACCGGTTCCATCATGAGATCAAGGGATCAAAATATTTTCTCAAGTTCAAGTGTTATAATCAATCTAGTTTATACTCTTTTTAGGTTTTGAAATAAAAACCAAGAGTATTTAGGCTAATCCTTGTTACTTACACCTCATCATTTTCACTTGTAAGCATATTCTTATCATTTTCAAGTTTCCTTATCATTTTCATAAGTTTCTTTACATTTTTGGAGCTTATATGCATGTATTGTGATTTATACCATTTATTTCATGATTTTTAAGTTATATATACAATATGGTCATCCTATAATTATTCCCAAGTTATTCTTTGGTCTTGATGGTGATTAGGAACCCATGACACCCTAAGAAGGTGTATGGTAGGATTAGATTAGCTTTGGAGTTGATTTGAAGGGATTAGAATAGGTTTTGTCCGAGAAAACTATTTTCGTAAACTATATTTTGTGTTCTGTCCTTAAATCAATTTCTGGAAAACCTACTGTTGGTACGACATTTTGGCCTTGATATTTAGAAAATATACTTTAAAAGCGAATCCGTGGCCTTTTGAATGGATAAAAGCGGAGTTATAACGAAGCCGTGGTGAATTTTTAAAGTTTTGACAATTAAACACTTTTCGAAAAATTCAGCATTTGCTTTTAGTATTTTGGGTCAAAAGCGAGCCTTAAGCTTCACAAATTATTTAGACTTATCAAAATATATTAGTTTACTTGATCGAAGCTAAGGACATATTATACGTGAAAGCGGTTTGAAGCGACAAATATATATGCGTTTTATAAACTTGCCGTAACTATTATTTTACGAAAAACTATATTATTTTTACGATACAAGTATTTTAGTAGCTGTAACGTCCATGTTTGCGGCTGTTTTTAACTATGATGCAAAACTTTTTGGAACAAATTGTCTTTTAGTAAAATCAAGTTCACCGGCCATATTTTTCAAAACAACAAGCCGTTTGTATAGCGGAGTTATAGTAAATTATTTACGGATGTTCAAACTTGGCCGAAACTTATTTTCTGCACACAATTAGCAAAAACCACCAACTTTAACCCTTAATATCTTTATGATCGAGACCTTTTGGACGAAAACTCCTGAACTGAAACTTTTAGATATTGATACAAACTTTCCAAAACCGTCGAGTTCGTTCTCTAACGATCGACGTACACTATTTTACGACTACTTTTCCGGAGCCATTTTTGTTAATTTCATGATTTTTCCGACGACATTGTTTTGCGACGAAAAGTAGTAATTTCACTATAAATCATTATTAAACCATTGTAGGATGACATTTTGACGTAAATACTTGTAAAGTCATTTTTGAAGGGTCAAGACGTCAAAAGAGTATTTTTTCGACGATAAGTATTATTTTCAAAACTCACAAATGGTATAAATAACATACGAAATGCATGCATAACATTGCATTGCAATTCATGACATATCATATCATTCGTAATAGGTCCCGGTTAACACATCACATTATACCTCGGTGTACTCACTTTTGTCATCGCCTATATTACCAAGTGAGTAATCACATCCCTTTTACCGTTTTACTATATTTTGGGGCGAAATGCATGAACCATACTTGAATTAAATTGATTCTTACTTTTGTGAACTCTTTTAATTAGAACTTGTGAACTCGAATCAAATCCTTGAACTTAATTACGAAATTATGACTTGTTAGAACTTATTGAACCGTACATGTTATGACCTTGTCCTAAAGTCTCGCCTTGTTGGTGGGCGTCTCAATAAATCTCGCCTAGGTGGTCGAGTGACAAATAAGTCTCGCCTTGTTGGTGGGCGTCTCAATAAATCTCGCCTAGGTGGTCGAGTGACAAATAAGTCTCGCCTTGTTGGTGGGCGTCTCAATAAATCTCGCCTAGGTGGTCGAGTGACAAATAAGTCTCGCCTTGTTGGTGGGCGTCTCAATAAATCTCGCCTAGGTGGTCGAGTGACAAATAAGTCTCGCCTTGTTGGTGGAGCGTCTCAATAAATCTCGCCTAGGTGGTCGGTGACAAAGAAGTCTCGCCTTGTTGGTGGAGTGTCTCAATAAATCTCGCCTAGGTGGTCGGTGACAAAGGAGTCTCCCTTGTTGAAGCCTCCTATGTTCGGAGCATCCCTACATTATTATATTCATGGTACTATATTGGGAACTATTATGACCACTTATACTTGACTACTTGAAGCACTACATTTTTGTGCAATGGGTTGTGTACACACAGGTTGCAAGTTTTGTATGGGCGGAATTTGGGCGAGTGGATACACAATGCCTTTGCTTTGAGAACTATTTTCGTTGACCGAATGCTTTGAATTTTTCTTACGAGTTTTCTTATTTCCGCTAAGCGTGTTTACTCACCAACTATTTTCATAGTTGACCGTTTTATCTCATGCATTTCGGTGATCGTTAGTAAGCTTTTCTATCAAGTCTTGCATAAAGAAGTTTTCACTTGTCGCTACAAGTCGTATGTAATAAAACTCAATATTTTGGAAACTAAACTTTGTAATATATTTGCCGATGCCGGCTAAATTTGTATTGTAATGGTGTAATATTTCTTTTAATATTAATGTTGGTATGTTCTATTATCTTTTGCTTATGTTCCTTCCGTTACACCTCGTGTTTCCGCCTCCGTGAGGTGTGACAGATTGGTACCAGAGCCAAAGGTTATAGAGAATGCCTATTTTTCAAAAATAAAAATCACAGCTATAACCGGAAAATTTTTTATTTTATTTTATTAAACATTGAACATCATCCGAGTCATCCAGTCCTATCGTTGCATCGTTAATCATAAATTATACATAGCCTGATCAACTATGTCTAATTTATGAAGAACCATGCAATGATAAGAGTGGTAGTTTTAAATCATGTTAGTCGAGTCTTTAAAGTCGGTCTTTGAAGTTGCATTGGTCGGGTGGGTATGCATGGCATGTTTTACGTTCACGTCTACATTACCGTACCATCTTCATATCTTCTCTTTTCCATCTTTCGACTTGTTAGACATAGCATGTCTCGATTCTGTCATGTTTCGATCACTATAACACATTACCACCGTTCGCACCTCATCGACTTCGTTCGAGCGTCGTTTACTAACCCGATGTTTTGGTCCTCTGCAGAGGATCATGGCTGCAAGAAACACACGCTCGGGAGGTAACAACAATGGCAACTCAAACAACAATGACGATCCGCATAACAACGCCGAGAGAATAGCGGATCTACTCACCCAAATTATAATACATCTCGATGCTAGGCGAACCAACAACGGAGAAGATACTTCAAACAATGGACGAAAGCGGCGGGAGGATCACCGGGGAAGCCGAGACCGAATCGGCAAAACAAGAGGCAGCGAACAACCCGAACTATGGGCGACCACCGGGGCGCAAAGGATATAAAGTCCACATCCTTTGTGTACTCGATGCAATTATCATCACTCGAGAGCGCCTAAGGTGCAACAAATGTGGACAGACGGGCCACTTCGCGAAATTGCTCAAGCAGGCGGAAATCAAGGCGAGAAAAGCATGTTACAGTGTGGAAGTCTAGATCACCCGCAATACTGTCCAAAGTGAAAAGAACTCCCAATCAAGGAGGTAATCGTCCAAACTTGGCATTAGCAATAGAAGGCCCACAAGATCGAACATTGAAATTCCTCCCGCGTGGTCGAGCATTCTATTTGGGTACCGAGGAAGCCCATGACGCTTAACGGGTACATTCTTTTGAGCAACCACTTTATTTACGTGCGACATGATTTTGAGTGCATAACTTCCTCCCAATTCTTACCACGTTCACGACCTTGCTTAATTTGAGACCTATTGATATCGACCTTAGTTGTTATATATTTTGTTGATTGGATTTGATTGTGTAAGCAAATCGAATATCGGCGAATCTTTCAAAAGACTTCATTCAAGGATTTGGAATCCTACCTTTCTAACAACTTGTTTCCTAGCTTGATCTAGTAGCGGTTCTTGTTTGATGAGTTGCGAAAATCAAGCTAAGAGACAAGTTTACTCAAGTCGGTTTAGTTTAATCTCATGCGGTTCTTGTTTGATGAGTTGTGGGATTAAATTAGAATCGACTACCTAAAGGTCTTTGAGAGCTACGTTCGATATTGGGCAAGTTTACCCCATCAAATCGATCACGCACGCACTTAGTTGAATGGGGAACCCATGCGCATGGGCATTGATATGATCATTTAGGCTGCTCGTATGAGCATGAACTTTTAGAACTCTTGTCGAGGTTCGGACCATAGTATCGTTAATCGAATCATGAGGACATGATTCACGACATGGGAAGAATGTCACAATTCTCAAATTCCGGTCATTTCTTAAATTAAATATGCATCATATTAATTCATTCATGGCATTTCATTTCACATTTAACGCGTGATTTTTATATTTATTAATCTTTATCGCGTGAGCTTCTATTTTAAATATTTAACCTGTTACTTTCAAAAATGATCCCGAGGTATTCTTAAAACTTACATTTAGTTCTTAAAAACTATATTTTTAGTTTTCCTAGTGTTCCAAATTTATTTGGTATATTAATCATAAAAGTTTAATTATTACGTCGTTTTTCTTAAAAATTGTACGATAATTATTTTATCACCCAATTTCACAAGGAAAGTATTTTTACAATTTTATTATATCATTACATTCTATTTTGACCTAATAAAACTTACTTGTACCAAAACTTTCCAAATTCCTTTACTTGTACAAATTACTTACATTTTACTTACACTTTCTTTACAAATATTATACAAGTATATTTATATACACATTTTAGAAAAAAAAAAATATCATTGAGGAACAACATCCCCCCAAAACCGGTCACAAGGGGGGGGAAACATTTATTAGAGTTGGTAAATTATTTTTCTTTGATTGTACAAATATATACTCCATGTTACTCATTCACTTCACCTCATTTTCATTCCAATCATTCACATAGTTAGAAAAATCTTTTCTCTCCTTCTTCCTCATCACAAGAACCGGTTCCATCATGAGATCAAGGGATCAAAATATTTTCTCAAGTTCAAGTGTTATAATCAATCTAGTTTATACTCTTTTTAGGTTTTGAAATAAAAACCAAGAGTATTTAGGCTAATCCTTGTTACTTACACCTCATCATTTTCACTTGTAAGCATATTCTTATCATTTTCAAGTTTCCTTATCATTTTCATAAGTTTCTTTACATTTTTGGAGCTTATATGCATGTATTGTGATTTATACCATTTATTTCATGATTTTTAAGTTATATATACAATATGGTCATCCTATAATTATTCCCAAGTTATTCTTTGGTCTTGATGGTGATTAGGAACCCATGACACCCTAAGAAGGTGTATGGTAGGATTAGATTAGCTTTGGAGTTGATTTGAAGGGATTAGAATAGGTTTTGTCCGAGAAAACTATTTTCGTAAACTATATTTTGTGTTCTGTCCTTAAATTCAATTTCTGGAAAAACCTACTGTTGGTACGACATTTTGGCCTTGATATTTAGAAAATATACTTTAAAACGAATCCGTGGCCTTTTGAATGGATAAAAGCGGAGTTATAACGAAGCCGTGGTGAATTTTTAAAGTTTGACGACTAATTAAACACTTTTCAGAAAATTCAGCAGCGGTTTTAGTATTTTGGGTCAAAACGAGCCTTAAGCTTCACAAATTATTTAGACTTATCAAAATATATTAGTTTACTTCGATACGAAGCTAAGGACATATTATACGTGAAAGCGGTTTGAAGCGACAAATATATGCACGTTTTATAAACTTGCCGTAACTATTATTTTACGAAAAACTATATTATTTTTACGATACAAGTATTTTAGTAGTCATAACGTCCATGTTTGCGGCGTTTTTAACTATGATGCAAAACTTTTGGAACAAATTGTCTTTTAGTAAAATCAAGTTCACCGCCATATTTTTCAAAACAACAAGCCGTTTGTATAGCGGAGTTATAGTAAATTATTTACGGATGTTCAAACTTGGCCGAAACTTATTTTCTGCACACAATTAGCAAAAACCACCAACTTTAACCCTTAATATCTTTATGATCGAGACCTTTTGGACGAAAACTCCTGAACTTAAACTTTTAGATATTGATACAAACTTTCCAAAACCGTCGAGTTCGTTCTCTAACGATCGACGTACACTATTTTACGACTACTTTTCCGAAGCCATTTTTGTTAATTTCATGATTTTTCCGACGACATTGTTTTGCGACGAAAAGTAGTAATTTCACTATAAATCATTATTAAACCATTGTAGGATGACATTTTGACGTAAATACTTGTAAAGTCATTTTGATTGGTCAAGGCGTCAAAGAGTATTTTTTTCGATAAGTAATATTTTCAAAACTCACAAATGGTATAAATAGCATCTGAAATGCATGCATAACATTGCATTGCAATTCATGACATATCATATCATTCGTAATAGGTCCCGGTTAACACATCACATTATATTTCGGTGTACTCACTTTTGTCATCGCATATATTTACCAAGTGAGTAATCACATCCCCTTTTACCCTTTTACTATATTTTTGGGGTGAAATGCATGAACCATACTTGAATTAAATTGATTCTTACTTTTGTGAACTCTTTTAATTAGAACTTGTGAACTCGAATCAAATCCTTGAACTTAATTACGAAATTATGACTTGTTAGAACTTATTGAACCGTACATGTTATGACCTTGTCCTAAAGTCTCGCCTTGTTGGTGGGCGTCTCAATAAATCTCGCCTAGGTGGTCGGTGACAAATAAGTCTCGCCTTGTTGGTGGGCGTCTCAATAAATCTCGCCTAGGTGGTCGGTGACAAATAAGTCTCGCCTTGTTGGTGGGCGTCTCAATAAATCTCGCCTAGGTGGTCGAGTGACAAATAAGTCTCGCCTTGTTGGTGGAGCGTCTCAATAAAACGCCTGGGTGGTCGAGTGACAAATAAGTCTCGCCTTGTTGGTGGAGCGTCTCAATAAATCTCGCCTAGGTGGTCGAGTGACAAAGAAGTCTCGCCTTGTTGGTGGAGTGTCTCAATAAATCTCGCCTAGGTGGTCGAGTGACAAAGGAGTCTCCCTTGTTGGAGCAGTGCGAAGCCTCCTATGTTCGGAGCATCCCTACATTATTATATTCATGGTACTATATTGGGAACTATTATGACCACTTATACTTGACTACTTGAAGCACTACATTTTTGTGCAATGGGTTGTGTACACACGGGTTGCAAGTTTTGTATGGGCGGAATTTGGGCCGAGTGGATACACAATGCCTTTGCTTTGAGAACTATTTTCGTTGACCGAATGCTTTGAATTTTTCTTCGAGTTTTCTTATTTCCGCTAAGCGTGTTTACTCACCAACTATTTTCATAGTTGACCCGTTTTATCTCATGCATTTCGGTGATCGTTAGTAAGCTTTTCTATCAAGTCTTGCATAAAGAAGTTTTCACTTGTCGCTACAAGTCGTATGTAATAAAACTCAATATTTTGGAAACTAAACTTTGTAATATATTTGCCGATGCATGCTAAATTTGTATTGTAATGGTGTAATATTTCTTTTAATATTAATGTTGGTATGTTCTATTATCTTTTGCTTATGTTCCTTCCGTTACACTCGTGTTTCCGCCTCCGTGAGGTGTGGCACTTACGGCTGTTCTCCTCATTCCCGACATCATACCAATGAATACTCTGCCGCACCCTCAAGAGAGGCGGTTACGCAATTCTTGATTGATATTGGGTATAGCGAAGCTTGAGGGGTTATCACTAAGCATTCTCACGGATCTCAAGAACATCCTCACCTTGGAGAACCCTTTATATAATCATCACAAAATCCATTTTGGTCGTGATACAGACTATGAGCATCCCAAGCTCGTGGAACTGCAAATCTTTGGGCTCGATCAACATGAAGCACATCAAGTTGAAGCTCGATTTGGGATGACATGATGACATTCCTCAAAATCTTGGCTCAAAGATTCCTACATCGGATATACTAAACTATTGATCCGAGCACTTGGGTATAACTCGATATCCCCAAGAGAATCAATGACCGACAATCACGACATGTTGTCCGAACCTACCCTAACCGCCGATTCAAGGAATCAACAACAAAAACAGGGGTGTGTTGCGGACCATCTTCTCTCGGATGAACTCAAAAGCTCTACTCTTATAAAAGATATTTGATTGTGTGGAAGAGAACAAAGTTGGCTTTCTTGATGAAAAATCTTCCGCACGCCTACTAGACAAACCGTAAGAGGAAGTGCGAAGTGCCGCAAACATCGAGAGCCAACGGAAGTTCCCCAAGAGGAAACCTCCATGCAAAGGAAAGTTCCTTCTAAGGAAGTTGTTCTATTCCCATTCCAAAGCTTGAACCGCAAAGAAAGCTAACGGACGAGGACTCGGAGGGTACCGCATCGGATGAAGAGATTTTCTACTCAAACGACTAAAGATGACACTACAGCGGTACCTAAACCTCCAAGTCCACCCGAGATATAGGCAAAGGGAAGACTCCGGTGATTGAGCACGAAGAGGAAAGCTCGGGAGAAGAGCCACCTGAAACCGATTACGAAAAGTTCAAATTCGTTAGACTCCAACACGTTGCGAAAGAGTTTGCAAAGGATCAAATGATTGGCCCGAGGTCAAGTGGTGGAGTTCAAACTACACCAAGTCCTGATGCGGTTAATCAACCCGATAATGGATCTGGTGCCACCACCTTGGAGCAACAACAAAAGCGCGTGGAAGATTCTATTGATTATGAATTTGAGGAACCGAAACGGAAAAGACCGAGAAAACAACTGCGATGATACAAAGATTGATGAAACGGACGATTATGATCGTCTTCTACTAAACAGTCCGTCTGCTCCAAGGAGAAAACTTCGAGCCACCAAAGGACCCGGAGTCTCCTCACATCTCATCATCATCGGATTCATCTTCTCACCTCACCACCACCATCAAAAGATCAACCAAATCAACATCCAAATCGGTGAAGAAGCCAACCGCATCTTGGATCTCTCAAGCTAAGACACGAATTGTTAAAGTCATCAAACATGTCGAAAGAAAGGCGTGCTCTACAAGAAGATGAATTTCTTCACGATCGACATGATATCTTCATGATGAGAACGACAAGATGCAAGTTGAAAGGAATATGTCCGTAAGCTCATGAAAGATGATCTTCAAGGAAAATGGACGAGATGATCAAAGGATACACTCACAAGTACCTTCTTGACATCGTTCTCGAGTTACTAAGGAGCCGCTCACCAAACAACTCTATCCGAATCTCTTACACCGCCAAACAGACTATGAAATCAACTCCAATGCATGTGAACATCAATCCAATTGATCCCATAATCTTCTCGGATCTTGAATTGGTTAACCGGCCGGTAGCTCAAATGTCGAACGATGCGCAACATTTGCCTCCCACTGAAGGTAAATTGTTTGAAGCATTCTTTGGAATACCAACTAAAATCAAGATGCGAGAAGAAGTCGAAAGGCCTAAGCGCCCACGCGATGATGAAGATAAGGATCGGGATAAGAATGACGAGCCTAAGCGCCCAAAGAAGTCGGTGAATCATCTTCTATGCAACCTCCATGTTGAAATCACTCCTAAACCTTAATTCAAGTGTTTGTTACTCATATGTAATAGGTAGTTTATTATGGCCTTTATGTTTGTTTAAGGTCAAGCTTATGTAGAAGGCCCATAAGCTTAGGCCCATTTCCAATAAGGAAAAGGGAAGGAGTAGGAGTGTTGCCCTAGCTCCTTGCCTATAAATACTATGTAATAACCCTCACTTGAGGGTTAGTTGTTCAAGTTATTTCTCTCATTCACCTCCTACGGATAACCGGCTCATTCATACGTGTGTGTGTGTGTGTGTTTTACTTGTTCAACCGCCTCTATCTCCTTCTTGTAAGCTTGTGTTGTAAAACTAGTGACCTAACGATGGTATCAATCGCCTAACTAGTTGGGTGAATCGTTATTTCTTGAAGTGGGTTTTGGTCCCACGTAGAATAACATACTACTTTGGTTAGCTTAAAACTTGTTTTTACACTTTTAATCCAAGATTCTTGTACTTTCAACGCTTTAAGGTGTTAAAATACTTGTTTTTGGCAAAAGTTTCAAACTTTACGCGTGGATCTTAGTTTTTAAGCTTGTTTTTGTTCGTGGGTGAAGTTCTACGCGTAACCCGTTTAGCCGCTTTGGTTCATCAAGGTTCACACTTTTGTGTTATTTTGGTGCTATTAACGTTATTCCATAACAAAATCGGTTTAGAAACAAATTTGGGCATAATCATCTTTACGAGTAAGATTACGCCTATCAAAACCCTAATCTTACGGCGTAACTTTATCCGTGACTTGATCTTCGTTCTCGTGGTATACTCGTGTTTTCTTGCTTGGATAAGCCCGAAAATACGTCAATTTGGATATCTTTTGCCTTTGTGAAATGTAAAGATCACTTGGGATAAAACCCTAAATTTACGCATAAGCATAAAGCTTACGCGTAGAAATCCTACGATAAGATTATTCTTACGCATAAGCCTAGTCTTACGATAAGGTAATCCTCGCCTAACTTTCTACACCTAACTTTGTGTCACGCCTAACTTTAGAGTCTTTTCCATACTTACGCGTAAGCTAAAACTACGTGTAATCGTCTTTATTACGCGTAACTTTGGTGTTTTTACGCATAAGTTCCACTTGGTTTCTTGTGATTTCACGCCTAAGGACACTTCATCAACAAAGGTTCATTCGACTACAAAGATCCATTTTACCAACACAAGTTTTCAACATGTCACAACCACCATACTCTAACTATTTCCTTACACTTATTCTCAACGACAACAACAACTAAGTCCACAACATCAACAATGGAATCAACAACACGCAATTTATCAACAACAATTTAATCAACAACATACTCCACAACTTGGAGAAATTCCTCCACCACAAATGGTTCAAACACCGCCAAGTCTTCAAGTTCAACCCTACACAAATGACTTCAATCAACATCCATCAAGGAACACTATGAAGGAACCAACTTGGTTTGCAAAGATGTGTGAAGCTTTAAGCGACCAACAATCAATTCATGAGGTCGGATCACTTGATAGACCTCCAATGCTCACTCCGAAACTACGATCAATGGGTGATAAGGTTCTTTAGGTTTTGTGATCTAAAGAAGCCACATGGAAAGTTCTTAAAGAAGGTTATCTTGGAAGGTCCATTTGAGATGCCTCTTGTCATTGTGCGGAGATCCTAATGTTATTCCACCAAAAGATGAACAAACAAACATTGCTATCAATTGCGATTTAAATCAAGCGAACTTCTACACTATGAAGTCGATGAGCTTGCAATGCAATATATCCTTTTAGGATTACCTAACCCAATTCTTGAAGTGTTGATGCTCAAAAGGCGCAAAGGAAATGTGGGACCATATTCATCTTCTTATGGAAGGATGCATACTCAATCGGGAGGATTTGGAATCCAAAATTTACTTGGCTTATGAACACTTCATGATTGAACACGGAGAGACACTAGAGTCTTATCATCATCGATTTTCAAACATCATCAATGATTTGGATAAACCTGACATCATCATGCCAAGAATTGCGGTGAATACTAAGTTCTGAGTAGTCTTGGTCACGAATGGGAGAAGTATGTCATTTTTCTCCGTCAAGCGAAGAATATGCATCATTCTACATATGGATTGTTGTACGATTAATTGAAGCATCATGAAAAGGAAGTTGATCGGAAAGGATTCTCCGTGCTCAAATTGCTCCACCCACACATCAGGAAAATCAACAACTTGCCTTATATGCTCAACAAAGTTATCCTCCTCAACAAGCAACTCAACCAATCATCACACAAAACGATCATTCACAAAGAACAATCTCAACAAAATCAAGCGGTTCCACACAACAACAACAATGCTCAACCAATTGTCGATTGAAGCTAATGAGGACATCGATCCGTTCGATGCATTACAACAAGGATTTGTTATGATTGCTAATGCTTTTGCGATTATACCAACAAATCCAACAATCGATTCGTTCCTCATCTAACATACGAAATCAAATGTTGTAAACAATGGACGAGTTGAAGTTCGAGAATCGTGGTTATGGTCGTCGGATGGGCGGTGGTCAAGGGTTTAATGTTGTGGGTCGAATAAGCAGAGCTCCGATGGTGGAACAGAAATGCTGAGAATGGGTTGAATGGTCTTGATGCTACAAGCGCAATGAGAAGGATACACGGCTAATGCATGCCCAAAGCCGAGGACTAGGGCGGTGCTTATTTCAAAGAGGCTCTTCTTTTGGCTCTTAAGGATGAAGTGGTGGATCTCTCATGCATAAAGAACAGAGTTTTATGGCTCTGCAGACTCGAGATGATGATATGGAGGACTTGCAGCCAATGCAAAGCGATTATGTTGATGGCTAATATGCATGAGTTACACATGAGTGACACAGCCCAATATATGACACCGATGGCTTGTCTGGTACCCGAACAAACCATATTTATCTACGATCTAATATCTCGCCAACATCCGAATCCGCAAGGCTCGAATGTTCAAAATGAGTCATTTACATCTCATTCGACGATTTTCAAATAGACCATGTAGTTACATTTGACGATCAAGATGACCTTATGGTTTCCTTTGATAATCAAATTGACTCCGTGGTTATACTTGAGGATCTAAATAATGATCATGTTGTGACTTCATTGAACAAGCCAAACTTTGCCTCATCCGGATCTTGCTCTCTTACTTAAAGACCAAACAATCCCAAATTGAAGAATGTTGTGCATTAAATCAAACCTTAAAAAGTAAAATGCACCGTTAACCAAGGATTTTGAATGTTTACAAAAGCAACTCAACTTTTCAAAACTCAAGAAAACGTGAAAAGGTTTTGAGCGCCTTTACTAAATCTCATCAAACGAAAAATATTTAGAGACGGATCGTGATCTAGCCGCTTCAAGAATGCTTTATTGTCGAGATAGAACAAGCGAAACATGAACATAAAAAGCAAATTAACGCCTCACCTTGGCAAATCAAAAGCTAAGGCCGAGTTGTTAAATTTTCAAAAGCAGTTCTCTGCATACAAAAGCATTCCACGAACCGAATAGATAATCATCTTGAAGAAATTATCGTGCAACGCAAACTTAAAGAGTTTAAAACTGTTTTTTACAAACATGGTGAGTCGAAGAATCGCTATTGAAAAGTTTACCTTAAAACCCGATCCAAAAGGATATGGACCAAATCTTGCGACTACAAACCAAAGCTTTCAACCAAAACATTCAAACCAAATCCACAAGTTTCCAAAGCGAGAATATAAAATTGATAATTACATTATGAGTGTTGTTGAATATCATCGTCAAGAGGAATTAGATGCGAGAAGGCGAGTCGGTCAAAATTAAAAGCATTGTTTACAACAAACCTTTAATTATTCAAACCGGTCACTTTTGTCACACCAACGGATTCTTCTAACACACCAAGGGTTATCATCAAAACACCCGAGTCTTCTAATGTTAATCCCCAACCGGATTATGCACAAATTTATGGTCCTTTACCTTCCATCGATGAAGTAAACTCAAAACACGAAAATCGCAAAATTCTTAGATATTTTGATATTTTCATGGTCGACCTCAAAACTTTAGAACATGAGATAGAATATCATTACGAAATCAAAGTTCAACACTTTCAATCGCCTCTGGCGCGAGAACAAAGAGACATTTTCGGAAAAATCTTTACCAAATGTTAAAAATTTGAAAAGTTGTGCATTGTCTTGGGAGCGGACTTTTATAAGGAACTTGAGTCATGAAGGTCGTTTTCGAGAAAACTGAAACATCTATTTCTAATACTAAGCGTAAAAAGAAAATGTTGAGAAAAGATGTTGATCGACTCTTGAAAGATGTTATCGTCCGATATCCATAATGTTGTGTTACGGATCGGAATCGTCGTACAAAACAGTGATGGAAACGATTCATGCTCATTTTGATGAACTCACGAAATGGCTTCGAGTATAACACTTAGAACCCGGTCACAACCGCTTAAACTTCCTCAACCCCCATCATCACCGAACAAAGCCCCTGACTCACTCGTCAACAAATGGAAAGGTTATTTGTCTACTGCTCAAAGGATTTATATTGATGAACGTGCTCCGTGTATCCAAGCTGAATTTTTCCGCTCAAACGATAATACTCTTATACCGATACACCGCTACAACAACTCATGTTGAAGAAGCACTACCGATTGACTCCACCACAGCATTGAACAAACCGCTTCCAACAATGATGAACCGGTGATGATATTCTCGAATGTCAGACTTCACCGCAGATTTTGATCAAATGTGTTCTTTAACCCGTTGACACCGCTGCACTGATGTCGCGGAATCATCAACAAACCATTTGAATCCTCGAATCGCACAATGTATACCAACATCAACCTCTACACATCTATGGACAAAATACCATCCTCGGCTAATATTATTGGCAACCGAATCAACCGATCGTTACGAGACAACGTCTTCACACAGATGGTGAACATTGCATTTATGCACTCACCGTCCGCCAACTGAGCCTAAAAACATTAAAGACGCAATGACAAAAGACAACCGGATGAATCCATGCAAGAAGAACTCAACCAATTCAAACGTCTTGAAGTATGGGGCGGTTGAAAGACCAATAGGGGTCTCGTCATTGGTCTCAAATGGATTTGGAAAAACAAATTGGATGTTGAAGGAACGTAATCCGAAACAAGTCACGTCTAGTTGCTAAGGGTTATCGTCGGGAAGAGGAATAGACTTTGAAGAATCTTTTGCTCCGGTTGCTCGTCTTGAGGTCGTTCGGATATTTCGCGTTCATGCTCATATGAATATGACGGTCTTCGGATGGATGTCAAAACTGCGTTTCTAAGCGGACAACCGAAGAAACGGTTTATGTCACCAACCGAAGGATTCGTTGATCCCGAATTCCCGAACCATGTCTACAAACCGAACAAAGCTCTTTATGGTCTCAAACAAGCCCCTCGGGCATGGTAACGATAAGCTATCATCTTTCCTCATTGCTAATAATTTCACCAAAGGTTCGGTTGACCCAAATCTTTTATACAATATCACGGGGCACATATCTTAATTGTTCAAATTTACGTGGATGACATCATTTTGGGTCTACACATAAAAGTTTTCAATCGCTTTTGCAAAACTAATGAAGAAAAATTTTGAAATGTCCATGATGGGTGAACTTACGTTCTTTCTAGAAGCGCAAGTTCATCAATCACCCGTGGTATTTTCTTGAGTCGGTCCAAATATGCCCTTGAATTGTTAAACAAATTTGGAATGAAAACTGTGACACTTATGCCACACCAATGACTCATACTAAGAAGCTAGACGCTGATTTACATGGGAAATTAGTGGACCCTACCAAATACCAAAGCATTATTGGGTCTCTCATGTATCTAACATTAGCAGACTGATATTGTATTTGCCGTTTATCTATGCTCCGTTATCGATCGCGACCAATCGAAACCCACCTCGAGGCTAAAAGAATCCTCCAGATACATCAAGGAACCATTAACTTGGGGATCCGTATCCGAAGGATTCGGTTTTGAACTAATCGCTTTTGACGCTAACCACGCAGGATGCTTAGACTCAAGGAAAAGTACTTGAGAGCACTACAATTTCTTGGTGATAAAGCGGTGTCTTGGCAATCAAAGAAGGGATTGTACATCGCTGTCATCAACCGAAGTAGAATATGTAGCCATGTCCGCGTGTTGTGCTCAAGTCATCCGGATGAGAACACAACTCAAAGACTATGGTTATGTATTTGATGAATCCGATGTCTTTGCGACAATAGGAGTGCCATTGCGATCTCGTCAACTCGGTTTAGCATTCAAATCAAAGCACATCGATATTCGCTATCATTTCATCAAGGACCATGTGGAGCAGTGCAGTTGAATTATACTGGCAGTGCGAGAATACCAATTGGCGGATCTTCTCACCAAAGCCTTGCCTCCCGCTAGGTTTAATGAGTTGGTCCACCGGATTGGTATGAGGTGTTTGACTCAAGAGGAATTGGATGACCTCCTAAAGCAGTCTTAAAACACGTCAAACACCAAAATATCTTTTGTAAATATATTTTCCAAAACAAAATACATAAATATAAAACCCGATAAAACAACAAAAATATTCTTCTAATCTATTGGTTCTTTCAACATGGCAAGTACATTTCTTTTGTCAACACTTTAATCTTTCAAAATTCAAGATTTTTTCGATCAAGTGTTGAGGGGAGAAAATAATCACTTAACTGCTTCAAAACATCTCATGTACTTGCATGTTATCATATCCGGTTGTTTCTTTTATCAATGGTGGTAATTTTCTTGGTTCAATGACACTCCTCGGACTAAAATTTATAACCTTTCATCATTTTCTTAAGGCGAGGGAAGTGTCATCAAAGTTATTTCCTAAAATCTTTGTTTGGTAACCATAATGGAAGTTAAATGGCTTTGTATGAAAAAGGAAAAGGTGGAGGGACCAAAAGCATCAAAATGTTAAAGTCATTTTTAATAAAACACTCTCCACCTAACTATTCCATCACATTTATTACTTACACCAAAAGGATCCTACGCCTAAGAATCGTTTGATAAATCCGTGTATCAGATCATCAATTTGTAAGTTTCTTTGTGTTCCTAACAAGATTACAAACAATGATTTTAAATCGTTTTAAAAATTAACGGTTAGATTTTAAACTATGGTTAATTTTGTGTTCTACGCATATGCGTATGAACACATAATCTTGTTTAAGTGTTTGTGGTTAAAAAGACAGTGTCAAAAGGTTTTAATAACATCAATGATATTGTTTCTATCCTCAAAACGAACCCAGAAACTCGAATTGAGTGATTTTGAAAATTAGGGTTCTTAAGTCGAATTGGGTGTTTTCAAATGTGAAGGTTTTGGTCAAAAGATTGTTGTGTGATGTTCATATCATGTTGAATTAATGATTTCGGGCCCTATAACAACCCGAAACACTAATTTAGTCGAATTAGGAATTAGGGTTTAATGTTCTTGAGTTTGGGTATTTTTGATTCACCACAAATTGGATGTTAAAACTTGGTTTATAGACTCACAACACCTAAGACCTACCAGAAACACTATGGTGTAATTTCTATGGCTAGAAATCTTATGCGTAAATCATAAACTTTAGGGTTTTGACTTACGCGTATGACTTTCTACGCCAAAACATTTAATAAGCCTTCATGCCATGATTTGTTGTAAAATGAATATATGTGTTAAGATTGATGATATGATGATTTTATTTCGGGCTTGCTACGCATAAAATTGAGAATCAAGGTTGATTGTTACTCTACGATAAGGATTACCTTACGCGTGAGACAGGTTATCGTAGAGAAATCCCACGCGTAACTATTACACGAAGGTTCTACAATGGGACTACGCGTATCCTGAAGGATATGCGTGTGATGACTCCACGCATCGGGTCTACTCTTACGAGTAAGCCTTACGCGTAAGGTCTTATATCGCTCACGCAGTAAGCCCTATGCTTAAGGTCCCTTTTCCTCGTGTAACATTTCACGCTGTAGTAAGGATCCCACGCATAAGCTTGCGCCACGCATATACTTCTTACATTTACGCATAACTTTTCCAAATCTACGCCTAAGCCTTTATTGACCTTCATTATGAATTGTTACGTGTACAAACTTGTTAATAAACAAGTCATATAAATCCTGAAACCAATAATGTCACTAATAAACTTAATCTTTTAATATGTTGTGTTGAATAAGTGATAAAATAAACTTTAAAACTTAAAGTTAACTAAATCACGAAACTTATCACGACGATATTGGACAATTGGACAAACAAGTGACTTAGGACTCAGAACAATCTTTAACACTGTACATTCAATAATTAGACAATAAAACCTTCTCGTTGACTAACATTATGTCTTTTGATATGTTGGTTCTTTTGGCTAATGTTATTTCGTGATCACGACATGGTCGCTCAAATGAATGTGGATGCACCGGAAGTTCTCACAATTCTCGACATCTTCCTAATGGCTATCCTAGAAAGATTGGAAAGAACAACCTTAGGGTTGACTTTGAAACCCTCACATGCTCGAGAATCTTCTTGTCTCATTCTTTGTGGATATTCTAAAGAATCATCCCTACCGTAACATGCTCTCACACTCTGCTCTGATGCAGAGATCTACATGCAACAACCGGAATTCGATGCAAAGGATCAAGGGTCAAAGTGCGATGATTGTAACTCAATCACAAACAAGTCACCATCACTCATGCGGACTTACGGGCTATTCTTCTCATTCCGAAATCGAGCCAACCGACTTCTTTGCCACACCTACCGAGGAGGCTGTTTCTACAATTCTTGCTTGATATTGGCTATGATGAAGCTTGTGAGTTATCTCTAAGCATTCTCATGTGGAGCTTAAGAACATTCCTCAACCATGGAGAACCCTCTACATCATCATCATCACCGTCGGTCTCGGTCGTGACGGTGGCTATGAGCATCCCAAGCTCATGGAACTACAAATCTTCGGTCATTAATCAACAAAAGGACATCAAATCAAGCACTTTTATGGGAAGACATGATGTCATTTCACAAGAAACTTGGCTCAAAGATTCCCTATGTCGATACACAAAATTGTTGATCCATAGAGCACTTGGACTTCATCCCGATATTCCATAAAGGCTCAATGACCCGCATAATCACGATATGTTGGACCGAGCCACCCTATCGATCGTAATCAAGGAATCGTCTACAATGAAACAGTGGTGTTGTGTTGTTCGATCACCCTCGACTAACGAAATCAAGAAGCTTGAAACGCACAAAAGTTATCGGGCAGCGATGAAGAGAAGGCAAAGTTGGTCATCTCGATGAAAACCTTCGGAACACCTACTCTGAGAACTAGAAGAGAAGGCCGGAAGTGCAAGAAGTTACAGAGAGTCAAAGGAATGTCCCAAAGAGGAAACCTACTCCAAAGAAGAAAGTTCCCTCTCGAGGCGTTCCTATTCCTACACCGAACCGCAGAGAAAGCTAATTGACGAGGACTCGGAAGGCATCAACAAGAGACTTTTCACTCTAAACTCTTCAAGATGAAACCACAACCAGATCTAAACCTCTCGGTCCTCCATTGAACATGGCAAAGGAAGACTCAGATGCTTGTGCCTTATGATGAAAGCTCGATGATGAAGAAGAGCAACTGGATACTTCATACGGAAGAAGTTCAAAATCATTAGACTCCAACATGTTGCAAAGGAATTTGCAAAGGATCAAATGGGTGGCAAGGCGGTTCAAGTGGTGTCGCCCACTCCAAACCATCTCCCGATGCGGTTAATCGACCGATAAGTGGGTGGTGCCACCACTCTTCGCAACAACAACAACTCTTGGAGGACTCTATTGATTATAAGATTGACGAACCAAAGAAAAGAAAAAGCGAGGAAATACTCACGATGAAACTAAGACTCGATGACAAGGCTAAGTCTAAGGAGGAAACTTCGCACCTCCAGAGGACCCTCGAACCTCCTCATGTCTCCTCCTCATCGATTCATCATCTCTCCTCACCACCACCATCTAAAAGATCAACCAAATCAACATCCAAATCGTGAAGAAACCACCTCGATCTTGGATTTCTCATACTCATGAAAGAATTGTGAAAGTCATCCAACAAGTCGAAGAAGAACGTGCTCCACGTAAAAGCGAATTGGTTTCTTGACCAAATCTGATTACATGATGAGAATGACAAGATGCGAAAAGAAAGGGAATTGCTCAGAGTTCATGAAAAGTCATCGTCAAGAGGAACCGAACGAAATGATCAAAGGTTACACCGACAAGTACCTTCGGATATCGTTCCTAAAGTCACAAAGGAAATGTTTACCGCATGACAACTATATCCGAATCTTATGCGGATAGCCAAGCAAACTATAAGATCAACACCTTTAACCGCCACAATCAATCCATCCGATCTTGTAGTTTTATCGGATAATGAATTGGTGGCCAAGCTCGTCACACAAATGTCTAAACGATCCGACATTTACTCGATGAAGGAAAGTTGTTTCAAGCATTGCTGGATTACCAACCCAAGAAGCATGTAGATTCAAGCAGAAGGCCTAAACGTCATAGAGACGATGAAGATAAGGATCGGGATAAGAATGATGAAGCTAAACGTCAAGAAGTCCGGTGAATCATCTTCTATGTTACCTCCTCTCCAACGAACTTCTACTCAACAAAGGTCTCCTCCTGTTCTTCTCTGATAAACCTCGGGATTACGAGTTACCGCCCCTGCACTCGTAAAACCAAAGTGAGTATTTTGAGTATACGGGTGGTGACGATGAGAAGTCCGTGAGCCCTACAACAACCCACCTCTCCTAAACAAGTTCGTAAACCGTAATCCTCATCTAGGCCTAAACAAAAGAAGAAGAAGGAGCCCATGGTTGACGCCGTATCATGGCTAGATGACGATAAAACAGAGGAATTTGAATGGTTCTTGATTGTACAATAATTAGATGCGACCGGGCCTTGATGATGATCAAGGGTATGAAAGTGATAGGGTATGAGGGTGATATGCTTGCGCCAAACTTGTAGTCAATCGCAATAAGAAATAATAGACACTTCGTTAGTGATTGCGCAGGGTTGGGCCTGCGAACCACCTCCCGTGTGAATAAGTATGTGATATGAGTTATGGATAATATGATGTATGTGAAATCTGCGTTGAGTGAACATACCATTGAATGACTCGTCCAACCTATTTATAGGTGATAAAAATAGATTGAGAGTACTAGCACGCTTAGGAGATCATGGGCGCCCCCGATTTATGGTAACCGCTAGGGCTTCATCCCCACTATCTCGGACTTGGCGGGAAGCTAAGGACATAGTGGGAGCGTGGGGAAGACCAAGTCAAGGTTCTTGTTTGTCTTGGCATCTTCAAGAGAAGACACGAAGGGCATAGGCCTTGGTGGCGAATCCCAACTGTAACCATGTCAATGGTGAATGGTTTTACGCCACCAATGACTTATAAAGAAAGACTTGGGTCTTCGAATGCAATTTCATCCGAGGCGAAGGGGTCCTTCGACTCGATCGGAGGGTACGCCATCGCCTTCTACACTTGTTAACTCAACTCCCTACCTCAAGAAGGTCAAGATCCGTAGACGGTAATACATTGGAGCATGCTAAGATTATGCAAGAAAAGTTCCATGTGAAGAAGATGACGAAATCGAGTTGAGACGAATCAAGAATGAAGCTTTTCAACTATGGAAAGATAGCTCGAGAAAGTGCCATCGAGGTTGAATATCACCTTGAAAACATTGCTAGAGCTATGTCTAACAACATGGATTGGCTCAACCTGAAGCAAACATCGACTTCACCAAACGGGACAACCCTCCATATTACATCGATGGTCTAAACCACTACCAACGATCACCAACCAGATGAACCTAGGATTCCATTGGATATTTCTTCAACAAAGACTTGGAATTTCTTCTACGGTGGCGATAGATCAAGGAAATACGCTACATCTTTGACACTTCCATTCCCAAAGGCCATATACTCAAACCGCATAGCCATCGAGGAAAGAGCTACTCACTTGTTCTCCAACAAAGTGGAAGCATACGACCGAGATGCAATGTAACGGATTCATCATTGGCGAACGCCGAAGAATCTAGTCTGTGTCGCTAGGTTGAAGTCTCAACATGCGGTGTTCAAGACTAAGGATATCGTTGCCATCAACACGCTGATCTTTCGACCAAGTGGGACCACACTTTTCTCAAGAAGATTGTGGTCAAAAGGCAAGATGAACGGATTATGCATTCTCTCAAGTCGACTTTGAGAATTTGTCTATCAACGACATTGAAGACATGTACTTTGCCAAAGCATGTGGTCGCATGAGACAATTTTCAACCAGTACAACATGAATTCATCAAGTCATTGCTCATTTTCATCGACGCATAGTCATCAAAGAACGTAGAAGATCTCCATTTCGCAGCTGAATCTTATCGACTCGTGTCAACTTCACTCCACCACACTAGATCTTCCCGACATCAACCGCCTTCCACAATACACGCCATCAAGAAACCGTTAGGTGTTGTTTATCAGAGTGAACTTCAACGCAATTGCTTGATGGCGTGCGGCGATCTTCACAAGTTTGGGGATCACACTTTGAAGATGGTTAGAGACGGATTGGCTTATCGGTTGAAGGATATACATATAAAGATTGGGTCTCCTAGCGATGGAATTCTCGGGATCGAAGGATGTGCGGAGGATCATCGAATGATTGATGAAAGGTTGTTTGAAGGGACCGATTCGAACGTTGGAAAGCTTTGTTGGTGGTCGACCCAGATTAACATCACCGCCATCAACGCCTGCTCGCACTCCCGGCAACATCACCGCACTTCTGGTACCCTTGAACCGCTTCTTTCATTATAAATTTGGATGTATGATTATATATGTGAATGGCTTGTGCACACATTACGATGTACAACCCGTAATTGTCAAGAAAGGACCATGTGGTACGCTTGATTGCCACAATCCTTATAAAAGGAGCGAAGCTTCTTACTTTGAGTAAAACCTATCAAACCTTTCATTTTCAAGGTTTTGCTCAAAGGTCAAATACTTCCGTGATGATTTTCAAAACCTCAACCGCTTATATCACTTGTTGAGGAGGAGTATTTGAATTAAAACTTTGTTCACAAATTGTTCATAGTGGTCATCTTCCCAACACTGAAATGGTCATATTTATTTCAACTTTTCAAAAATAACATTTTATATGCCATTTTGAGGGGAGAAAATTATGTGATAAGAAATATGTTGTGTAAATGCAAATGAATCTTTATGTAATAGACTTAACCAACGAATGTGATTGCATTTAAACTGTTAGTAACTCGAAAAGACTTGTCCGGACGGTAATAATTTCAAGCTAGTTCGCTAGTAATGTAAATGTGTCTCGCAAAGGACTTGTCCAAGTAGAAAGTACCATTCGAGAAACTCTTGGTAGACATGAACTTTGACGGTATGACAACCTTTCGAGGTTTGTCTACACCTTCAAGATAGTTATTAGAGCTAGTTGTCACCTAAAAGTCGACAATGTAACTCTTTAACTATGCAACGAACCGTGTCTCATGGGGAGTGTCTATCTTGAGTTGATCAATTCAAAAAGCGCGCTCTTCCCACACAGGCAGATTTACGTCAAAACTCTAAAGCACATGTGGGGAGTATTTACGCTAAAGACAAAACTCTCACAGTGGTTCAAACATGTTTTCATTTACAAACCCTTTGAGAGATTTTCTTGAAAATTGGTTTTATGGCAACATAGGTTAGTCATGGAGTGATAAGGTGACTAAGGTTAGGAATAACAGTCCTATGATCCGCCAGAGTCGAGGATCTACCCAAGGACATCACAAATAGTTAGTACTTAGAAGTCCTTAGGTACGATCATAAAAAGGAGAATATGAGAATCGGAGAAAGTAGGAGTTGAAGAATTAAAAGAAATGCAAAGAAAAGGGTGAAAAGAAATAGCCCTCCAAATTATTCAACTTAGGCATACACCGGGTTCAATTCATATACTCTTGGTTGTCACTTAGTGACGCTGGTATTGAAGATTAAAAGTCGTCATGGACCCAATGGACGCATGCACTATACCTTCTTAGCCACTCAAGTTTCTCTCAAAAGAAGCTTGTTTCATT
This sequence comes from Chrysanthemum lavandulifolium, assembly GCA_022545495.1. NCBI lineage: Eukaryota > Viridiplantae > Streptophyta > Magnoliopsida > Asterales > Asteraceae > Chrysanthemum > Chrysanthemum lavandulifolium. Next base: position 156,308,803 of record CM040240.1, read on the forward strand.
CTCACAGGAACCCCACGTAAACTATTGGCTTTCTCTTAGAGATCGGCTGGTATTGAAGAAGGAGACCTCTCCTAGTCTCCGCCAGAAAACCAAAATGCACTATTGAGTCTAGAGCACGAGATTGATCAAAGATCTCTTAGGTACACTTGACATTTCATCACTTGACGCTCAACAATAAGAATTTCGGTGGTACATTATCGAGTCCTTCATGCATCTTAGCAACTGTCGAGAACATTTATGAGAGGTTCACAACTGTGATCCTCGTGATTGAATGGAAACTCTGCTGTGGTCAACATCAAATGACCGACACGGCAGTCACTTCGTAACTCCCGTGGATTACGCTTAGTGTGTCTCAAACGGTCTACAATCGAGGTGATGCTTCGTGTACCTCGGCGACTCATCCGAATCATAGATGTACTTGGTATATCGTTATCTCACTTGTGGGACTCAGCTCAGAACGACCTTTTGAGAATTAGAGTTGTGTTTTCACACTATGCCGTTAACACTCAAGTTCAAATTTGTAAGTGCGGAATCCGCTTATTACTAACCGCTTTAAATGTTTTCTTATGGAAGCTCCGGAGCGGGATGATCGCAGATTCTTCTCATGCTCACGCCAACATCATCACTAATGGAAGTTCTATCCAAAAGCAACACAACAATGTAATGATTCTTCGTCAAATCAAAGAATCTACAAAGTTAAAGACTTAAAGAACTTCATCAAGATTGAATTCCAACGCCAAAGAGCGTGTGAGCATGTTGAAGAATGACGTGGAGACATCAGAAATGAAGGCACACGAGGCAAACTTGATGCGATAACAACATACTATCACTTTCATCACAAAGAACAATGATCAAAGAACAAAGTTAAAGATGACGCCAAAGCATAACTGCTCAAAGATAACTATCTCTACACCGGGAGATTGTTCGAATCAAGGCATTCCTTCTCACAAGAAAGAAGAATGTCGAAGACGTCAAAGCTACTATTACATCAACGCTTTCACTGCTTTTTCATCACCAACACTTGAGGGGAGATTGTTGGAATCACTCCTAAACCTTATTTCAAGTGTTTGTTACTCATATGTAATAGGTAGTTTATTATGGCCTTTATGTTTGTTTAAGGTCAAGCTTATGTAGAAGTCACATAAGCTTAGGCCCATGTCCAATAAGGAAAGGGAAGGAGTAGGAGTGTTGCCCTAGCTCCTTGCCTATAAATACTATGTAATAACCCTCACTGAGGTTGGTTGTTCAAGTTATTTCTCTCATTCACCTCCTACGATAACCGGCTCATTCATACGTGTGTGTGTGTGTGTTTTACTTGTTCAACCGCCTCTATCTCCTTCTTGTAAGCTTGTGTTGTAAAACTAGTGACCTAACACTCCACCCCAACGGACTCCACTCAACAAAGGTCTCCTCATCGCTCTTCACCGAAAAACCTCATGATTCTTCCGAGTTACCACCCGGCACTCGTAAAACCGGTGATCACTTTGAGTATACGGGTGGTGACGATGAGGTATTCCATGAGCCCCAACAACAACCCACCTCTCCCAGAAAGTTAAGAAACCGTAATCCTCATCCGTGCCTAAGAAGAAGAAGGCGCCTAAAGGTCGACGTCGATCATGGCTAGATGAAGATGACATCGATGAATACGATCGGTTTTCTACACTTGTTAATTCTACTCCCTACCCACCAAGGTCAAGATCCGGAAGACGGTAGTACATTGGAGCATGCTAAGTTCTTGCAAGAGAAATTCGTGTGAAAAGATGACGAAATTCGAGTTGAAGCGCATCAAGAATGAAGCATTTCAACTGCTCAAAGACTGCTCGGAAAGTGCTATTGAAGTTGAGTATCACCTTGATAATATAGCACGAGCTATGTCTAACAACATGGATTGGCTCAACCCCAAAGCAAACATCGACTTCACCAAACGGGACAACCCTCTATATTACACCGACTGGTCTAAACCTCTACCAACAATTAGCCAACCAAATCATCCTAGGATTCCATTCCAATATTTCTTCAACAAAGACTTGGAATTTCTTCTACACGGTGGCGATGGTTCAAGGAAATACGCTACATCTCGACACTTCCATTCCTGACCATATACTCTAACCGCATAGCCATCGAGGAGGGCTAACCACATGTTCTCCAACAATGTGGAAGTATATGACCGTGATGCATTGTATGGGATTCACCATTGCCGAACGCCGATTTAATCTACCATGTAAGTCGCCAGTTGTAAGTCTCAACATGAAGTGTTCAAGATTAAAGCAATCGTGGCTATTAAACATGTTGATCTTTCGCCTAAATGGGACTACACTTTCCTCAAGAATATCATGGTCAAAAGGCAAGGAAAGGGATTATGCATTCTCTCAAGGACTTTGAGAATTTGTCTATCAACGACATTGAAGACATGTACCTTGCCAAAGTGCTGTGGTCGCATGAGACAATTCTTGACCAAGTGCAACGTGAATACATCAAGTCCTTGCTTATCTTCATCGTAAGAATAGTAATCAAAGAACGTGTAGAAGATCTCCACTTGCAGCTGAATCATATCGCACCGTGTCAACTTCACTCCACCACGCCTAGATCTTCCCGACATCAACCGCTTCCACAATACACACTCGCCAAGAAACCATTCGCGCCGCTTATCGCAGTTGAACTTCAACGAAATTGCTTGATGGCGTGTAGAGATCTTCACAAATTTAGGGATCACACATTGAAGAAGGTTAGGGATGGCTTCGCTTATCGGTTAAAGGCGATACATGAAGGCATTGGGTCTCCAAAGCGATGGAATTCTCAAGATGGGCGGATGTGAAGAGGATCATCACTGTGATTGATGAAAGGTTGTATCGACGGGACCGCTCAAAACTCGGAGAGCTTTGTAGGTGGTCGTCCTGTGATTGCTCTCACCGCTATCAACGCCTGCTCGCATTCCCCGGCAAGATTGATGGACTTCTGGTACCCTTGAACCGCTTCTATTTCATAATATTTTGGATGTGTAATTTTATTATGACTATGGCTTGTGCACACATAATGTTGTACAACCCGCTCTTGTAATGAAAGGACCCGTGGTACGCTTCATGCCACAATCCTTATAAAAGGATCGAAAGCTTCTTACTTTTGAGTAAAACCTATCAAACCTTTCACTTTTAAAGGTTTTGCTCAAAAGAACAAGTACTTCCCTTATGATTTTCAAAACCTCAACCATTTATATCACTTGTTGAGGGGAGTATTTGACTTATAAACTTTGTTCACAAATTGTTCACGTGGTCATCTTCCCATAAACTCAAAATGGTCATATTTATTCTCAACATTTCTTCAAAATACCATTTATATGCCATTTTTTGGGGAGAAAATTATGTGATAAGAAATATGTTGTGATATCGCTATTGAATCATCGTGTGAAAAGACTTCAACCCATGAATTGACGGATCTCAACAGCCTTACATTGAAAAGATCCGCCTTCCAAAGACTTATCCAAGTAAATAGTACCTATTCGAGAAGCTCTTGATAGACATGAACTTTGACGGTTTGACAACTTTTCAAGGTTTGTCCACACCTTCAAGGTAGTTATTAGAGCTAGTTGTCACCTCAAAAGTCGACAATGTATCTCTTTAACTATGCAACGTAACCGTGTCCCTGGGAATTGTCTATCTTGAGTCGATCAATTCTAAAGTGCGCGCTTTTCCTCATTGTGCAGATTACTCACAAAACTCTTAAGCACATGTCGACGGGAGTATTTCGAAAATCTAAAACTCTTGAAGTGTTCAAACATGTTTTTCATTTACAAACACTTCGAGAGATTTTCATGAAAAATGGTTTTATGGCAATGGAGTTATAAGGTGATTAAGGTTAGGAATAACTGTCTCTATGATCCGCCAGAGTCGGAGGGATCTACCCAAGGACATCACAAATAGTTAGTACTTAGAAGTCCTTAGGTATGATTATAAAAAGGAGAAAATGAGAATCGGAGAAAGAAGGAGTCAAGAATTAAAAAGAAAAGCAAAGAAAAGTGGTGAAAAGAAATAGCCTCCGTATTATTCAACTTAGGGCGTATACTGTGTTCAATTCATATGCTACCGGTTGTCACTTAGTGACGCCATTATTGAAGATTAAAGTCTTCACGGACCCAAAGACGCATGCACTAAACCTTCTTAGCCACTCAAGTTTCTCTCAAAAGAAGCTTGTTTCATTCTCAGGAACCCTACATAATCTATTGGCTTTCTTAGAGATTGCGATATTGAAGAAGGAGACCTCTCCTAGTCTCCGTCAGAAAACCAAAACGCACTGCTGAGTCTAGAGCCACGAGATTCATCAAAAGATCTCTTAAGGTACACTTGACATTTCATCACTTGTTGTTCAACAATAAGAACATCATGGTGTTATCGAGTCCCACATGATCTTAGCAATATGTCGAGAACATTTATGAGAGGTTCACATATGTGATCCTCGGTGATTGAATGGAAACTCCCGCTGTGGTCAACATCAAATGCCACTGACAGTCGCTTAGGTAACTCCGTGGATTACGCTTAGTGGTCTCAAACGGTCTACGTACAGAGGTGATGCTTCGTGTACCTCAAATGACTATCCGAATCGAGGTGTACTTTGTACATCGTGGTTATCTCACTGTGGGACTCCGTTCAGAACGGCCTTTGTGAGAATTAGAGTTGTTTTCACACTATGTTGTTAACACTCAAGTTCAAACTTTAAGTGCTTCGGAATCGCTTATTACTAACCTTTCCTATGTTTACTTTTTATGGAAGCTTTGAGCGGATCGATCGTGCGTATTCTCCACATGCTCATACCAACAACAACACTTATAGAAGTTCTCTCATATTCAAAGGCAACACAAAGTCGTAATGATTCTTCATCAACAAAGAATCTACAAAGTTTAAAGACTTAAAGAACTTCATCAACTCAGTAATCCAACATTAAAGAGCGTGTGAGCATGTTGGAGAAAGACGGAGACACCTGGAGCAAATGAAGGCACTGGATGCGCACTACCACATCATACTATCACTTTCACCACAAAGAACAAAGAACTAAAGAACAAAGAAAATCAAAAGACGCCAAAGCGTAACTTTTCAAAGGAAACAATTTCTCTACACCGGGAGATTGTTCGAATCAAGACACTTCTTCTCACAAGAAAGAAGAATGTCAAGACGCCAAAGCTACTATTACATCAGCACCTACAACGTTATCACTATTTCATTCATCACTAGCACTGAGGGGAGATTGTTGGAATCACTCCTAAACCTTAATTCAAGTGTTAGTAATTCATATGTAATAGTTAGCTTAATATGGCCTTTATGTTAGTAATTAGCCTTAGGCTTATGTAGAAGGCCCATAAGCCAGGGCCCAAGCCCATATAGGAAAGGAAGGAACTTGATGTTGCCCCGTTCCTTCCCCTATATAAACACATGTAAACCTTCCTTAAGGTTGGTTGTTCAATATTTTCTCATTCACCCTTACACGTAACCGTATTATTATATCGTCGTGTGTGTGTTTGATTATTGTTCATCCGCCTTCATCTCTTCTCTATTTCTACATATTGATGCTTGTGTTACATATATGGTAACCTAACAATGACCCAGTTGGTGCTAAAACCATTGATTTATTTGTTATCGTTTTGCAGGAATTTAACTTGAGAAGCAAAGGCTTGTGTCTGGTTCCGACTTCATGTACAATGGGAGTTGCTAGCAGCAATGGAGCTGATATATGGCCCCAATCAAGACCCATTCGCCAACATGATAATGCAGATATGTTTTCGGATTAGGGGGAGAGTTGGTGGTAGAAATAAATGTGGTGGATTTGGTAACACACCTTGTGTCAATGATATTTTGTATAATATTATTAAGCACGTGGAATTTACTTAGTAATACGTAGAAGACGGATTGTATGATGTTATGTAAGTAAACACAGATTAAACACAAAACTTAAGCTCCAATATTATTAATGAATAATATGAGTGATCTTAGCTTATCACTAGGGTTACACCTTGAAGCCTTTGTGAGTAATACGTAGGTAAATCTCTAGTACCTAAAACAATGACCTAGGACCTCCTTTTATACAACAAGGAGTCCTTTACAAGATAAGTATAAAGCTAACATTATAGAATATACACAAGATCTATTCTATACTTATCTAAACACGCTTCCAATAGCAAAGGGTAATAATGTACCAAATAGTGGTAATAACGCTCCATCGCTAGTGTTAATCCTGAAAGGTAAACCACAACTATCCGTGGTAACGGATTATTCCCAACAATCCTCCCTAAACTTATGATTTCTCGCAAATTAATAAGTTTCTTCAATATGCATTATCTTCAAGGATTTGTGGAATTCAACCAAACACTTTACTTCTTCCTTAACTTCGAATAGCTCTTGAACATTGATCTTGAAGCTCGAGTAACAATGCTCGACCTTCTCATTGTCTTCATGAACTCTTATAGTAGTACATAACATCACCGTGAGAGGTCCAACAGTGGATATTCTTTCTCAAGAAGCATGAATGCATCTTCTCCATTTGTCAGTAGAGACATGATGAAATTCACATGAATCATAGTAAAACCATTTAGTACTGTGACATGTGCATGAGAATTTCGTAAATCATCATTAACATTTGGTTCATAGAGCCTTCTAAGATTAACCTATAACTACATCTCCTTCATGTCTTTGAGATCTTGAGCATTAAACCTTTCTTGAACTAACCTCCATAGTGTATCAAGGTCATCTCGCCAAAAGCTTTTATAAGATCTTCAAATTGAATGAATGATGAAGTTTCATCACCTAGCCTCATGATCTTCCATGTTGGAGCAAAATTGCTAGCGTGTAAACTTCCCAATCAATGATAGGATCTCGAACTTGCAAGTGGTTACGGATAAAATCTTCTTCTTCAATCACAATCATTCCATCATGTTGTTCTTGGTGAATTTCTCAAGAGGAATTTCTTTCTCAAGAGACATTTCTTGTTCTTCAGCAACCTTAGTCTTCTTAATAGTATGAAAATCACTTTATTTGGCCTTTCTCTTCAATCCAGGAAACCTTCTTGCTTCTTATTCAGAGCCCATTGAAATAAAATCTCTATCATGTTTTTGAACTCTGTAGTAGATACCTTCAACTTGATTATCAGGCATTCCTTTGAATTGATGCTTTTTCCAACCACCAACATGACAACAATAAGTCTTCATGTATGAGATAATTTGTGCCTTGGTTGGTTGTCTTTGTTTCTTTTGACCCTTTTTGACTGTACTAACCACATCTTCAAGTGCTTGATTGTTCTTCATTTGAATGAAATCCTTCAACCGAGCGCTTCTTTGTTCTTCGCTATGATGCATCGCCTACAAGGTCAATTGCCTTTTTCTTGATTATTTGATTATTAGCAATCAAGAACTCAATATCTTCTTCAGAAGGAACATAACTAAACTCTGGAGTCTTCTCTCTAAGAATTGTAGGTTGAATAGTGGAAAGTGGATCTTCAATAAACTCTTCCATTCTATTCAATATTTTAGTCTCCAAAAAGCTTGCAACTTCCATTTCTTCAAGCTTTTTCTTTTCAGCAACTTGTTCTTCAATAATCCTTTTAGCAATTTCTCTATCAAGAGCAATCTGTGCTTGTTGTTTCTTTGAAATCTTTCTTCCAGTTTGCCCTACACTTTCCATAACTGCTTTACCTTTGTCTTTCAGTTTATCAAATTCTTCACTTGCAGTGGCAATATTTGGCTCGCAGTGGAAATAGAATAGAAAATGTCTTGATCATCAAGTTGCTCTTCTTGAGTATTAGCTTCCTTTGCTCCTTTACTTGTATCTCCTTTATCTTCAAAATTAATTTTCCTCCCTTAGTGTCAAGACTGCTTTCCTCCCTGTTTGGGAGAATTTCCCGAATCATGTTCAAAACCAAATGAACCACCATCAAGAGGTGAGGATGAAGATGAAATCACCAAATTTGCAGTTTTCTTGTGCTTTTTCAACCCCTGCAACTCTTCCTTCAAAGTCTGAATCTCTTCTTTTAAGTGTTTAACATCCTTGGCATGCTGCTTCTTGACATGTGCCAAGTCCTTCTGCAGAGATTCAACCTGCATGGCTAACTTTGTACACAAAACCATCAATTCCAAATGTTGCCCACTGCCCTCATCACTTTCAACTGTGTGACCTGTTGAGAGAGGTGAATCATGGGGCATTGGCTCGATTCTCCCTAGTTGGACTAGGTTGTAGTCTAGAACCACCAACGCTTGTTCCTAGACCAAAAGGTTCGTAAACTTGTCTGTGTTGTTATGAAAGAAGGTGGTTGTTTGCTCCTCCTCTCATAGGTATGAGAAACAGTGGAGTATAATCAATGTTTGGAACAGTAGATTATGGGCGTGTTTTGTTCAGTGAAATCTTTGCAAGCATTTGAGGTAAGAGGTGTAAAAATCATGTTGCCACATCTGCTCATGTTTTGAAAACTTTAGGCTTTAGGCAACCGATGTTATAAACATTAGTATGGGTTGCGCTTGAAACTCATTTAGCAATCGCTTGCACAAACCTTGAATACATTAAAATTTTGTTGAACTCTTTACATTGCCACCATACTAGTAAAATATAATTTGACCGCTTAAAAATCTTATCGGTGGCTAGAAAACCAAAGGGTAAGCCATGGTTGAACTAAATTGCTCATAAGATGTTTTCGTTAGATCGAGACAATGTAAAAGAGTATGAATAAAAAATTCCATCGGGGACAAAAACCACTTTTGAAAGTAGCCTTTATCGCTGGTATCATACCCCATAGATGATAAAGTATCATGAATTTCGGCATAGGTAATGTGATGAGACCATTGAGATCACCCAATTGGAGTACTCTCCTCAAGGATGCCTCAAGAATATCAATAGTTACTCCATCCACAGTGGCTCTTAGAGCATCCATCGCTTCATGTGTATCTCCATTCTCAGTGTTATATGGACTTAGTGTAAGTCCAAAACTGCTTCATGTGGGTTTTAAAAGCAAAGCATACCTTATATGAGAGGTATTGAGAAAGTCCACAACTGATGAAAACAGGCCACTCTTCTCGTTAGACTTTTGTAGGTAGGCCACTAGGTTGTGCTCATCTCAAATTTTAAAGGTGCCATAGAAACTTTTAATGAAAACGATATTATGTCAAGAAGAATTGAAAGAATAACTAGCCAATTGAGAGAGAAAGATATATAGGGTTAGGTTTAGAATTATTATGCAAGAAAAATTATCTTTAGAAAGTATTTATCATAATATGGAAAGAAGATAATTTTCTTAAAATTTTAACCCTATATATATGGAAAATCGTTACATTTCAACCATTAGTAAAAAATAAGTTATCGACACAATCCGCTGTAATCGCTAGAACAACAAAGGGTAAAATAACACCGCGCTGGAAACCTGTGAACTAGCAAGGGTAATTTTTCACAAAAATTTCAAAGAGTAGTGGTAATAAAATCATTTGAAAACTAGATCGTTTTATCATAGTTTTAGCAAACTACCAGCTATCAACGGATTTGATATGTCTTTACCATGAGCCGCTTGCTATGGACTAGCCAACTCTTAATCATAAAGAATATGGTGAGTTGATAACCATATAGTTTTTGGTAAACTATCAACCATAAATGGATTTGACAAGTCTTTACCAAGAGCCATTTGCTCGGACTAGTTGATTCTTATGTGATTAGACATGGTGAATCAATAACCATTTGTTGTGTATCTCGATATACACCTTTTAAAATCAACTCCCATCTAAGCTTGTTTATGTATCTCGAAGAGATAGGAATAACCAACTTGTTATTAACCAAAGTTACCTTTAACCAAACCATTACCCAAGTAAAATATCTTCCAAAGTCAACCCGATAATATCTATATTTACTCCTTAACCTACCAAAATAGGAAAAAGTAAATATACTCATTAATTAACTCTTTCAACCGACTTTGTCTATATAAGAAGGCTTGGATTTTTGTAATCTTCATCAAAGCACATTTAAACACACAATATCCCTAAAATAATCATGAGAAATCCTTCCAACACCATCGACATCTCCTCCGATTCGTAAGAAGAATATGTGATTGAGTCGAGACTTCTCGTAGGCATCAGATGGGTCGATACTTCCACCAATGGAAGCACTTCATCCAATAAGTATACTAAGGAGATCGCAAGCGTGTACCGCAAAACTCGCACCATCTCTTCGAGTTTACTCCACTCATCGATGATGATGAGACGAATGATGAGACCTATTCCATGGCCAAAGATTTGCCAAAAGCTCTTTCAAAAGAACCGGAAACAATTTATTCCAATATGAAGCGATATCCATACCAACGAAGCCCGCAATGCTACCAAAGCCTCCTCTACAAGTTCTTGGTCTTCCATGTCCAAGAATGCAATCCTCCTTTGAGAACAAAAGGAAGAGGGCACAGAAAAACAAGCATGACAATGTGGGAAAAGGAAAGAAGCCAATGGAGTAGCTGAAGTTAGGTGTAGGATGTGCTAGGATGCAGTCTTTTGTGTTTTGATGATTTGAAGTACTTTCATTTTGGTTGTAATGAATCATGTTTTATTAACAAATGAAGTTCTTTTGTTTTCCTTTTTCCACTTGTAAAAGCAAGCTTGTTACCACTGTTTGTAATATAGTTCCCACTGTTAAAAATTATTCCTGCATAAAAATTAGTGGACAACTAGAAAGACAAACACCAAAGAGTAACCACTCAATGTAAACAAAGAATCCTTCAAATCAAGAAATCACAAACATAAACCAAACTCGAATCATCGCTGAGGTTTAGCAATGGTTAGTGATATAAAGGAATGAACATAGCAGGCTATACTCAATTAAGTCAACTCATAGACACGGATACACTTTCCAAGGCCATGACTCCATTTACATTATTACCAAACCGACATACCGTCCCATCATAATGCTCAAAATCGAAAGATAGGACTTGTTGCCACCATGTGCCTTGAACACCCACTCATCTCAGATATCCTGATCCGATCTTTTGTCCTTGGATGTTCCTCGCACATAAGAGTAAAGAGTTAGTTTTTTTGGGGACCCAAGCCATGATTGACTTGGATCCGCCTCGTATCAATATAGTTAAATCAATCAAAGGTCATTGATACACCATTGGGATTGTTGTAGAGGCGCCTTTAGGTTTCCATTCCCAACGTACGAGGCCTTCACAAAGATTGCCTATGTCCCCTTTTCTTGTTTACAACCTCTAAAGGTAACTTTGTATGAGCAAAGGAAATCGCCGTTTTTTTTAGGTACCCACTGCTGGTTATAATGAACCTTATTATTCGAAAAGTTCCTTTCCTGCTTGTGCAGATTTTACAAAAGTTGGTTTGACTTTGCACTTTAACAAGTGACTTAGGTGAGCAGAGTTACGCTTTTGCAGTGGCAAAAGTTTGAGGCCACTTAGTTGAACTCGCTTTGGGACCATTTTGCAATGTGAATTAGGTGTACATTATTTTGAAACATGTTAGAATTCACCCTTTATTCCCATGGACTTCCTTCTCTCCCAACATGATAGTCACAATAAGCATGTAAATGATCAAACTACCACGATATAGCACGCCTTATTGTACATAACAAAATCACTACCTAGTTTTTGAGATTTAACATGATTCCAACTCCTCCGGTTACCCCTAGAGTTGTAGGCTCGCTCCTATACATCTCAAAGATACCTTACAGCTTGATCTAGGTTTATTAACCGGGTTCCTAGGTTCCTCCGTAATAAAGATTAACAACTTTTCGATATAAGCCTCTACATTCTTTTTAACATTCTCATCAACAACATATGAGTCACTAGCACTCTCAAAAACATCATTATCCTGCTTAATCACTTCCTCACTTTTCACCATTGTGTCCTTTAAAGGACCATATTCACGTTCAAGATCCTGAAACTCTTCTAAGCTTGTATGAGCTAAATCTATACCTGGAGGTGATGGAACACCTCTGAGGTGGAGGCACAAAGGTTATAACCCATACCGTACTTAACTTTACTATATATTTGAGCATTCTAAATTTTATCAATTGACTTAGACCGATGATAACATGTGTCTAAAGTTAAATTCACATTTTTATTTTTCTTTGAAGTTTTTCAAACTCCTTTGGTATGCTTCATTCACAAATGTTGTATGTTCTACTCTCTTCTAAGAAGAATCATCATCATTATATTTTGACTCATTTTCTTGATAGTGCTCTAGTTGTTTTTCCAATACACCTATAGCTCTCCTAAGGTTAGACACAAGATAATTAGCAAGATATAACTCTTGTCTTCATTAGAATATAAATCATTAAGCCTTCAACTTCTAGCAATTTCACATATTTTAGAACAACTTTCAAAGTTTTGTACCTCAGAGTCGAGAAAGTTATAAGAGCAAATTCAAGAGCAACAAGAGCAAGATCGAATGTTCTTCTTCTTGTTCATCACCATGAAACTCCAATCATAACTCACACCATCAATAGCCAACATTGCATTTGGTTCTTCCATAGTTGGTTCCTTCTTTTGCTTGTACCAAGTTGACTTGTTGTCCTTGGTCTTTGGTCTTCTACATTCTCTAGCAAAATGTCCAAACTTGTGGTAGTTAAAGCACTCCACTTTCTTCTTATCAAAGCCTGCAGTTTCACTCCCATTGATGTGAATAGGCTTGCCAGTCTTCTTGTAGAATTTCCTAGCCCTTATGCTAAGAAGAGCTATCTGCCATTTTATATCCATCTCCTCCAAGTCATCTTCATCAATTTGCTCTATGTCTTCATGAGTTAAGACAGAGCCATCTACTTGAGTAGAGATGAAAGCATAAAAGGTATAATCTCCAATACTAGCAACCTTCTTCTTTGAACCTGCAGTGGTAACATTAACATTACCAATGGAAACTTTAGAACCAGCAATGGCAACATCATCATCACTGTCATCTTCAGAATCATCACCAGAGGTTGACAACAATGCCAAGCTACTAGAGCTTGTACCAAGTTTCCCTGCCTTCTTCAACCTTTGCTCAATAAGTTTGAAGTTCTTGTAAAGGTCATTGAGCTTCATTGTTTCTATGTCCGATTTGTTTTCCCGCATGAACATTAGTTTGAAACTCAAGGCAAACTCCTTAGAAACTTCAAATCGAGGTCTTCCTTTTCACCTCAATGCCAAACACAACGGCCAGTAACAATCTTCAAGTTTGTAAAGATGCTATCAAGTGAGTCAAGCGAGAAGTTTTCATAACTTTGCTTCAACAATGTCTTTTGTGTCTTCTTTGTAGCATCATTACCACCAAACACCGAGCAAATCTCTTCAAATGCTTCTTAGCAAGCAGAACTTGCTAAATGTTATGATCCGGGTCTCAGGAAAGAGTCATCAAGAACAAACTTCGGGCTTTAAGATCATTCTTCCTAAGAGCCTTTTCAACACTGGATTCAGCACGTAAACTTTCACAACATCTCAGATCACTAACCTTCACAAGATTAGTCACAGTTTGAAAGAATCACCGCTTGAATGATCTCCAAAGAGCATAGTCCCGAATGAGAAAGTATTGTCAATCAAGATCTCCACATCTCAAACTCATTAAGTTTGAGCTTAGGTAGCCTTGTGTAGAAGAGTTGGACCTGGTTGTTTTCCATCTCCGCTGAATCGAGTGAGTAGGTTGCTTATTCCTTGATCTTCTAAACAAAATATCGTAACCTTCGCCTCGATACCACTTGATGGATCCGACACACGCCTTGTGTCAATGATATTTTGTATAATATTATTAAGCACGGAATTTACTTAGTAATACTTAGAAGACGGATTGTATGATGTTATGTAAGTAAACACGATTAAACACAAAACTTAAACCCAATATTATTAATGAATAATACGAGTGATCTTAGCTTATCACTAGGGTTACACCTTGAAGCCTTCAAGTAGTAATACGTAGGTAAATCTCTAGTACCCAAAACAATGACCTAGGATCTCCTTTATACAACAAGGAGTCGCTTACAAGATAAGTATAGCTAACATTATAGAATATACACAAGATCTATTCTATACTTATCTAAACATCGTTTTCCAATAGCAAAGGGTAATAATGTACCAAGAATGGTAATACGCTTCCACCGCTAGTGTTAATTTGAGCAAAGTAAACCACAACTATCCGTGGTAATGGATTATTCCCAACAAAATGGATGGCAAATGGTAACTTTACGTAATCTTTTTCATGTATCCAATGGTGAGTTTGCTCTTAACTTGTGGGTAATGGGTTTTTGGGATTGAAAATGAGTGTCACCAATAGACTATATGTTTCTAATATTGAATAGATAGTAGCAGATCGCCGCCCTAGTGTCTCCCTATTAGGATTGATCACCAAAATCCACCGTGCACATATTCCGTTAATGTTATTTTTGCTAATTAATATGTATACAACTAGTAAGAAAAATATAATTTTAGATATTAATCACAACAAACAGATACACCCAGCCTCATTAGGTTGTTTGAACTTTCCGAGTGGCAAGTACAATGTTTTTGATTATTGATCGTTGTACTATTTCTTAGTATAAAATCATCAAATTATGGGTAAAGGGACTTCTCTTATTGAAGTTAGATCACTTGCCGTAAAGAGACCACCAATTATGTGATAGCTACATGGTACACTACTAAAAACGATACACATGTAGATCCGAAAAGAGACCCAAGTTGGAAGCGACGATCTAGAAAAATCAAGGAATTATACACAAGGTCCCGTAGAACATCCAACTAATATGTATGCCGCCAATGGTGTCGGTGTTGTGTTAGCGTAAAAGGTCAATTTGATGTCACAAAGGAACTTTTACATAGGTTAGCGTAACCGCTTACTAATGCTTTCTCGATTTATGGAGTAGCTATTTTAATGTTGAATTTACCTTATACCCTTCAGAATTGTAGGTTCAAGAAGTCGCAAGGAAGTGTTTTTGTCCAAATTCCGATGTTTGATAAATTTGGCTCATGTTCATTTCGCCTGTGGCAATTTTCCATTGCTATTAAATGGTACCAAGTGCTTTACTCTACATGTTGTTTACTACATAGTATCGTTTGATTTCGTTAAAAATACTATTATTTTTAAGATCAAAATTGTTCGCAAGTTCTATTACAACACGTATAATCAAATTCTTCTTTATCTAGCATGCACATTATGAAGCCGAACAAGCAGGTGGATCCGAAAAAGACCTTACTAAAAGCCATTCACTTGGACCCTTCAAATTATACATTAAGGTTTGACAAAGTGTTGCCTACGGTTATCGTTCGACATTACAAAAACAAAAGGACCGTGGATGAGGTGACTAATCAAATAAATCTTTTTGTTATTATGTGTGTCATTCATAGTTTCATAAACATTGAATTTCCTCAATCATTCTATTATAGGTGCGGCAACGTGGTCGAGCTTAAAAATGTTGTTCGCTTATTTAGTCAATTGTCTCCCCACCCTTTCTATATCCGAGAACCCGATAACCAAGTTAATCATCCGTAGACGAGGATGATAATCCATGGTGATCCACTTGCAACCGCCTTGAAGATTCTCGATGTCGGCGATGACGTAGTAAAATCTCTCTCCTCCTTTCTATATCTGTTTCTTTACACACACACACACCGACATTCTACAACTCAAGGCGTAGTTGTGATTTATCGGTAGTCCGCGAGGTCAACATTGTATTGAATCCTTTGCCGATATTTGCTCTACTTTTTCATGAAGGCCGCACCTTCTATAGGCGTAAGAATACACACATGGTCGAGTCTCGATGACGATGAGCCAAGAAAGAGGCAACCTAGCTCGAGTCCCGCTAGAGAGAACTTTGTGGATATGCAGAAAGTGACTTGAGAATAGTCATAAACAAAATAGCAATCTCAAGTTTAACATAAGTGTTGAAGGCATGTTAGTGATGTTAGGTTATTGGTTGGTTTTGTGTCGAAGTTTCACCATACTATTTGTGTTTTGTGAAAAATTAGTATTTATGAATGAAGTTAATATATTAGATTTGTATTTGTATTGCTGCGCATTTTCGATTTTAGTTTGTTTGCAAAAGCAATTATGCAAGAAACCAACATTAGTTCCTATTTTATTTTTTGCTATATGTTCATAATTAGTGACGCACCTTTTGGTCTCTAACTATCTCGTAGTCTGTGATTTACTTTCTCGCCACTAATGGTAAATATCGTTGACGATTTTTTCGCCACTCATAATCGTGACGAAATATTTCGTCACTAACCGGATTAAAAGCGTGACGACTAATCGCCGCTGCAGATTAGTGACGAGGTGTATTGCCTCTAATTGGTTTTATGATTGAGCTTTAGTGACGATCGGTGACGACATGAGTTTGGTCACCAAACGCTTTGTGACCAATTTTATATTGTTAGTGACGAAACTGTTTTCGCCACTATAGGCCAATTTTCTTGTAGTGAACCCTTAAAAGAATGCAAGACCTTACAAAATATTTCCTTACATGGAAATCCCATATATGTGGATTAGTTCCAACATGTAAAAGCTCCCAGATATTTAGTTGTAATAACCAAAACGAAAAACTTAAATGGGATCCGCTCCGATCTTATTCTCCACAGGTTTTCTATAAACGAGACTCACAATCACTTCATCATTGCTTTTCACACTTTATGACAAACCAAAAAATGTAAAATGGTCTAAGATGAATAACATATACTTTCAGATGGAAGGATTTTAAAAGATTGAAGATTATAGGAAAAAGAAATTCAAAAGAAAATATATAGAAACGTGATGATCATCTCCAAAGGCCTTGACGAGGTGTTGATCTATGAACCTTTATCCATGTCAAGTTCTCGTGTTTGAAGTCAAGCTGATTTTAACTTCCTTAGTTGAAAGCACGCTCGACCTTCAAAAGTAAACAAAGGTAAGTATTTGGTGCATATACGCATCATAATTGTAAGGATTAAGTTAAGACATGACTTGTAAGAAGCATATGGTTACGAAGGATAACAATCCAATAAAACCTCATGGATAAAGCTAAATAGACACGCATTATTGCAGCCAAACAATAAGGGTTGTTACACTAACAATCATACATAATAGATCTGCTTGTATATATTTAAGCATGTGACTACCAACCTCCGGTCATGTTTCCGGATAACATCTCTAGACGTTTCTGCAGCCACCCCTACCATATTTCACCACTCACAACTTTTAAATACAACTAATCTGACATAAAAAGGTGCGTATTAATTAGTTGTAATATTGTTATAGATATTTAGGGGAAATATATTGTAATAAAGAATCCAAATTTGTATGTCGGGCTCCATAACTGAGTTGTCTAAGCTCGGACTGTTTAGGAATGCCTTGAAGTACATCATGGATGATCTTGCTGTTAAATATGTAATATTATCATTTGAAACAGGTTACACAACACGTTGGCTAAAGCTTTTATTTGTTGGAACTCATCTTTATATAATAAAAGTTAATTAAATCATTTTGATTGCTTTTAAAACCCTTTCATTGAAAAAAAATCGCCATAGGAGAGTTCAATTTCGCCACGTAAAGAAAATCATGTGACGCTGATTGGTTAATAAAAGTCAAAATTAAATTAATTTTGGCCAAACTTTAATAAATTTGGTGAGAATTTATTGATAAAAACACATAAAATATAAGTACAAATTTGGAAACAAAACTTAAAAAGAGGAGGTGATTAATAAAACTTTAGTGGTTGATTTTTAAAATTATATGTAGCTAGTTGTAATATTATAAACCTCCATGTTTTTTAATAACTTTCAATTATAAACAAATACCCCTTTATACTTTATACACTTTAAACTTTATATCTTAAAATACAATGTATATATTGTTTTAAAATAACAACATATAAATTTACATAAGATTATAAGTATCAATTTTTTACTATATACGCTCAATAGCGACTCATTTATTTCATTTTAAAATAACCCACGACACAAGTTTACATTTTAAATACGGCTAAATTATCGAAACGAATATAACTATCAAATTGTAAGCACGGTTTACTTTAATATAAAAATAAATGTACGCGATTGTACTAATAACCAAGGTTGTCAAGATCGATCCTATCTAGGATCGTTGCCTTTGCAAGATCGTGATCAGAAGATCGGATCGGATCTTAAGATCCTACTCTAATGTTATTTTTAATAGTTTATGTAATTTTATACAAATCTACAAATTCTAATACATTATAACCATAAAATACTATGAATGTTTTATACAAATGTTTTCCCAAATTATGATTATAAAATGTTTAAAGAGATTAACATGTTGTTTTTGAATTCTACTAACAAACAACCCATAAATTAGTAGTTTTTAGTTTGTAATCCGAGAAAAGAAGATCGATCGGATTAGATCGTAAGATCGTATGGTCAAGATCGAGATCCTATAAGATCTTAAGCTTGCAAAGATCCTATGTAGGATCCTGATCGCTTTTGCTTTGCAAGATCGTAAAATCAGAAGATCCCAAGATCGTGATCGGATCCGACAACCATGCTTATAACAATGATTCATGTCATTCTTATTTATTTATATAAGGCTATCTAGAACAAACATTTTTATAAAACATCAACATAATATCAACGCTCATTATAAAATAAGTATACTTTAACTTTATCAACACTCATTATGTGCTATTAAACTTGCATCCACAGACAACATAATATCAAGAATAAATTTAAATAACAATATCAACATATTTGTCACTAAATAAAATTAAATCTTGAGTTATCTAATGTAAATTTATACAGAAACTTCATACAGCATTTAAACTTATAACTATATAATTATAACAGGTATTATAACTAGTTCACGGATATGGGATTGCCATGTAAGAAAATATTTTGTAGGGTCTTACATTATTTTAAGGGTTAATTGTTTGTAAATATATCCAAGTTGTTAATTTTTCCTATTAAATTTGTAAAACTTGCTAATTATCTTATTGTGTGTTAAATAAAGTGATTAACCGTGCCACGTCATCACTTTACTTAATTAAGTCATTTTGTACATACAATAAGCAAGTTTTGCACATTTAATAAGAAAAATAAGAATGTTATATAAACGTAGTAAAAGTGACAACTCGAATATACTTACAATCAATTATCACTTTTTAAATAATTAGTCTAAAACCATTATTTGTTAGTAATTAAATGACTGAGGACCACCTGACCAAACTAAACACTTATTTTTAATGCTTGACGTACCCTCTTAATTTCTAGCTTACAAAACATATGCAGTTGATCATATCCTGGTCCATAAATTTAAAATTTTACAAAACTAAAACTTACAGAGATGCAGCATTTGGTTTATCACTGTCATGTTTCTCCTTAAACCAGCAAGAACAAGAGGGCTTTCTAGTAATAGTATCAGTACTAGCACGGTCTCTGATAGGTTACTAGCTCACTTCCATCCTCATGCACCTGTAAGTTTAACTAGATATATGAGTTATCAAATATAAATAAATTATATCTTGATGGTAAATTGATGATGTTACAGGTATGTGTGGAAGTCAATGCACATTCGAGAAGTGTAGTTCTTAACAGACCGTATTTCAATGCGCCAACATTCAAATGGTTTGTAAACTTATCTGCATTAACCGGTCACAGTTACAAAATGGGTGCCTTAAAATCTAGATAACAAAATATTCGACGTAATATAAAGACGATTGCTTTGAAAATATTGATAGATTTTGCAGACTCTATAGAAACAGAAAAGGGTCAACTTGTTACTGCATATAATAGACATGTAGAATGTTAATCTTTACAATGGGAGTTTTTGGCCTAGTTGAGAAAAGGAACATTTGATTATTAGTTATGATACAGATAATACTGTAACTTAGATGATAAAACAAGTGGTTACTTTTCTTTTTCTTTTGCTTCCTATAAATACTAATTGACCAACTGTTATATGATTGTATAACCTTTTGTTTTGGAAATTTACATGCTAAACTTGTATATTTTGTCAATTAGCATGTAAATTTACACATGTGTGTAAACTCATCAAGCTAAGGTAGTTGTTCAATACAAAATCCAGAATCACTAATGTTGCTAATTAATCATGTTTCCATTATTAATATACTAAGTTGATGTTTTCAAGTATTTGTTTTCCTTCGGTGATCTGCAGATAAAAGGTTACACAAACTATATGAAAGTTGGGAAGATGACCCTGATGTAGGTTTTGTAATAATGAAGGTGAGTTGATCATGTGTCATGATTTTCTTGATTTTGCTATAAAGAATTCTTTCATAGTTTTACGATTATAATTTTCGAGTGTTGATTTTGCTTGTAGGGCAAAGGAAGTGCTTTAGTGCTGGGGGTGATATAGTAGCCTTTCGTGATATGATCATAAAAGGTACAGAACGAGCAAACTTTCTTTAGCATGCAGTTCATATTGAGTTCAAAAATGATAATATATGAAGCACGCAAACTCATCCATGTAACTTGACTTTACTTTTTGCAGGAAATGCTGAAAGTGCCAAAGAAACCTTTTGGAGGCTATATAAGTTTATACACCATGTGCATACATATCCAAAGCCAAATGTACATATGAAATTACACTGTTATAGCAAAAGCGTCTAATAAACATGAACCACATTTGCTATCTTGGATTGTGAAGTATATCATGTTTTAATTTCATGTTTAGGTGGCTATCTTGGATGGATTTACCATGGAGGAGGGGCTGGAATTTCACTTCCAGGAACATTCAGGGTTGTTACCGATAAAACTGTAAGTTTTGCACAATATAGCAATCTGTCCCACATCTTTACATTTTCTTTAAGTTAGTATATATTTATATCTTGCTCCCAATGCTATTTTTAACTTACCTATTGCAGGTTCATGCTACCCTGAAACATTAATTGGTCTTCATCCTGATGCTGGTGCTTCTTTTTACCTTTCTCGTCTTCCTGGTTATTTAGGTATCTTATGCTAAATCAGAAAACTGCTTTACAGATTTACACATTAAGTTTCAAACTACAGTAAGGTGTTTACGAATGAAAGAATAATCAACTTGTATTCCAGGTGAGTATTTGGCTCTAACAGGAGAGAGACTCAACGGAGTTGAGATGATGGCGTGTGGACTTGCTACACATTATTCACATAGCTCGGTAAGTTCTTTCTCCCTAATATGTTTTTCCATGGATACTATGATAACTTTCCCTACAGAATGTTCCAGCAATCGAAGAACATCTTAAGAGTCTTGTAACCAATGATCCTAGTGTTGTTGACACTTCTCTTAGAGAGTACAGTGACCTTTACAATCTAGATAATAACAGTGTTCTCAAGAGGTGAACTTCTGTATTTTTTATACAAAAGTCACTCAATATAATTTTTGGTAATTACATTGTTCAGCTGATCATATACCTTTATTTGTGTAGGATGGAAACGGTTGATAAATGTTTTAGCTATGATACCATTGAGGAAATCATTAATGTCTTGGTAGAACTAACTATTACACTTCCAAGTTACAATTTTTTCGGCAAATCTTATGATTTTACTAAAGGTCATGACTTTTAATAACTGACAGGAAAGTGAAGCTGCAAAAACTAATGATGGCTGGTATGGTTCCATACTAAAGAAACTAAAATATGCCTCGCCATTGAGCTTGAAGGTTTCTTTGAGATCAGTAAGCCATTTCAAGATAGATTCTCAACTCCGTTTCATAATCCGAAGTTTAAATTATTATTTTTAATTGAATATTGTATATTTTGTATTCAGATACGAGAAGGGAGGTATCAAACCCTTAATGAGTGCCTAATTCGTGAATATCGGCTGACATCACGAGCAATCTCATGTGAGATATCAAGTGACTTTTGTGAGGTATATTGTGATACGACCCGGTTAGGAAGTATCGATTAATAGCACCCCTTTTAGCGTGGTGCAAGCTCCTTAAGAAAATAAAGAAGAAGAACAGATATTTGTTTGACTAAAACTTGAAACTTTCATTAACCGTAATTGCTTAAATAGACACCAGGAGATAATGACAGTAAAACATGACCAGGGGATAATCCCACACAAACACAAACACATATCCTATAATGACTGTAAAATAAATCCTAACATGACTCAAACGACTCAAACATATCCTAATAACATAAAGATAAAGATAGAACATGGTGATAGTTATCCTAACCCATGACGAAGTCCTTGTGCCACTTGGGTGCCACAGAAACCCGCTTAGCCCGTCCTGCGGTTAGCAAGTCCGCGATCATTCCTTCTTCTTCAGAAATGACCTTGTCCTCAAGGTCATAGGCTGGATAGGCGGCTTGAAATTCGGACAAAAACTCCCAAGTTGCCTCTTCTGGGGATCTTCCAGCCCATTGCACCAACACTTGCTTTACGAGGCTTCCATCCCGCAAAACAAAACGAGACCCACAAAGCGAGGGTCGTTCCATAACAAAACCTTCATCGGATTCTCCGGGCCATTCCGCCACTGTTTCACTCCCATTCCCCGAAAACGGCTTGAGAACTGATACATGAAACACGGGGTGTATCTTGCTAGTAACTGGTAGAGCGAGGAGGTAAGCCACCTTCCCAATACACTCTAAAACTTCATACGCTCCATAGTACCTCTTGGCCAATTTGTGAGATAAACGCTAGCCAAAGTGAGTTGGCGATAAGGTTGAAGTTTGACGAGTACTTTATCTCCTACGTTAAACTCCACTTCGCGACGCCACGATTAGCCTTCTCCTCCATCCGATTCTTGGTCGCTAATAAGTTTTCCTAAGCCGTCAGAGCAATTCATCCTCTCAACTAACACGCCTTCCACAAACGCCACTTTTGAAGATCCAGTGGGTACGTAATGATAGATAACGGAACCTTCCCATACAATGCTTGGTAAGGAGTCATCTTAATACTATTGTGATAACTAGTATTATAGCAATACTCGCCCATGGTAAGAAACGGACCTAATGGTCGTCGGTCGATGACCATGGCACACAACATCGTTTCTAACCCCTGCTCACCACCTCGGTTGCCCATCCGTCGGGGTGATAAGTCGTATATGTTTTAACCGTAGTCTGCTAAGTTTAAATAGTTGAGTCAACAAAAATAGGGTCACGGTCCGACACGATCGATTTAGGTATTCCAGGATGTTTAACTATAGCTTCTACAAAGACTTCGGCAACCTTGTGAGCATTAAAACTGGTTGGTAACGTGGCAAAATGTGCATACTTTGTAAATCGATCCACCACCACAAGAACGACCGAAAACCCCTTTGATAACGGCATTCCCGTTATGAAATCCATAGAAACGTCTTCCCACACGGCCGTTGGTGTAGGCAAAGGCTGCAAATATCCACCAATAGCCTGAACTGAATACTTTGTCTGCTGACACACGAGGCAACTTTTAATAAATTCTTCTACCGACTTGCGCATTCCTTTCCAGTAGAACAAAGCCGATAAGCCCACTAGCATCTTCTTGACGCCCCCATGTCTTGAAATAGGAGTATTATGAAATTCCTGTAACAACAGTGATTTAAGCTTTGACTCCGCCCCAATAAAATAATGATCTTGAAAAATGATCATTCCACCCTCTCGTCTAAAACCAACCATGACGTCCCCATGATCCGATTCTTCGATGCAAGTCGATCAACTCTTCCAAAGTCTTATTTTCCTTCCTTAATTTTTCCATAAATGAAACCAAAGGTCGACTTAGAGCCATGAACGATGCAGTTAATGGTTCCTCATCCTCGTTGACACGTGAAAAAGAATCAGCCGCTTGGTTTAACACTCCCGGTTTGTATTCAATGGTGAAATCGAATCCAATTAGCTTACGTACATACTTTTGTTGAATCGGTGTTTGAATCACTTGTTGCATCAACTCCTTAATACTTTTGTGATCCGTTCGGATAATGAATGGTCGTCCCAACAAATACTGTCGCCATTTGAAAACCACTTCAACGATGGCGAACAATTCTTTCTGATATGTAGCCGCTAAACGCATTCGAGGTCCTAACTTCCGACTAAAGTAACAGATAGGTTGATTATTTTGCAAAAGAACAACACCTATTCCCCCTTCTGATGCATCCGTTTCAACAGTGAATGGTTTATCAAAATCGGGCAGGCACACGGAGCAAATCGTTAGTTGTTGCTTGAGAGTCAAGGCCCCTGACTTCCAAGCTTCCCATTTAAAACCATCTTTTCAAGAATAAGTCGCTAAGGGAGAAGCCAATGTCGATATCCCTTAATAAACCGCCTATAATACCCGGCTAACCCAAGAAACCCACGCACCTGACGCTGCGATTGAGGTACGGGCCATTCACGAACTGCAGATATTGTTTTAGGGTCCAGCTCCACACCATGCTTTGAGATGATATGTCTCAGATATTCCAAAGTTGACGCCCCGAATACACACTTAGATCTTTTCACAAAAAACTGGTGCTTCTGTAAACAATTCAAAACACACTCCAAATGTTCCAAATGAGCCGTAAGTGTGCTACTATAAACGAGAATGTCATCAAAGAAAACAATTACAATTTGGGTAAATAAAAGCAAAACAACTCTGTTCATGGCGGCTTGAAAGGTAGAAGGTGCGTTGGTGAGACCGAATGGCATAACCAAAATTCATAGTGCCCATCATGTGTTCTAAACGGTTTTATAAATGTCACGGTTGTGAACTCAATCTGATGGTACCGCTCGAGATCAAGTTTAGTAAAGATAACCGCCCACCAAGTTCGTCGAACATTTCATCCGGCAGTTGGAATGGAAATTTATCCTTAATCGTGACCGCATTCAAAGCCCGATAGTCTACACAAAACGGTAACTACCATCTTTCTTTTAACAAGTAACACATGGGATGAGAAAGGACTCGACTAAACCGAATATTTCCTTGGCCTAACATCTCATTGATCGCTTTTTCCATTTCCTTTTGATAGCGGTGAGGTAGCGATACGGTCTAACATTAACTCGGTTTGGTATTAGGAAGCAAATGAATTGATGGTCAATCATACGATGGGGTGGCAAGGTAGTAGGTACCGAAATAGCGAATCAAAGCGTCAAGAGCTGCTCTAGCTCAGATGAACCCGATCCACGCCCTCCGTGCGCCGCGACCCCCGGCCTCCATGGAGAGGTTGTGAACTCAGATACACCATAGACATCCTCGGTTTCTAACAAGGCTTGCATATGATGTAGGCTAATTTTCTTCATCCTCAACGACTCATCTCCTTGCAAGGAATACTTAGTATGGACCAGGGTGAATTCCATAGTCTGTCAAGCATAGTCGTGAGTTACCTTCCCGAGCTTCTGTAACCATTGGATTCCTAACACTACATCGGGACCCTTCATTGGTAAGACATACAGATCAACCTCTATAGTTAACCTCTGTATGCTAAGTGTTACCTGTGGACACATTTTTACACACAACAAAGACTCCCTACTCCCAATATAAACCTTGAAAGCCTTGGTCGTTTGTACAGGCAAACACATTCTTTCCACTATCTCGGGTTGAACAAAATTATGAGTACTTCCGTTATCAATAAGAACATGCACATCACATGATCCTATCGTTCCCCATAGTTGAAGAGAGTGAGGGCTTCCATGCCCGATCAATGAGTTAAGGATGGATATATCACCGCTTTCCACGGCGTCCACTGCATCGGCTTTCATATCTTGCTCCGCAACGTCGCCGTCTTCAACCATTAGCAACAAAAATTTTCCCGGACACTTATGAACACGTACCCACTTATTATCACAATTAAAACATAATCCTTTGTTAAGGCGTTCTTGACGTTCCGCTGGAGAGATCCATTTAATAGCAAGTGGTTTGGAAGTTGTATTGACGGTGGTTTGGGTTTGAGATGGTGTTGGTAACAATGGCTGCTTAGCAGCACCAAACGATGTTGAAGAAACCCCAAAACGAGGGGTCGACTGTCGCTGTCCCCCAGTACTCATAATAGCTTTGGTTGCTGTAAAAGAAATGGATGATACCTGGTCATCCAAGCGGGCCTCTGTAATACGCGCTAACGAAAACGCGTCACCTAACGTTGTTGGCTTGGATACTAACAACTCGCGCTGCAGATGAAGCTTAAGCCCAGAGATGTAAAAAGAGATGAGCAAATTTTCTGGTATATCAGTAACCCGATTCATTAATTTCTCAAATTCACGTAGATATTCCTCAACTGTACCTAGTTGGAGAAGCTTCGACAAAGCACCTTGTGGGTCGTCGTACTTTAAAGGTCCAAATCTGCTCTTGACACTCTCCACAAATCGATCCCAATCGGTGATCAAACCATTCTTTGACATCCAACGAAACCATTCCGCCGCTGCGCCTTCGAGGTTAAAACCCACAATCCGCAAACGTTGATCCGCGGGTGTGTTAAGTAAAGAAAAATATTATGTAATAGCGAAAATCCATCGATTAGGATCATCCCCGGTAAATTTGGGAACATCCAAACGCATCGATCGTGGCAATAAACCCTTGATCCCCACCACCACCAGGACGATTCTGAAGTAACCCTCGTGTGGCCTGTAATTCAGCACGCAAGGCATTAAGCTGCTCCTGAAAACCCGCAGCTTGTTGTTGTGCAATCTGTTGAACCGTGTCTGCTTGCTCTTTGAGCAACAACCGAATAGTGTTTTCGTCGATGCTCATGATAGCAATGAAAGCACCAATTGATGCGACCCGGTTAGGAAGTATCAATCAATAGAACCCTTTTTAGCGTGGTGCAAACTCCTTAAGAAAATAAAGAAGAAGAACAGATATTTGTTTGACTAAAACTTGAAACTTTCATTAACCGTAATTGCTTAAATAGACACCAGGAGATAATGACAGTAAAACATGACCAGGGGATAATCCCACACAAACACAAACACAAACACATATCCTATAATGACAGTAAAATAAATCCTAACATGACTCAAACGACTCAAACATATCCTAATAACATAAAGATAAAGATAGAACATGGTGACAGTTATCCTAACCCATGACGAAGTCCTTGTGCCACTTGGGCGCCACAAAAACCCGCTTAGCCCGTCCTGCGGTTAACAAGTCCATGATCATATTGCTTACAATGTGTAGTAATAATGACAAACAAGAATTTTACAATGTGAAAAAATGGCTAGATTGGGTTGCTTATTATTAACACGCTTTTTTCAGTGTTCGCTTTTGATTTTAGAGATAATTAAATTGTTAAATGTGATTATTTAAATGTAGTTACAATAATAATCTTAGCTCTTTTTCGGTGTAGTTATATTGAAAGTTTTATGCATTTACATCTTGGATAACCTTCGACCCACTTAATTGGCTCAACATTAGAGAAAAAAGATAATCCAAATTGACCCATTTATATATAAATAGGTCAAATTTGTTACCTCTTGGTTACATGCTTTGTTGCGTTGTTCATCTACTAACGGAGATTATGTTTTCGTTAGGGTGTTCGGGCACGAATGGTGGATAAAGATTTTGCACCAAAGGTACGAAAACTTGTAATTTTTCTGCCACTTATAGATCTTTTTGTTCTTGAAAACTAAGTTTTTGCTTTTGACTCAGCAGTGGGACCCACCGAGCCTGAAGCATGTATCAAAAGACATGGTGGAGCAATACTTTTCTCCCCTTAGTCCATTCGAGCATGTTCTAGAGTTGCCTACGCGACAATAAGAGGCAACTTATGAGAAAATGCGTATATAAACTTGTCAGTACATCTTTTATTCTTTACATGATATTTCATATTTGAACCAAAACGTCGAGATGTCTCTCTGGGGTTCCAGCTATATTTGAGCACATCCCGAATTTCAACTTTGTAAAAATATCTAGGTGGGAGCTCTTTTCTGCACGACACTGTTCTAATATATAGAAGATTGGTTATTCAGGATTACAACAAGAACATACCTAATCCCGCACGGGCGGGGTATGGCGAAGGTAGAATGTAGACAGATTCTACCCCTATCCCAGGAAAGACCCGAATGTAGGGAGACTGCATCCAATAAGACCTCCAGCAAGTGAAAGTGTACGGGTGAAAGAACATGGATATAAGAACAAGAGAGGCAGAGAGCAAAAACTAGGATAAGGTGACAAAAAGGTACAAGACAAAAGAAAACAAACAGGCATACAAAGCAAATAGGCAAAGAACCAACAAAGGAACTACGGAGAAAAAGAACAAAATCAAATATAAGCAAAAGCCGCAAGAGAAACACATAATATAGAAAAGAAAAAGCGCAATAAACACAATAGGAACACGAGCATAAACAAACAATCAAAAAATCATAGATGTAAAAGCGCTAAAGGGGAAGGGCACCTAGGAAAAACGCTAGCATGAAAAGGGGGTAAAGACAATAAAACAAGACTAGGCAAGGCAAAAAGACAAAACATGACAACGGGGACCTACGCCTAAGGGCAAGGCAAAAGAACCATGAGAGGCACGTTAAATAAGCCTAAATGAAACTAGCTAAGGGGCTTTATCTATAAAACAAAATTGGCAAGACTACTAAGAGGTACCTATAAAGCCTAAACGCAAAATTAGCTCAAACCCTCTAATAACCTAGTCCGAACTACCCAAATAATCTAATCATATCTCTCCACAAATTCCTATCTGAGGTCATGTCCTCGGACAAGAGAAGCTCCTTCATGTCCTGCTTAAGTTTATTCTCTCACCTAAGTCTAGGTCTACCCCTTCTCCTCAAGTCGTCGAATATAAGAGCTTAGACTATCCTTATTAGCGCTGATTGTGGCCTCCTCCTGACATGTCCAAACCACCTCAACCTTCCTTTTCTCATCTTGGAGATTATGGTTTCGACTTCAAGTTTCGCTCTAAAAACTCCGTTTAGAATCATGTTAAACATGGTTCACAAATCTACCTTAGCATCCTCAATTCCGCCACTTCTACCCTGTTTGCTTGAGCTTAAGGGGACTTTCTTATCACATAGTAATCCAGATGCTGCCCTTTATTTCCACCCCCCCCCATCCTGCTCTAATACGGTGGTTACGTCATCGTCAATCCTCCTTGATCTATGCATCACCGACCCAAATATCTAAAAGACTCCTTTGGTTGAAGGATCTGACCAACAATACGAATCTGCCTTTCTTCGTCGTGTACGATCTCGTTCCTACTGAAATCACATCTCAGGTACTCTGTCTTCTCTCTGCTTATCCGAAGGACATTATCCTCTAGTGCCTCCCTTAAATGCTCAAGTCTGTTGTTTAGCCCTTCTGCTGATTTTGCAACCACCACAATTCGAATGTCATGCATCAAGGGATGCGATCTTGTATCCCTTGTGATAGCTCATCAAGGTAAATAGGTATGGGCTAATAGCTAATCCCTGGTGAAGTACTACATTAACCAGGAAAAAATTTGTGTTCCCCACTTTGGTCCGTACGCGGGTCTTCACCCCCTCGTACATATCCCTAATGACTCTTAAGTATCTCTTGGGGTTCCTTTATTAATTAGAGTTTTCTAAATCAACTCATGTGGGATAATATCATAGGCCTTTTCTAGGTCTAAGAAAGCCATATGCAAGTCTCTGTCTTTCCATATACTTCTCCTTGAGACTTCTTAGAATGTGAATTTTCTCAATCGAGGACCTTCTTGGCATAAAACCAAATTGGTTCTCTGACACCCTCATCTCCCTTCTCAACCTTCTCTCAATGACTCTCTCCTTGAGCTTCATAGTGTTACCAAGGAGCTTAATTCCCCTATACTTGAAACACACTTGTGCGTTATCCTTGTTCTTGTAAATGGGGATGACTTCACTGAACCTCCATTCATATGTCATCTTAGCTCCTGAGAAGATCTTGTTCTTGGTTCTTAAGAATTACATTACTAAATAGATCTGCCTTTCAGCGTCTACACGATGGAATGTGTTAGCTATATATGACAATATTCATAGTTATTGATATGAATAGCTTGATTCACTTATAATCAACTCCGACTGAAATGCATTATGATAGTTCTGAGACCTGTTATTGAAAGTACTGAGTTTTTTAGAATTTATATATCTTAAGTACACTTTAACTTGATCATGCATGAGATGCTATGATTTGTTAGATGTAATTACATCTTAATATTTTGATGATGCATTGGCTCCTAAGGTTTGTTTGATGTAATTACATATTAAGATTCTTCCCTATGATGTAGTCACTGAGACGTTAGGCTACAACTAAGCATGACTGATAGATATCTTATCATTAAAATGTGACACATTATGAAACTTCATATACCAATAACAATTAGCCAAATAGTAGTTATGACCACCTCATTACTTCCATATGCTAGTAATTCTCAGAGCAATGGGTACAAATGTTATCATGATGAGAGACTATTCCCAGGGTGTTATCATTAATATTTTATATGAAGAGATGGTAATTTATATGATACGAACCTTGTACGTTTGTAATAGCTAGATATAGTATTAATATGGTGGTCTTAGGAAGCTAATAGGCTAAATGTAATAGTCTAGTTTAATCTAATATGTTTAAGTCTAGTCCAAAGATAAGCCCAAGCCCACCAAGCCCATCTCTAGAGCGTTTCATGTATATAAGAACGAACCACTCTCATTTGGAGAGTGTGTGAGTGTGTGTTAAGTGTGAGAAACATTTCATTCATCACCATTCTCTCTCTCTCTCTCTCTCTCTCTCTCTCTCTCTCTCGATTTCTAGTGATTTGTAAGTGATCCAAAACGTTTATATGGAACCTACAAGTGGTATCAGTCGCCGGAGGATGGTTTAGATTGTGTTTGTGTGTTGTAGCTTTGAAGTTCTCATGAATATCATCTTTAAAGGCCATGACTTCCTTTGTTTTTCTTGTTTATTTCTTGTTTCTAGCAACTTTTTTATTATAAATAGTTGTTAGAAGCTTCGTTGAACAAGAAAGTTGCAAACATTTCGGTTAAAAAGCTTAGTTTTATATGAAAAGTTTGTGTTTTGGCACTTTTTTGAACTTCTTCAAATCTCATTAAAAGTGTGCAAGTTCAAAACTTTATTGAATATTAAGTGTTTTTGAAGTAGTTTGTAAAAAAGAAGCGAATTGGAAATCTGATTTTAGGTGGAAAAAGTGTTTTCATAGATTCTGACCAAGTTTCGAATTTGTGACAAAACCCTTAATTTGAAATTTGTATGTTCTGACCAAGTTTCGAGTAACTAAAACCCTAAATTTTCGACTTTCTCCATACTTCAGCATCTTCAAGGTTTCTGGATTACTCGGTACTTCACTCTCCTATAGAAAAATGGTTTGGGTTTGCTGGGAAAAGATCTTGGTGTCAAAGTCTAATGGTAGGCTTGGAGTCTCCAGCTTATACGCTACTAACCGGGCTCTTCTTTTTAAATGGATATGAAGATTGTTAGGTCACCATATTAGTAACACAAGCATCAATATGAGAAATAGATAAGAAGTGATCGGTTGAACAAATACAAACACACACGTATAGAGATAGAGAAAAGTTATCCGTAATAGTGAAAGAGTAACTTGAACAACCAACCCTCAAGTGAGGGTATTACAAAGGTATTTATAGGAGAGGGAGCTAGGGCAACACTCCTAGTCCCTTCCTTTCCTTATTGGACTTGGGCCAAGGCTTATGGGCCTTCTACATAAGCCTTAGCTTAATAACAAACATAAAGGCCATATTAAGCTAACTATTACATATGAATCACTAACACTTGAATTATAGTTTAGAGTGATTCCAACAATCTCCCTAAGTGTTATTGATGAATGATAGAGTGATAAACGATGTAGGTGTTGATGTAATAGTAGCTTTGACGTCTTCGACATTCTTCTTTCTTGTGAGAAGAAGTGCCTTGATTCGAATAATCTCCCGGTGTAGAGAAATGTTTCCTTTGAAGAGTTTCGCTTTGACGCCATCTTTTCTTTGTTCTTTAGTTCTTTGTTCTTTGTGATGGTAGTGATAGTATGTTGTTATACTCAATCGTGTCCGTTGCTATAGTGTCTCCACGCCTTTCTTCAACATGCTCATACGCTCATTTAACGTTGGATTTCAAAGATTGATGTAGTTCTCTTAGTCTTTAAACTTTGTAGATTCTTTGACTTGACGAAGAATCATTCGACTTTTGTGTTGCCTTTGAGAGAACTTGCATTAGTGATGATGTTGGTATGAGCATTTGAAGAATCTGCACGATCATCCGCTCCGTAGCTTCCATAAGAGGAAAACATACACACGGTTAGTAATAAGCGATTTCTGACTTACAAGTTTGAATTTCGAGGGTGTTACAAAGATAGTGTGAAAACACATCTCTAATTCTCACAAAGGCCGTTCTCGAACCGGAGTCCCACAAGTGAGATAACACGAAAATCAAGTACACCTACGATTCGGATGAGTCATTGAGGTACACCAAGCATCACCTCACGATCAGACCGTTTGAGACACACTAAGCGTAATCCACGGGAGTTACCGGTGACCGCCGTGGTCGAAATTGTTTGATGTTGACCCAGCGGGAGTTTCCATTCAATCATCGAGGATCATATGTGAACCTCTCATAAATGTTCTCGACAGATTGCTAAGATCCAGAAGGACACGATAATATATCACTTGCTCTTATTGTTGAACGACAAGTGATGAATTGTCAAGTGTACCTAAGAGATCTTTGATGAATCTCGTGGCTCTAGACTCAATAGTGCACTTTGGTTTTCCGAGCGGAGACTAGGAGAGGTCTCCTTCTTCAATACCAGAATCTCAAGAGAAAGCCGATAGTTTACTTAGGGTTCCTGTGAGAATGAAACAAGCTCACATTGGGAGAAACTTGAGTGGCTAAGAAGGTTTAGTGCACGCGTCCTCGGGTCCATGACGACTTTTAATCTTCAATACCGGTGTCACTAAGTGACAACCAAGAGTATATGAATTGAACCCGTGTCCGCCCTAAGTTGAATAACTGGAGGGCTATTTCTTTTCACCCTTTTCTTTGCTTTTCTTTTAATTCTTCAACCTCTTTCTCCCGATTCTTATTTTCTCCTTTTTATAATCATACCTAAGGACTTCTAAGTACTAACTATTTGTGATGTCCTTGGGTAGATCCTCCGACTCTGGCGGATCATAGACTGTTATTCCTAACCTTAGTCACCTTATAACCCATGACTAACCTATGTTGCCATAAAACCATTTTCTTGAAAATCTCTCAAAGTGGTTATGATTGAAAACATTTTGTACCAATCGAAGAGTTTGATCATTTGCGTAAATACTCCCCTCCACACGTGCTTAAGTGTTTAGATGTAAATCGCACGGTGAGAGAAGAGTGCGCACTTTGAATTGATCAACTCAAGATAGACAATTCCCGAGGGACACTAAGTTACGTTGCATAGTTAAAGAGTTACATTGTCGTTTTAGGTGAAAACTAGCTCTAATAACTACCTTGAAGGTGTGGACAAACCTCGAGAGGTTGTCAAACCCGTCAAAGTTCATGTCTATCAAGAGCTTCTCGAATAGGTACAATTTACTTGGATAAGTCTTTGAAGACAAATCTTTTCAATGTATGACTGCTCGTATCCCGCCAATTCATGGGTTAAGTCTTTTCACACGACGATTCAATAGCAAATCAACATATTTCTTATCGCAATAATTTTCTCCCTCAAAAATGGCATATAAATGTTATTTTGATAACGTTTGATATTAAATATGACCATTTCGAGTTTTGTGGAAGATTATCACGAAGAACAATTTTGTGAACAAAGTTTTAGCAAATACTCCCTCAACAAGTAATACTAACTTTTGAGGTTTTTGAAATCGTAGTGGAAGTATTTGTTCTTTTGAGCAAAACCTAAAAAATGAAAGGTTTGATAGGTTTTACTCAAAAGTAAGAAGCTTTCGCTCCTTTTATAGGATTGTGGCACTGAAGCGTACCACAAGGTCCTTTCATTACAAGAACGGGTTGTACACTATTATGTGTGCACAAGCCATTGTCATTAAATAATCACACATCCAAATTAGTATGAAATTGAAACAGTTTAAGTGGGTACTGTGTAGTCCAAGAATATCTCCGTGAATGCGAATGTATGCTGATAGCCCGTGAGAGTAATCTGGGACGACCACCTACAAAGCTCTCCGAGTTACGAATCGTCCTTCAGACAACCTTTCATCGATCCGAGTGATGATCCTCTTAACATCCCGCTTATCCCGAGAATTCCATCCCTTCTTTGACCCGATGCCTTCATGTATCTCCTTTAACCGATAAGCTAACCCATCCCCGACCTTCTTCTTGTGATCCCCAAACTTATGAAGATCTCTACACGCCATCAGCGCTGCGTTGTAGTTCACTACGGTAAACTACTCGAATGGTTTGTCGACGAGTGTATTGTGAAAGATGGTTGATGTCGTGAAGTTCTAGCCGAGGTCCGTGAAGTTGACACGAGTCCGATATGATTCAACAAATGAAGTTGTAAATCTTCTACACATTCCCGGATCACTATGCTTCGATGAAGATGAGCAGGGCTTGATGTATACACGTTGAATTTCAATCGAGAATTGTCTCATTCTTCCCTGCACCTTGGCAAGATATGATCTTCAATGTCGTTGAAAGACAAGTTTCGAAAGTCCGCGCGTAATTCATAGTCCCTTTCGCCTTGTCTTTGACCACGATGCCTTGAGGAAGGTGTAATCCCATTTAGACGAAAGAGTGACATGCTTAACAACAACGATCCCTTTATCACCGTACACTTCATATGGAGACTTTCAACTCGGCAAATTTTTGTAGTAGATTCTTGGCATTCGCCAATGGTGAATCCCGTACATTGCATCAATGTCATACCTTTCCACATCGTTGGAAAACATGTGGGTAGTCTTTTCTTCGATGGCTATGCGGTTGGAGTATATGGTCACGAAAGAAGTGTAAGTGATGTAGCGTATTTCTTTGAATCATCACTACCGTAGAAGGAATTCCAAGTCATTGTTGAAGAAGTAGTGGAATGGAATCTTAGGTTGATCCGTTGACCAATCATTGGTAGAGGTTTGGACCAATCGGTGTAGTATGGAGCCTTGTCTCTTCCGGTGAAGTCGATGTTTGCTTGTGGTTGAGCCAATCAATGTTGTTAGACATGGCTCGTGCTATATTTTCAAGGTGATATTCAACTCAATAGCACTTTCCGAGTTGTCTTTGAGTAGTTGAAATGCTTCATTCTTGATTCGCTTCAACTCGATTCGCCATCTTCTTCACACGGAACTTTTCTTGCAAGAGCTTAGCATGCTCCAACGCACGACCTTCTACCATGTCCGGATCATCGCTAGAGCGGGAGTAGCATCAACAAGTGTGTAGAACCAATCATATTCGTGTCATCTTCGCTCAGCCATGATACGACGTCGCCTTTAGCGTCTTTTTTCTTCTTTTCTTTGGCCTTGATGAGGATGATGGTTTCTTTGTTGAAGCGGGAGAGGTGGGTTGTTGTTGGGGCTCGTGGACTTCCTCATCGTCACCACCAAGATACTCAAGTGATCACCGGTTTTCTCATGTCTGGGTGGTAACTCAAAGTCCCGAGGTTTGTTAGTGGAAGAGCTGGATGAGATCGCCTTGTTGTTGGAGTTCTTAGGGGTAGTGGTGGCATGAGGAGGGTTCTCCAGACTTCTTTGGATGTTTGGGTGCAGAGTCCTTGTCCGTATCATCTTCATCTCTTGGTCGTTTAGGTTGATTTGCTGATTCCTTGCATGATGATCTGAGTTGATAATCTAGTAGACCTTCACAAAATTTAGCTTCATCCGAAGTAAAAGTTGCAGATCGTTTTGACATTTGCATCACCAATTTAGCAATTAACTCATTTTCAGAAAGATCTGATTCTTTGGCCATTATATGTTTAACCAATGCGACGATGTTTGGAGTAAGTTGTTTGGAGAATACTTCTCTAGTCACACCAGGGAAAGTGTCGAGAAGAAACTTGTGAGTGTATTCTCTTGCCGTCTTCTCCATTTCCTTTTGGAAATCTCATTTGATAAACTTCTGGATTTGTTCCCTTTCTATCAACAACTCGTTTATCCCGTCTTGAAGAAAGTTGATTTAGCTTTTTGTTGGTTACATCCTTCTTCCGTACTTGCTTGACAGCTTTAACAATTCTTGTCTTTGCCCGAGATATCCAAGAGTCATTGGCTTCTTTACAAATTTGGATGTGGATCCGTTGTTCCTTTGGATGGTGGGGGTGAAGAGTGAGAAGATGAATCGATGATGAGGAGTCGTGAGGTGATTCGTGGTCCTTAGAGGTTCGAAGTTTCCTCCTTAGAGCGAGTAGGACCGTCAAGAAGATAATCATCATAACTCACTTTGTCATCTTGTGCAGATTTAGCCTTTACTTCACTGAGTCCGGCCTCTTCATCGCTTTGGCTTGAGTTGCGACCTCTTCATTAGCTTTTCTTTCTCGACTTTTCCTTTCGTGTTCCTCAAAGTCATAATCAATAGAATCCTCCACGCGCTTTTGTTGTTGCTCAAGAGGGTGGCACCAATTCCCTTATCGGGTTGATTAACCGCATCGTGAATTGGTGTAGATTGACACCGCCACTTGACCTCCAGGCCATGCATTTGTTCCTGCTCAAACTCTTTTGCCTTGTGTTGGAGTCTAATGATTTTGAACTTCTTCCCGTAGTCGATATCCCGGTGGCTCTTCATCCGAGCTTTCTTCTTGCTCAAGCACCGGAGTCTTCCCTTTGCCTTGGTCAACTTTTGACCGGGAGGTTTAGCCACCGTTGGAGTGACATCGGTTGCGGTTTGAGTAGGTGACCTCCTCGTCGATTCGGTTTCATCGAGCTTTCATCCACTAGCTTTCTTTGCGGTTCGAGACTTGAATGGGAATAGGAACGCCTTCCTTAGAGGGAACCGTCCTTTTGAGTGGAGGTTTCCTCTTTGGGAACTTTCTTTGACTCTCGCTTGTAACACTTCCCGACCGCCTCTTCCGGTTTTCCTTGTAGGTGTACCAACCGGACTTTTCATCGAGAAAACCTACTTTGCCTTCTTCAACCGCTACCGATATCGCTTATACGAGTACGCTTGTTTGATATCATCGGTTATAAGGTGATCCGCAAAGATTGCACCTTGTTTCTTTGTTGTAGAGTCCTTAACCGATCGAGTGTGGGCTCATACAACATGGAGTGTTGTTTGGGGTCATCGAGTCTTAAGGGAATGTCGGATTATACCCTAGAGCTCGTTGGATCAACATTTTGGTATATCGACATACGGGATTTTGGTGCCAAGCTTTTAAGGAATGACATCATGTCGTCCCATATCGAGCTTCAAATTCAATGTGTTTATTGTTGACCAAAGCCCAAAAGATCTGCAGTTCCATGAGCTTGGGATGCTCATAGCCACCGTCACGCCCGTAAATGCATTTGGTGATGATGATGTAGAGAGTTCTCCATGGTGAATAATATTCTTAAGATCCACGTATGAATGCTTGGTGATTACTCCCGTAGCTTCGTCATAACCAATGTCGATCATGAATTGCGAGCAGTCTCTTCATTGGTGCGGCATTGTATTCAGATTGGTTCGATGATGTGGATGAGAAGAATAGCTCTTAAGTCTACAGGTGTGATGGTGACTTGTTTGTCATTGAGCGTTACACTGTCACAACATTTTGTCCTTTGATCTTTGCATTGTATTCCGTAATCGATGAATGTAGATCTCGTGCATCGTAGCGTAATTGGAGAGCATGTTTTGATAAGGATGATTCTTGAATATCCACAACAATTAAGCAAGAAGACTCGAGCGGTGAGGGTATCAAAATCAACACGAAGGTTGTTCTTTCCAATCTTCATCGGATAGCCATTAGGAAGATATCGAACGGTGAGAACATTTGGTGCTTCCACATTCGCATTTGAGCGTCCATGTCGTGATCTAAAAGATATTTAGCCAAAAGAACCAACATATCGAAAGACATTATGTTAGTCAACAGATGATCTTATTGTCTAATTATTGAATGTGATATGTCGATGATTGTTACGAGTCCAATGTCACTTGTTTGTCCAATAGTCCAATGACGTCGTGATAAGTTTCGTGAGTTGATTAACTTTAAGTTTTAAAGTCTATGTTTTCACTTATTTTTCACAACATATTAAACGTTTAAGCTTATTAGTGATATTATTGGTTTCGTGGCGTTATGATTTATTTATTTACAAGTTTGCACGCGTAACAATTGATAATTAAGGTTAAAATAGGCTTAGGCGTAGAAATGGCAAGCTTATGCATAAACAGGAGTGATTATACGCGTAAACGTAAGCTTATGCGTAGGTTCTTGCCTTACGCGTAAGAAATATTACGCGAGGAAAAGAGGACCTTATGCGTGGAGCTTACGCGAAGCGTATTTGAACCTTCACGCATAAGGCTTACTCGTAAGAGTCAACCTTATGCGTGAGGTCATCACACGCATATCCTTCACGTGATACGCTGTAGTCCCTTATGTAGAACCTCACGTAAAAGTTACGCCAGAGATTTCTCTACGCATAACATGCTATGCGTAAGGTGATCCTTATGCGTAGATGGCAAGTACCTTTGATTGTGAATTTTCACGCGTAATAAACCTGAAATAATTTCATCATAACATCAACATTAACATCTATACTCAATCTCTAACAGTTTTAATCACGAACACTCAATCAAACAGTTATGCGTAGACACATGTTACGCGTAAACCTAAACCCTAAAGTTTAAGAATTACGAGTAAGAATTTTAACCATGGGAATTGCACCAAAATGATTCTGGGATATCTAGGAATCATATAGTGTTGTTCTGTCCAAGTTTTAACATCAAATTCTCAACGAATCAAAAATACCCAAATATCAAGAACATAAACCCTAATTTCTAATTAACGATCAATTAGTGTTTCTGGGTTGATTCTAGACATGGATATGATCAATTCATCTTGTAAACAACATCACACGACAATCCTTTTAACCAAAAACGTTCACCCATGAAAACCCCCAAACTAACGCATGAACCCTAATATTCAAAATCAAACAATTCGTATTTCTGGGCGAGTATTGATGATAAAAATGGAATCATAGTGATAAAATAAATGTTTTGACATAACCATTTTGACCAAAAACAGTCAAGCTCGATTACGTGTTCATACGCTTATGCGTAGAACACAAAAGTCACTCAATCTCATATTTTAACCGTTGGATTTGTGAAAGATTCAAAAACCCTTGTTTGTAAACACATTAAGATTAAGAAACCACTTACAAATTGAAGATCAAGAACTCGGATTTGTGTATTGATTTTTAGGCGTAAGATTTGGGTGGTTGGGATATTAAATGTTGTAATAAATGAATTAGGTGGGTGTTTTTATTAAAATAACTTTAAGCTTTTGACAATTTTAGCCCCTCCACCTTTTTCATTTACATCCAATGTCCATAACTTCCATTTTGGTTACCAAACGAATGATATTTGGAAAGAATTTTGACGACTCCCCTCGACTTAAGAAATAATGAAAGTTTATAAATTTTAGTCCGAGGGTGTCGATAAACCGTAAAAGTGACCACCATTTAGAGAAACAACCGGGATAAAGTAACATGCAAGTACAAGGTTTTATGAAACCAAAAATATTTGCTTTCTCCCCTCAACACTTGATCGGAAAAATATCAATTTTGAAAGATTTAAGTGTTGACGGAAGATTTGTACTTACACGTAAAAGAAGTATAGATAGAAGAATATTTTGTTGTTTTATCGATTTTATAATTTTGTTTTTGAAAAATATTTACGTAAGAGGTTTTGGTGTTTGGACCGTTTTAAGAATGTTTTAAGAGTTCATCCAGTTCCTCTTGTGTCAAACACCGCATACCATTCGGTGGACCAACTCATTAAACCTAGCAGGAGCTAAGGCTTTGGTGAGGAGATCCGCCAATTGGTATTCGCACTCCACAAAGTATAATTCAACTGCACTGCTCCACGTAGTCCTTGATGAAATGATATCAAGATCGATGTGCTTTGATTTTGAATGTTGTAATGAGTTGCACGAGATCTCAATAGCACCGATTGTCGCAAAGACATCGGGATTTTGTCAAACATGTAACCATAGTCTTTGAGTTGTGTTCTCATCCAAATGACTTGAGCACAACACGCCGACATGGCTACATATTACCTCATTGAGGAGAGCAATGTACAATCCTCGCTTCGATTGCCATGACACCGGTTTATCACCAAGAAATTGTAGTGCTCACAAGTACTTTTCCGTGAATCTAAGCATCCTGCGTGATCGAGATCCGAAAATGCGATTAGTTCAAAACCGAATCCTTGGATACCGGATCCCCAAGTTAATGGTTCCCTTGATGTATCGGAGGATTCTTTTAGCCTTAGAGAGGCGGGTTTCAGTTGGTCTCGATCGATAACGGAGCAAAGATATACAAAGAAAACAATATCAGCCTCTGCTATTTGTTAGATACATGAGAGACCCAATAATACTACGGTATTGGTAGGGTCCACCAATTTCCCATGTAAATCAGCATCTAGCTTCTTGGTATGAGCCATTGGTGTGGCATAGGTGTCACAGTTTTGCATTCCAAATTTGTTTAACAATTCAAGGGCATATTTGGACTGACTCAAGAAAATACCATGGGGTGATTGATGAACTTGCATTCCTAGAAAGAATGTGAGTTCACCCATCATTGACATTTCAAAATGTTTTGTCATTAATTTTGCAAAAGCATTTGAGTATTTTAAATGTGTTGACCCAAAAATGATGTCATCCACATAGATTTGAACGATTAAGATGTGAGCCCCGTGATATTGTATGAAAAGTGTGGGATCAACCGAACCTTTGGTGAATTTATTGGCAATGAGGAAGGATGATAACTTATTGTACCACGCCTGAGGAGCTTGTTTGAGACCATACTGAGCTTTGTTCGGTTTGTAGACATGGTTCGGGAACTCGGGATCAACGAATCCTTCCGGTGGTGACATAAACCGTTTCTTTCGGTTGCCCATTCGTAAAAGCAGTTTGACGTCCATCCGAAAGACCGTTATGTTCATATGAGCCGCGAACGCGAGAAAATCCGAACGACCTCAAGACGAGCAACCGGAGCAAATGATTCATCAAAGTCAATACCTCTTCCCTGTCTATAACCCTTAGCCACTAGACGTGACTTATTTCTCGATAACGCCCTTCAAAGATCCAATTTGTTCTTCCAAATCCATTTGAGACCAATGACGAGACCCCATTGGTCTTTCAACCGCTTCCATACT
Organism: Chrysanthemum lavandulifolium; assembly: GCA_022545495.1. Taxonomy (NCBI): domain Eukaryota; kingdom Viridiplantae; phylum Streptophyta; class Magnoliopsida; order Asterales; family Asteraceae; genus Chrysanthemum; species Chrysanthemum lavandulifolium. The sequence continues at coordinate 156,349,849 of CM040240.1, forward strand.
TCAAGACGTTTGAATTGGTTGAGTTCTTCTTGCATGGATTCAATCCGGTTGTCTTTTGTCATTGCGTCTTTAATGTTTTTAGGCTCGAGTTAGCGACAAAGTGAGAGCATAAATGCAATGTTCACCATCCGTGTGAAGTCGCTGTCTTGTAACGATCGGTTGATTCGGGTTGCCAATAATGTTCTCAAGAGGATGGTCTTTTGTCCAACGGTGTGTAGAGGTTGAGGTTAGTATACATTGTGCGATTTTGAGGATTCAAATGGTTTGTTGATGATTCCACGACATCGTCTGCGACTTCATTGGCAAACGGGTTAAAGAACATTTGGATCAAAATCTGCAGTGGGGTACTTCATTAAGAACATCGCGGTGGTTCGGGTCGTTAGAAGCGTTTGTTCAACTGTTGTTGTAGAGTCAACGGTGGTGCTTCTTCAACAAAGAGTTGTTGTAGCAGTGTATCGTATAAGAGTGTGATCAGTTGAGCAATGGAAACAACGGATACACCGAGCACGTTCATCAATGTCATCACTAAACAACGAGCAAATAGCGTTTCCATTTGTTGACGAAAGTGTCGGGGCTTAGTTCGGTGATGATGGGGTTTGAGGAAGTTTAAACGGTTGTGACGGGTTCCAAGTCATTATGCTCGAAGCCATTTCGTAAGCTCATCAAAGTTAGCATGAATTGTTTCCATAACCTGCTTTGTACTACGATTCCAGATCCGGTAACCTTTAGAATTCTTACAGTATCCAATAAAGACTCCAATGTCAGCTTTGGCTTTGAGCTTTCCAAAGTCATCACGATCATTATTTGGGTAGCAAAGAGAGCCAAATACATGAAAGTGTTTGAGATTTGGTTTATGGTTGTGGATAATCTCAAAAGGTGTTTTGTTGTGGCGTTTTGTAATCATTGAACGATTTTGAAGTTTAGCATTGATTAACATTGTTCTTGCAGCTTCCACTAACGTACGATTTCGTCTTTCAACAACTCCGTTTTGTTCTGGTGTACTTGCAATAGATGTCTGATGCTCAATTCCTACATTCTCATAAAATTCTCGAAGAGTTTGGTTCACAAATTCAGTTCCTTTGTCTGTTCTGATTTGACGGATGGTGTTCCGGAGCTGAACTTCAATTTTCGTGAGAAAGGTGATGATCATTTGTGGAGCTTGATCTTTACTTCGAAGAAAGTAGACCCAAGTCCAATTACCAAGATGTAGCGTTTGCCATTAATCGTTTGCACGCGCATCGGGCCACACAAATCCATCTGAAGAAGATGAAGCACATGCTGAGAGTCGTGTTCCACCTTTGAAGGAAAATGAGCACGAGTGCTTTTCCCTTGTTCACAAGCGAGCAAAGGTGATCTTTAGAATACGGAATCTCGGGAGACCTTCAACAAGTTTGTGTCGAGCAAGGTTGGTGATGGTTTGAAAGTTTAAATGTGAGAGACAGCGGTGCCATAGCTGTGATTTTGTTGATGTTGCCTTTGAAAGTGAGCGGATGGGAAATGAAGCAACCATGTCTTGCATTGAGATTGTGTACAGACTAGAGTTACGAGAGCCGGACATAAGATCGCTTCCTTGTAGATCACGAATGAAACAAGTTTTCTCCCTAAAAGCAACTTCCAAATCTCCATCACGTAATTGACCGATCGAAAAGAGATTGTGATCGAGGCTTTCCACATAATAAACCCCGCTAATTTCGATATTGCCATTGATGTAATCTCCGAGCCCATGATAGCTGCAAGTGATCATTCCCGAATCGACGGTGCAATGAACTTTGCAACAAAGTTTGATAACAGATTTAAGATTGCTTGTCATGTGTCGGGAACATCCGCTATCAACAATCAAAGGATGATCTCATCACCTGCATTACATATGCATACGACACAGATGGAATAGAAGTAGATGTGGAACCCGAAATGTTAGAGGTTCCAAGCGATTATAGTAGATATACACACATCAATGATTTTAGGTATCTATTTAAATCCTAGTGTATTATGTATCCATTTCTGCCATCTCCAACTAGTCTTAGCTTTAGTCTTAGTGAATGCACTAGGTGGTACTACATTCCTTGGAGGTAATACCGGTGCTACAGGGACATCAATGCATTTTTTAGAATCTAAAGAGGGCGGTTTACCAAGCACATACTTAGAAGTATTAGTGGGCCTAGAGGTATTCCGATTCTTAGGATTCCTTAAACGAGACAAGATAGCTCTAGCAACACATTTGTCATAACTATCAGAAAGCGTGCTTTTACGACAAATAACACAAGAAGCTTCGATCGAATATCAAAAGTACTTAAAGGTTTAGCATTCGTTACAACACTTTTTCCATTACATTTGCCGGATGCAATATCTAAAGTGGGTGCAACTTGATCTTTATTCAAAATCCTAGGGTGTTCTTCTACTTGAGATTCTTTATTGATCTTTTCTTAGGTCGCAACTTCCTATTCTTCCTTGTATTGCTCCTAGGCGTGAAGTGCGGACGCTGGGAAAAGAGGCAATTATTCTGTTTGAGAGAGGAAACACATTAGTATCTTGTGTTCGTCAAGAGGCATTCGGGTTCACGTTTGCTAAGTGTTACGGTGCAATTCTCTTAATGATGCTAGGCTGAACTTGTTCATACTTTCCTAACATCTCCCTTAACTTAATGATAGTGTGCACCAAATCTTGATTTTCATAACGAAGATTTCCAGCAATATTCATGACTTCTTTAGTGTGTGCAAGATAATGATCAAGTTCGTTTGATGCTTCATTTCGAGTCTGTTTGAGTAAATCAAATATGACACCATATTCCTTTTTAACTTTTGCAAGTTCTTGTTCATATTTTGAGATTTGACATTTCAAAGACACGTTTTGATCATCCAATTGTTCAATTTTAGGATTAAACGTTTTTTATTGCAACTGGTGGATTTGTTTTGCAAAGCAAGTTCACGATTTTGACAATCTTTTTGACACCATTGAAGACGACATTTTGAATTTGAAAGTTCGCTTAACAATCGCTCATTTTATCTTTTAAAGACTCGATCCGATGCACATTATCATTATTCTCAACAATATCAGCGGAATCAACGTAATCAGCAGAGATATGATCGATGCATATGCAGCATTGTAATAAAATAAGATTATTGATATCGGCACGATAACATCTTCCAAGAGTCGATCAACATCTTTTCTCAACAATTTCTTTTACGCTTAGTATTTGAAATCGATGTTTCGTTTTCTCGAAACTTTTCATTAGACCGAGTTCCTTGTGAAAATCCCTTTCCCAATATAGTGCACAAGTTTTCAAATTTTGACATGGGGTAAAAGTCTTTTCAAGAATGTCTCTTTGTTATCGCGCCATTGGCGATTGAAATGTTCAACTTTTATTTCGTAATGAAATTCAATCTCATGTTCCAAAATTTTGAGGTCGATAAGAAAGTGTCAAAGTATTTTATAACGCGACAACTTTCGGCTTTTGTTTTAACTTCACTAAGTGAAGGTAAAGGACCATTAGTTTGTGCACCATTGCGTTGGGGACTAACTTGAACGGTGTGATAACAAAGGTTTGTTAGAAGTATCTTGTTGTGTGACAAAAGTTACGGCTTTTGAATAGTTAAATGGTTTGTTATAAATGACATTTTCCATTTTGACCGACTCTCGTCATCGCATCTAATTCCTCCATGCGATTATATTCAACAACAGTCATAATTGAATCATCAATTCTATGTTCTAAGCGTAAACTTCATGATTTGGTTTGAATGCTCGCTTGACAACTTAGGTTTATAATCGCAAGTATTGGTCCATATCCATTTGGATTTGGTTTAAAAGTAAACTTTTAGATAGTTGTGATTGACTCACCATGTTTATAAACAACATTTCAAACTCTTTGATTTTGTGTTGTAAGTCGACAATTTCTTCAAGTTAGTTATCTATTCATTTTGTGGAATGATGTTTGTACTCGAGAACTGTTTTTGACAAGTTAACAACTCAGCCTTGGCTTTTGAGTTTCAAAGTAAGAGCGTTAAGTTGTTGTTTATGTTCATGTTTCATTGTTCTATTTGAGACAACAAAGCATTCTTGGATGCGCTAGATCACGATCCGCTGCTCTAATGATTTTTCGCTTTGATGAGATTTAGCAAAGCGACTTCAAAACCTTTTTCACGTTTTTCTTGAGTTTTGAAAAATTTATTTGTCGAATTAAGCATTCATTATCCCTAATTAACAAAGGCATTTTTATCTTTTAATTTCGTGCAAATTTCCAAACGAGATTGTTGGTCTTTAATTAAGGTCGAGCTCAATTTCTCTATTAGACGAAGCTCATCTTATTCAATGTGAGTCTCATCATGATCATTATTTAGATCCTCAAATATAACAACGAGTCAACTTGATTATCAATATTAACCAAAAGGTTATCTTGATCGTCAAATATAACTACGGATCTATTTGATAATCATCGAATGAGATGTGGATGGCTCATGTTGAACACTCGATCTTTGTCGGATGGAGAAATTGGCGGGATATCGATCGGGATGAGTATATTTTGTTTGATTACTGAGACAAGCCATCGATGTCATACACCGGGCTGTGTCACTCATGTGTAGAGCTTGCATTTGTGCCATCAACATCAACTGCATTAGCAGCAAGTCCTCCATGTCATCATCGAATCAGCACCGCCATAAAGCTTTGTTCCTTGTTGGTAAGAGTTCCACCACTTCATCCTTAAGAGCCAAGAGCAACGCCTCTTTGTGATAAGCACCGCCTCTTGTCCTCGGCTTAGGACATGTATTAGCCGGTGACCCTTCTCATTGCAATTATAACAACGAAGACCATTAACCCCATTCGAGCATTCCATGGTCAACCACTTGACCCCTTTATTGTTCATGAGCACCCATGTTATTCCTTCCAATAGCATTAAACCCTTGACTTCCTCCCATCCGACGACCATAACTACGGTTCGAACTTCAACGCGTCCATTGTTCACAATGACTTGATTCCTTGTGTTGGATGAGGAGCGAATGCGATTGTTGGATTTGTTTGTATACCGACCGAAGGCTTTAGCAATCATTACAAATCCTTGTTGCAATTCATCGAAAGCGCAGAGTCCTCATCGACTTCAATCGTAGTGCTTGAGCATTGTTGTTGTTGTATGGAACCAATTGAGTTTGTTGAGGTTGTTGTTGTGACCGATCATATGGTGTGATGGTTGCGTTGGTTGAGGAGCGGGTTGAGGAGCATTTGAGGAGGAAGACTAGTTTGAGCCCACAATGCAAGTTGTTGATTATCGAATTGTTGTGAAGCCCGGAGTCCACGGATAGTCCTTTCTTTGTCAACTTCTTTTGGTGAGGCTTCAAATAGTCGTACAACAATCTGTATGTAGCATGATGAAGATTCTTAGCTTGACGGAGAAAAATGACATACTTCTCCCAATCGGACCAAGACTACTTAGGAACTTAGTGTTGTGACAGAATTGTGGCATGATGATGTTGTGTTTGTCCAAATCATTAATGATGTCTCGAAAACGATGATGATATGACTCTAATGTTTCTCTGGTTCAATCATGAAGTGTTCATAAGCCAAGTAGATTTTGGATTCCATATCTTCTGATTGAGTGATGTGCCTTCCATTAGAAGATGAATATGTTCCCACATTGCTTTAGCCGTCTTTTGAGCATCAACACTTGAAGGATCGGATTGGGTAGTCCCAAAAGGATGTATTGCATTGCTAATTCATCGGCTTCAAAGTGTAGAAGTTCATCACCGTGAGGTCCGAGATAGTTGCAATGTTGGTGACAGATCTCTTGGTGGATTGGCATCCGGATCCGCGGGTGTAATAACGATGAGGCATCTGAAATGGACCTTCCATAATGACCTTCTTTAAGAACTTTCCATGTGGTTTCTTTAGATCACAAAACCTAAAGAACCTTATCACCCATTGATCATAATTACGGAGTGGGCATTGAGGTCTATCAAGGAGCCGCTTCATGAATTGATTGTTGGCTACTTAAGGCTTCACACATCTTGCCAAACCATGTTGGTTCCTTCATAGTACTTGATTGAGCTCCAAACGGTCAGGTTTTATCACACTAGTCAACCACTTGTGAATGGTCAACCGTAATAAAAGCCAGATAGTCTGAAACCAAATGCAATTAAGATCAGAGGAGTTTAGTGTATCCCCGGGTCGTTAAGTCCCAACGAGGTGTGAACACTGTAGTACAACGAATCTGTGATCGGGTGATATTGAATGGGAAAAAGTTTGTGAATTTGGAATAATTATACCTAAAGAGAAAGTTTGTAAATTACAGGGGCTTAAATGCAAATTAAAGAAAATTAAAAAGTTAAAATATATTAAATAAACGCTATCACTATTTTTAAAGTCGATGAACGTTTAAAACCTAAAACGTACGTTTAAATCAAATTACGTAAACGTACAAAATAAAACGTGAGTTTTAAGAAACAAAAGGCCTACAAATATGAAAATGATATTTTTACAATCCTAATAATAAAAGAAAATTAATAGAAAAAGAAAATTATTTTTAAAACTATTTATTTAATTATTATTAAATAAAAACTATTTTTAACTATTATATAATAACCTAAAATATGATAAAATATGAAATAAAGCTAGAAAAATAAAATTATGACTTAGAAAAATCTAAAATATTATAAAACTTATTTTAAAATTGAAAATATATTTTTACACTTTTATGTATTTATTATTAATTTAAAACTATTTAAAACTAATTAAAATTAAGAAAAATAACAAATGAACAGTAAAAATAATGAAACTTTACAGGAAAATCTAAAATATAATTCTTAATCTAGGAAAATTAAAATTATTTTATGAAGCTTTTCGATTTATTTGTATTAAAAGCTATTTAAAAAGGATTAAAAACTAGTTTAAAATAAGAAAAATATCAAACAGTGCTGGAAAAATATGAAAAATTCAGGAAAATACTAAAATATTATTCTAAGTCTATAAAAAATATAAAAAACATATGCTTATGTTGAAGAATGTGAAGCTACAATGTAACTGACTTAAGAATAAGCACTTAGAATAAGCTAAAAAGCACTAAAATGCACCAAATGATTACAGAAGCTAGATTATGTTATAACTACTTAATACTAACCTATTCCAACTATCCTAAACCTCTGAAAAGCAATTTAAGCCAAAAATTAAGCAAGGTTAAACTAATTTCAATTGAAATGGGACAATATTATAGGCGATCTAGAGTGGGGTCCATGAGCTTAAGCTCAAAAGCTTGGCTGCAAATGAGAGCTAGCAAGGTGGTGAATGCTATGGAACCAAGAACCACCACTGGGGCTCACTGATGTGGCCTGTGGGACCCACCAAAGTGGTGAAGATGGCCACTGTGGTGGTGGTGCAACAGCTGCACAGGGCATGATTTCAGAAAAGCACTCAAAAGAAGCTAAGAAATAAGGACTTAATAAGCTGATTACAAGTGAACTAATATTTTTCTAATTTAGTTAAGCAGCTGAACATTAATATCCTAAAAGCACAAAGCATGAAACTCAATATTAAACCCTATATAAAATTATCTATTTAATTCAAAAATGACTTAAACTGAAAATTTGACTTTTTGATTTACACTAAAAATTGACTTTTATGAGTTTATAATTGATCCTACTTATTAACTATGTTATATTAAGCTGTAATAAGATAAATTTAAGCTAGAATAACAGATTATAAGCAACTATGATGTAATTTGCAATCTAAAATCTTAACAAATATGATCTTAAGCGGATGTAAAGTGATATTGACTTTTATGGTATATAGATGCAAACCTATGACTAATATGAGTAAACTTATACCTAAACAAACCTATATCAACTATTCTTAGCGGTAAACTAACCTCAAACATAGAATAATAAGCAAATCCAAGCAAGAAATTAGAAAGAAAATTTGAACTCACAAGTGATCCGGTTCATGCGATTTTATCACGTAACCCAATTTATCACTATTCTAATCAAAATCAACCCACTCCAAACATCAAGATCAACCCAAATCCATTTCGAACCAAAGAGTGATCTCTGTTGACTTTCGTTGACCAATTCGGTTTTCTAATTTAAAACACTAGAGTATATAGCGGCAGCTCATGAAAAGCTATAACAAGCTTATCTGAGCTTGTTGGAAGGATAAAAGAGCTTTTGAAACTTCTAATTAGTTTAATTTACTTAATACGAATTAACAAGAAACATTAAAACTAGAAATCTTATTAAACTGAAATAATTACAATACAAAAGTGATTTTTAACTTGAAACAAACTTAAAATTACACTGAGAACTGAAATTTAAATTAAAGCAGACATTTAAGTAAGTTTTACACTACAAATGGTCTAAAACATAACCCCATCTCTTACATCTTCTTTCTTTTTTATAAACATCCAAAAGCTTCCTTGTCGACCTCTAATTAAATCCCACTTTATTCCACCATTGGATCATCTTAATTCATCCAAATCGTCCAGTGGAGTTTTGGCGGGAAAAGTCTTTGAGTAGGTTTCTTGCATTAAATGGATTTTGGTGTTTGTGGAGGTGGAAGGACGGTGGGGAAGAGTGGGTAAGGGTGGTGGTGAGGTGGAAAGGTGGTGAAACCACACGGTTTTGAGTTAACAGTGGGAGAGGAGATGAACAGTGTGAGCCGTTTTGGCGCGGGTTTGACTTTTTGACCGGGTTCAATATTAACGGGGTAGATTGGGCTTGGGGTGTTGGGCCAGCTGGGTTAAGGATTGGATTTGATTTGGTTTTGGGTAATAACAAGGGTCCGTTTGTTTTTGTAGCTAGATAACCCAAGGACTAATGTTGTAATTCTGCCAAACATGAAGGACCAAACATGTCACTTTTCCAAAATTATAATAAGGACCATTCCTGCCATTCTTTAATAGTACAAGGATAATATTTGAATATTTTCCATTTTTATAAATCCAAGGACCATTTTTGTCATTTTTCAAACTTGAGGGACTAAAGTCGTAATTTTGCAATTTTACATTTCAAGGGTTTGTTTTGACAACTTTTGAATCCCTTGGACCTTAAATGACATTTTTGTAAGTTTTGGAATGACCAGGGACTATTTTTGACAACTTTTGAAACTTGGGGGACTAAAACTGCCAATTATGCAAACTTGATACGTTTTTCACCAGATTTTGATGTTTTTGCATTTAAAACACATAAAACACTTGTTTGTGATATTTTCATCATTTTGATGCATTTCGAGTGTTTTCGGATGTTTTGGCATTCTAAATGGTACAAAATGATGGGTATTTAGACACTCATCAATCCCCACACTAAGATATTGCTAGTCCCTAGCAATGTTTTGAGAAAAATTAATGGATTTCATCTCTTTACCAAAAGCCATTACTCGAGTAGCCAATTGTTTTAGTTCAAATAAGAACTTTGGTACAATGATAACCAAATGATTTTGAGCAAATCATAAGTCAGAACGGATTTGATTTGTCTTTACCAAAGCCGCTTTGCTTCGGACTAGCCAACTCTTAGATAAATTATCAATATTATCTTTGGTGAGCCGATTACCAATTATGGATTTCAATCGCCTTTACCACAAGCCATAAACTTCGGGCTAGCCAACTCTTCACTAATTAAAGATATGGTGGTGAACACCATACAATTTTGGGCAAATTGCAAGCCATAAACGGATTTGAGATATCTTTACCAAGAGCCGTTTGCTCTCGGATTAGCCAATCCTTATGTGGGTTAGACATGGTGGACTGATTACCATTTGTTGTGTTTAGTACATAGTACTTCCACTAAAAAATTTTTTTAATTTGGCCATTTTGGGGAAAAGGGACTAAAGGGTACATTTATGATCAAATTCGCGAATTTCCCCACACTTAGAAATGAATATTGTCCTCAATATTCAAAGTCCCGCTGTTATGCCGAATCCTTGAACGTAAAAGATAACATTACTAGCTAAGTGTAGAAACACAACAATTATTCTCTTTTTAATATTTACAATTTTCATTCATTTTTAGATCTATATACAACATGTGGGGCATCTCCCCACACTAAGGTGGTACACACGGGTGAAAACCCATGTTTAACTCATTGTTTTTGATTACCGAGTCGCTAGCTTGACTCGACCTCAATTAATTTGTTCATGGGGAAGTAAGTGGAAGAGACAATCTCCATCGAATTTCATTCAAGATGTTTGTATAAACATTGAAGTACGTGAAAGTTCCACACCGATGAGATATACATAGAACCGCTCAAAATGATAAATGAAAATGCCGGGTCAAAGATAATGTCTTCATTCCGAAGGAGTGAAGAGCAGGAGAAGCCACGGATAGGTGAAGAAGAGAAAGAAAGTCATGATAAAAATCTTGACTAACTCATCATCATCCGAAGGAGAATTCATGATTTCGGATCATGAATCTCATCATTAAGCTCATTTGATCGGGTGGGAGGGATGGGACATATCCCTTGTGTGTCTAGATCAAAGTAGAAGTTATCATACTCGGTGGAGATATGATATGAGTGAGTTCAAAGGAGAACTCTTCGTAAAGAGAATCATTCACGTAATGTAAACTGTGAACTCTTGTTCCATCAGAGACTCATCACTATCCTCAACTGAGTATCAAAGAGTGGATTCTCGAAATTAAAGTGAATTCGAGTCGAATTCAAATAGAGGATTAGTGAGAGTAGTTTTGAACTCTTCAGGAACAAAGTGATCAACATTCTCTATTGGACTGTTAGGGTGAGAAGTGAGTGAACGATCATTATAAAGGAGACTTTCAATTTCTCCTAGGTCGGCTTCAAAATCAAAGATATCATCATTACTTTTTGATAAAAGTGGATTGATGTGAGCGAGTTCATCGGTGAACTCCTCAAGAAGAGGATCAGACTGTGGGAGTGATGTCTCAACATATTCAATGTTTCCATAGGAAGCACAATCGTCGCTAAGATCAGAGAAAGTCTCAAAATGATCTTTTGAACACTCAAGAGGGGAAGGGATATCACACATATGATCGAAGTTCCAGTGACTCTCTCGGGATTGGGACAAGGTTCTCAACACTAGACTTTATGAATCGTCCGATTCCTTTTCGTGAACAGTGCAAGAAGCTCATCCCCATGTTTAGAGAGTGAGTGGGAATATCGGTGTGATAACAACAGATCGAGGAGTTGAGAAGGACTAGCATACATATGTTTTATACTTTCCATTTGTTCTATCGCTAGTAATTCCATCATAGTCTTTTCTCCCCGATTTTTCATGGAAGAAATTTCAACCGATGAACTTGATGAACCCGCATAAAATTGACGAATATCAAGGGTAACTTCATCATCATCGTCATCGAGAATGAAACGGAATCGAGAGCTAGATTTGGCTGCTTTTTCTTTTGCAATTGATTCCCTAATAGATTTTTCAAAGGCAATTGGGAATTTAATTTAGTAGCCCGCTCTTGCTAACAATTCTTCCATGGATCTCTCATTTGGATTATCTTGGGAATGTTTACATTCCTTCAAATCTTCACTAAATCCAAAAGATCAAGGAGAAGATTTTGAGGAAGTGGATCAGCCGAGGTGGTGCCCGATTTATTTGGTATCGTAGAGGTTGGTCATGATACGAAGAGTCGAATTGTTATAAGGAAATGAATTCCTTGTTTGACAATCCGAGCTAGAGTGAGGACCTCCACAATACTCACAACAAGAAACCGATGTGGCCGTGAGCTATATGTGTTGTAGTCATAATTGTTATCGGGAACCCGCTCATAGACAAGCGTGTTTCCCGATTGACAATCGAATCGAGTGTGAACCACCACAAGAATCACAACAAGAAATCGCCTTGAGTCTCACGATGTGGTAGCCGATGGAATAAATCGGTTGTGTTATGGTAGGAATAGGGATCCCGGTTATAGACAAACCCGCTTCCGATTCCACCATGCTACAACCGGGCAATTGCCACCATTATAAGGACCACCACACCATTGACAACCAAGAGGGTGAGGATAAGACATAGAAAGAATCAAAGGTTTACAGAGGGGTTGGGATGAAGAATCAAAGATGTGAGAGGGTAAAGATGGATATTTTTGGATTTTTGAAAACATGTTGTAAAAATAAGAAAGAAAATCTTTTGGGTTTTTTTTTTTTTTTTTTTTTGTTGAAAACTTGAATAAAAATATTTTTGGTAATCGATCCGTCAAACGAATTAACTTCACGATAATTTTGGTTTTATATGAAAACAAGGAAATATGGACAAAGATGGTAAATATACAATGGTTGTATATTCAATAACAATGATGCTTCAAATTGAGTACGCAAAGACACCCTCAAGCAATGGCGCCAAAATTTGATTGAGCTCCAAACGGTCAGGTTTTATCACACTAGTCAACCACTTGTGAATGGTCAACCGTAATAAAAGCCAGATAGTCTGAAACCAAATGCAATTAAGATCAGAGGAGTTTAGTGTATCCCCGGGTCGTTAAGTCCCAACGAGGTGTGAACACTGTAGTACAACGAATCTGTGATCGGGTGATATTGAATGGGAAAAAGTTTGTGAATTTGGAATAATTATACCTAAAGAGAAAGTTTGTAAATTACAGGGCTTAAATGCAAATTAAAGAAAATTAAAAGTTAAAATATATTAAATAAACGCTATCACTATTTTTAAAGTCGATGAACGTTTAAAACCTAAAACGACGTTTAAATCAAATTACGAACGTACAAAATAAAACGTGAGTTTTAAGAAATAAAAGGCCTACAAATATGAAAATGATATTTTTACAATCCTAATAATAAAATAAAATTAATAGAAAAGAAAATTATTTTTAAAACTATTTATTTAATTATTATTAAATAAAACTATTTTTAACTATTATATAATAACCTAAAATATGATAAAATATGAAATAAAGCTAGAAAAATAAAATTATGACTTAGAAAAATCTAAAATATTATAAAACTTATTTTAAAATTGAAAATATATTTTTAAACTTTTATGTATTTATTATTAATTTAAAACTATTTAAAACTAATTAAAATTAAGAAAAATAACAAATGAACAGTAAAAATAATGAAACTTTACAGGAAAATCTAAACTATAATTCTTAATCTAGGAAAATTAAAATTATTTTTATGAAGCTTTTCCGATTTATTTGTATTAAAAGCTATTTAAAAGGATTAAAACTAGTTTAAAATAAGAAAAATATCAAACAAAGGTTGGAACAATATGAAAATTCAGGAAAATACTAAAATATTATTCTAAGTCTATAAAAATACAAAACATATGCTTATGTTGAAGAATATGAAGTCGCAATGTAACCGACTTAAGAATAAGACTTAGAATAAGCTAAAAGCACTAAAATGCACCAAATGATTACGAAGCTAGATTATGTTATAACTACTTAATACTAACCTATTCCAACTATCCTAAACCTCTGAAAAGCAATTTAAGCCAAAAATTAAGCAAGGCTAAACTAATTTCAATTCGAAATGGGACAATATTATAGCCGATCTAGGAGTGGGGTCCTGAGCTTAAGCTCAAAAGCTTGGTCGCAAATGAGAGCTAGCAAGGTGGTGAATGCTATGGAACCAAGAACCACCACCTGGGGCTCACTGATGTGGCCTATGGGACCCACCAAAGTGGTGAAGATGGCATTTGTGGTGGTGGTGCAACAGCTGCACAGGGCATGATTTCAGAAAAGCACTCAAAAGAAGCTAAGAAATAAGGACTTAATAAGCTGATTACAAGTGAACTAATATTTTTCTAATTTAGTTAAGCAGCTGAACATTAATATCCTAAAAGCACAAAGCATGAAACTCAATATTAAACCCTATATAAAATTATCTATTTAATTCAAAAATGACTTAAACTGAAATTTTGACTTTTTGATTTACACTAAAAGTTGACTTTTATGAGTTTATAATTGATCCTACTTATTAACTATGTTATATTAAGCTGTAATAAGATAAATTTAAGCTAGAGTAACAGATTATAAGCAACTATGATGTAATTTGCAATCTAAAATCTTAACAGATATGATCTTAGGACAGATGTAAAGTGATATTGACTTTTATGGTATATAGATGCAAACCTATGACTAATATGAGTAAACTTATACCTAAACAAACCTATATCAACTATTCTTAACTGGTAAACTAACCTCAAACATAGAATAATAAGCAAATCCAAACAGTAAATTAGAAAGAAAATTTGAACTCACAAGTGATCCAGCTCATGTGCAGCTTATCACAGAACCCAATTTATCACTATTCTAATCAAAATCAACCCACTCCAGCATCAAGATCAACCCAAATCCATTTCTGAACCAAAGAGTGATCTCTGTTGACTTTCGTTGACCAATTCTGGTTTTTCTAATTTAAAACACTAGAGTATATAGCAGGCTCATGAAAAGCTATAACAAGCTTATCTGAGCTTGTTGGAAGGATAAAAGAGCTTTTGAAACTTCTAATTAGTTTAATTTACTTAATGCGAATTTACAAGAAACATTAAAACTTGAAATCTTATTAAACTGAAATAATTACAATACAAAAGTGATTTTTAACTTGAAACAAACTTAAAATTACACTGAGAACTGAAATTTAAATTAAAACAGACATTTAAGTAAGTTTTACACTACAAATGGTCTAAAAACATGCGACCCCCATCTCTTCTGTCTTCTTTCTTTTTTATAAACATCCAAAAAGCTTCCTTGTCGACCTCTAATTAAATCCCACTTTATTCCAGCCATTGGATCATCTTAATTCATCCAAATCGTCCAAGTGGAGTTTTGGCGGGAAAAGTCTTTTGAGTAGGTTTCTTGCATTAAATGGATTTTGGTGTTTGTGGAGGTGGAAGGACAGCTGGGGAAGAGTGGGTAAGGGTGGTGGTGAGGTGAAAAGGTGGTGAAAACCACCTGGTTTTGAGTTAACAGGTGTGGGAGAGGAGATGAACAGTGTGAGCTGTTTTGGCGCGGGTTTGACTTTTTGACCGGGTTTAATATTAACGGGGTAGATTGGGCTTGGGGTGTTGGGCCAGCTGGGTTAAGGATTGGATTTGATTTGGTTTTAGGTAATAACAAGGGTCCGTTTGTTTTTGTAGCTAGATAACCCAAGGACTAATGTTGTAATTCTGCCAAACATGAAGGACCAAATCTGTCACTTTTCCAAAATTATAATAAGGACCATTCCTGCCATTCTTTAATAGTACAAGGATAATATTTGAATATTTTCCATTTTATAAATCCAAGGACCATTTTTTGTCATTTTCAAACTTGAGGGACTAAAGTCGTAATTTTGCAATTTTACATTTCAAGGGTTTGTTTTGACAACTTTTGAATCCTTGGACCTTAAATGACATTTTGTAAGTTTTGGAATGACCAGGACTATTTTTGACAACTTTTGAAACTTGGGGACTAAAGCGCCAATTATGCAAACTTGATACGCTTTTCACCGATTTTGATGTTTTGCATTTAAAACACATAAAACACTTGTTTGTGATATTTTCATCATTTTGATGCATTTCTGAGTGTTTTCAGATGTTTTTGGCATTCTAAATGGTACAAAAATGATGAGTATTTAGACACTCATCAGTACTCCTGGATGGATGTTGATTGTAGAAGTTTGTGTAAGGTTGTACTTGAAGACTAGTTGGTGGTTGAACCATTTGTGGTGGTGGAATTGCTCCAAGTTGTGGAGTATGTTGTTGATTAAATTGTTGTTGATAAATTTATTGTTGATGATTAAATTGTTGATGTTGTGGACTTAGTTGTTGTTGTTGTTGTTGATGATAGGTGTAAGGAAAATAGTTAGAGTATGGTGGTTGTGACATGTTGAAAACTTGTGTTGTTAAATGGATCTTTGTAGTCGAATGAAACGATGTTGATGAAGTATCCTTAGGCGTAGAAATCACGTAAAGGCAAGGTAACACTTAGGCGTAAAAACACCAAACTTACGCGTAACAGCAATAGTTACGCGTAGGATTAGCTTACGCGTAAGATAGGAGAAACTAGGTTACACTTAAACAGAAAGTTAGGCGTAGAAAACTTAGGCGTAGGATTAGCTTATGCGTAAGACAAGGCTTAGGCGTAAGAATAATCTTATGCGAAGAGTTCTCACGCGTAAGCTTAAGCTTATGCGTAAAATTGGGTTTTGCCCAAAGATCTTTTACACTATCACGGTGTAAAGGATATCCAAAGTCGAAGTGTTTTCGTGCTTATCCAAGCAAGAAAACACCGAGTAAACCACTAAAACCGAAGATCAAACCAAGGATGAGTTACGCGTAAGATTAGGGTTTTCACGTGAGAAAGCAACCAAAACCGATTTACGCCCAACGATGTTTCTAAACCGATTTTGTGATGAAATGCTTCAATATCACCAAAATAACACAAAAGTGTGAAACTTGATGATCAAAGCTACTAAACAGCGTACGCGTAAAGATAAACACGCATATAAAACCAAGCTTAAATCTAAAGAAATACACGTAAAGGTTGAAACTTTATGCTAAAAACTGAAATTTTAACACTTAAAAACGTTGAAAGTACAATAATCTTGGATTGAAAAGTGTAAAAAATGAGTTTTTAAGCGTGAATAAGTTTATGAACCGTGAGTTACGCGTAAACCTTAAAACTTCAAAAAAAACAAAAACATTTTCACCCAACTATTTGGCGAATGTTACCACTGTTAGGTCACCATATTAGTAACACAAGCATCAATATGAGAAATAGATAAGAAGTGATCGGTTGAACAAATACAAACACACACGTATAGAGATAGAGAAAAGTTATGCGTAATAGTGAAAGAGTAACTTGAACAACCAACCTCAGTGAGGGTATTACAAAGGTATTTATAGGAGAGGAGTTAGGCAACACTCCTAGTCCCTTCCTTTCCTTATGGACTTGGGCCAAGGCTTATGGGCCTTCTACATAAGCCTTAGCTTAATAACAAACATAAAGGCCATATTAAGCTAACTATTACATATGAATCACTAACACTTGAATTATAGTTTAGGAGTGATTCCAACAAAGATTTCTCACACAAAGTTCTTCCCTCTGGTCTCGTCTCATTAAAGCAATTCATGGAGTTAAAGGAAATATTGATGATTCTCAGACAAAGGTCAACAACTCTATATGGCAGGAGTTGGTTCGTGATCTATTCTCCCTTAAATCAAAAGGTATTGACTGGTTTCTTTTATTAAACGAAAATTAGGGAATGGAGAGGGCACTCTCTTTTGGGAAGACGTATGGCTAGGTGACTCTGATTTAAAAAAGACGAATCCTAGACTTTTCTCCTTTGAGGTAAAAAAAAAGAAGATATTACTGTGGCGGAGAAAATGGGTAATGCTTCTTTATCTCTTTCTTTTCGTCGTTTTCCTAGAAGTGGAGTTGAAGACGAGCAATACTTTCTATTACGTCAGAGGTTCTTCTCCCTCAAATGCATGATCCCTAGTCTTGCTCGCTTAATGTTTCGGGTGATTTCACGGTTAGATCGGTCAGAAATCATATGGATGATGTTCTTCTTCCTAATTCTGATGGTCCAACTCGTTGGGTAAAAATGATTCCTATCAAGATAAATATTCTAGCTTGGATTATTAGCATGGATAAATTACCTACTTGGTTTAATCTTTCTTCTCGTGGATTGGAGATTGAATCGATCGTATGTCCTTTATGTAATGTGGCTATGGAAACTACATCTCACATTCTTTTCTCCTACTCTCTATCTCGGAATATCATGCACAAAATATGTCGTTGGTGGGATCTTGATATCTCTTCTTTCAACTCTTATGCCGAGTGGCTCAATTTGCTCTTAAATGCTCGTCTTGCTAAATGTAAGGAGATTTTGGAAGGAATTTGTTACGTCTCTTGGTGGTTCATTTGGAAGTTCAGAAATCAGTTTTTACTCGGTTCAAGCAGGCCGAGAAGAGATTTTATTTTTGATGACATCGTTCAAATGTCTTTTCTTTGGATTTCGAATCATTGTAAATTCAAGATCGATTGGATCTCTTGGATTAAGAACCCTAATCTTATTTCCTTGTAATTTCTAGCGTCTTGCTAGTTTTTATTTTTTTAATAAGATCGCAGTTTTAAAAAAATCATGCAGTGGAGTTCTTAAAGTAAAACTTGTGGTAAAAAGCGTTATAGAAACACAAATTCTAGAGAACTAGCTAGGTAATTAAAATATTAATAATAATCTAAGTAATTATACACATAAAATATGAAATTGTACTTTTAAGATGATACTTTTTTAGGAACTCACTGGAAAATAAGGAACTAGCCGTTGGGTCACGTAAGGCCAAACACTCAAAATTTGAGTGTCTAAATCATTTATGAGAGTTTGCAAATCACCTCCCTTAATTTATTATTGGTTTGCATTTATGTTTATTGTAATTTAGCTTTAATTAATACAATAACATTAAACAAAAAACAATCCAAAGATTAGATATATTATTAAATTTAGTAAGTCATGCCATACAATAATACTTTTGAACATACCATGCAACGGTAATAATTTTTTAAGAAAACAATTAATTTGTGAAAAACTCGAAAAAAGTGCGTTTAAAATCGCTTATTTATTAAGGGTCCTATGATTTATACCTCATTAAAAACTCGAAAAAAGTGCGTTTAAAACTTGTGGGTCTTTACCACATCAACCTAGGAGTGTCACACCACTATAGACCAATCATTACAAATAATCATTATCATTTACTGTATAACACAACTCAATCATTAAACAATCATTGATATAATATTTAATTATTTTTTGATTTTTTTACAATTAATCATTATACAATAATAAACTAATCATATTTTTATTCTTTTGTTTCTTTTACAATTTATCTTATAAATATACATTTTTCTTCCCACCGACTACTTTTCTTTAATCAAATTATACTCTACAACAACATTTTCTTTCTTTGATCAAAAAAATGGAATTCGGAGATTATGTTTTCGTCAGGGTGTTTGGGCACGAATGGTGAGATTTTGCACCAAAGGTACGAAAACTTGTAATTTCTGCCACTTGTAGGTCTTTTTGTTCTTGAAAACTAAGCTTTTGCTTTCGGACTCAGCAGTGGGACCCACCAAGCTTGAAGCATGTATCAAAAGACATGGTGGAGCAATACTTTCTCCCTTTAGTCCATTCGAGCATGAACTAGAGTTGCCTGCACAACCTCATTAAAGATAGACAACTACCTTAGAGAGATTATACATAGTCAATTAATCCTAGGTTGAGGAATACGGGAAGAAGGCTTTCAAGTCAATAAGAGATTTGCTCCTAAGGAGGAAATAAGGGAGTCATCTCGAAAGACGCAAAAGATCTGTTATTAGCTTATTTATAAGCCGTCGAAGATCCTTAAAAGCCTTTCTTTTTTGCTTACAGCTTACTTTCCATTTTTTTTTTCTTTTCGTAAAGCCCATCTATTAAACGAGAGGCGACTTATGAGCAAATGCAAATATAAACTTCTGTACATCTTTTATTCTTTCACATGTGATATTTCATATTTGAACCCAAAACGCCGAGATGTCTTGATTCACTTATAATTCCTTACACTTTGTTATTGATATGAATAGCTTGATTCACTTATAATTCCTTACATTTTGTCATTAATTCCGAGTAAAATGCATTATGACAGTTCTGAGATCTGTTGTTGAAAGTACTGTTATGTAAAATGAGTATCTTAAGTACAATCTAACTTGATTAAGCATGAGCTGCTAAGGTTTGTTTGATGTAATCACATCTTAAGATTCTACCCTATGTTGCAGTCACTAAGACGTGACGCTACAACCAAGCATGACGGACAGACATCTTATCTTTAAAATGCCAGACATTATGAAGCTTTAGATACCAATAACAAATAGCCAAATAGTAGTTATGACCGCCTCATTACATGGGCATGTGCCATAGTAATTCTCAGAGGAATGGGTACACAGATGTTATCATGCTGCGAGACTAATCCTAAGTCAAAGATGCTTTAGTTTTGTGTTTAAGGATCATGTGATATCAGTCTGGTAGTATGTCTTTAGGCAAATACTTTGTTGTGCCTGTACTTTTGGACGTGAAACAAAATTCGAGGCTGGGGACATTCAAAATCAAGACGATTAGAGCAGACATGAGTTTCATATTAAGCTTCTTGTCATATCAAAAACATGAACAACGTGCTAAAAATGAAAAACAACTCCCATCCAGATGGATGGAAAAACAAGTATTTGATAAAACCACATCCTTGAAAATTTGAATGGCTGCCACTCAAAAGTGATCAAAAAAGTTTTTCAAATTCTCATTCTCGTTTCCCTTTACGATCTATCAAGCATAACTTATTCAGGCTAAGGGAACACCAATCAACACTGTATGGAAAAGAACAAATATGGTACAACTATCTATACGTACAAAATGCCAAAAATAGTCAAGTAAACACAAAAGAGGCAGCCTTGATCAAAACCATTTGTCTTGGGCTTTAATAAGTGGATCAGTTGTGAAGTATATCAGGAAAAACACAGTGCGCTCTATCCCTTTCCTGCATGACAGTATAATACCCTCTGAGAATTATAAAAATCAGGCCCATGGTTAAAAAGGGCGTTAACTCAAGATTTGCTAGAAATCAGTTGTTTAATTTACCAACTTATCCTGAATTCACAAGTACATGAAGTGTCTGCCAATCACAGCCCATTGAAATACACAACTTTTCAGAGACAAGCTATAAGGCTATATAAGCTACCGAACTTGATCAGATCAAGTACAAACTTTGCATGGAAATGATTATACCTTATGGATCCCAGATGTTGAATTGACTGATGCATCTCAATAATTAAGCTGGAACATACGATTCAAGCAACATTCTTGATGGAGATGGAGATTTGATTTCAACTTGCAGATACATATATTTCCATTGTTTGTCCTCTTTGTCTTTAAACATCTCAGCGGAAACCTCGCCAGCTCCATGTGGCCCGCGGATTAAAAATTGTACCTAAGAACCATCAGAAAGGCGACCAGTGAATAAAATACATCATTAATTGTTATTATATTCGTGGTTGTAGATTTTAATAACAAAGGTGCTGTAACTTTTAAATCTGGGTTAATACATAGTAGATCATATTAAGGAGTGAACAAGTAAAATGCAAGCATATGGAATGAGATATAGAAGTTGAGAAAAGTAACCAGAACATGCTCAACACCATCCTCATCCTTCCAAATTCTATTAGGGATTAGTTGGCTAGCTGCTCGGTTTCTGCTTTCATGACCGTATCCAGTTATAGGCGAGCCAATCCTGACTCGAACCTGATACCCATGAAAAAATTAAGCTTTAAATATTATATGATATGTGACATGTGAACATGGAAGATTATTGTTCCTCCTACTGATAATTAGGCAAAATCTAGTTATGCAATTTACACTCATTTTGCCAGATCGATGTCAAGATTTAAACAAGGAAACATCTTTAGCTCCATAAAATAATTAAGTTTAGACAATGAAGAAACCTGACTATCGTCTTGAATCCTACGCAGAGCCTTGTTAAAAACCTTGTACCTAGAGAGAAGAACACAAATCCAAAAAATAACAAATAAATAAAACCGAAGGAAAGAGAAATAATTGCTCTTGTCGTATTTCTTGACGGCAGGGATAATACAAATGCAATACTATTCAATCTATGTAACTAAGGCTTACTCTTTTGGTTCAAGTATAAGTTCTTTGACAACACCATATCCTGCTAAAGCTGCAATTCCAAGCCCTACCAGAATAACGACACTATAGGAGGCTCCCTCTGTAAATGTCAATGGCTTTTCTGGTATATTGTCAGTGATCGAATCGAATGGATCTTCAGAAGTTGTTACCTCTTTCCTAGTCTATGAAATAACAGAAAGAATAAGTGGGTGTCTAATTTCAAATGACAACAAGAAATGATGTGGTAATTAACAGTTAAAAGTTTGTTCATACACGTTACACATAGATTAATCAGAGCACATACAACTATACAAGTTCTGATTTGGAGAAACAAACTCTCATTAAACGTAAATAGTCCATCACTCACTTCTAATATACCTCGTTCATAATTCAAGCACAATCTTCATGGTAATAAAAAATCTGAATCCTAGTGAAAAGTAAATTTATATTTGAGCATTATTGGTTTACACCTCAAAATGACATCAGGGGCTCAGGGCTCACTTAACTTTTACTTTCCGACAAAGGGGTGTTTACGCTTGCCTACTCTTTCTGCTTATCTCCTTATTTTAGAGAAGATGCAGTTTAGTGTAATCCGAAGTTCCAAACAGCCTCTACTTGTTTTCAGGCAAAATAAGTAGGTTCTGATAAGCATGTTGGAAGCTGCTTATTTCTAAGTGTTTATTTTTGCTGAAATTAGTATTACTCTTTTGCAAACATGCTTAACTTAAAACTTTTGCAAGTGAATTTGATTGTAATTTTCACTTAAATAGTGATTTTTTCGAGTTATCTTGCATTTTAATAAAATAAGTAAATCCAAACACCATTTCCAGATGTACTTATTTTTAAGCATCCTATATGTACTTATTTTTAAGCGGAATCATAATCAGAAAAACTAATGAATCCCAAACACTCTCAAAAGGCTCGTTTATGGTAATGTGGGGATAGTACTTAGCAAGCGCAAGTTTCATTTAAGCTATTTAAAAATTAGCTCCCTGGATAACAGAAGGTTCCATTCTAGGCTCTTCTAATAGTTTAAAACGTGAGATCCTAAATATCATATAAAAATCAAATCAGTAGATTTAAATTTAAGGCTTAGCTTAAGATTTGCAGCACTATATGCCAAACACGCATCAAGTACTATATGCCAAACACGCATCAATATATTAAATGAGACTTTGTTTGGGGTTGATAAGATGAAAATTTATGGCAGACAACGACAGCTTCGGAAAAGAACTAAAACAGCTTCTACTCCATTTAAACGTACGTAACGTAAATCGATAAAGGCAGACACTTTTTCAACCTGATGCCAAGTGCCTAAATGAGCCGTACCAGATTTACATCATAGAATTTCGCTACATGTAGAGTTGGCTATATTCAAAAGTATGGCTCAAAGAACATTCATACATATAAAAACCATAGATAAGTATTAAATAAATGCCATAAAGAAGATTCACATCCAATACTCGCTACTAATACGAGTCGTTTCTTTCAAAAGGTAAGACATATTTCCAACTTTTCCTTGTGTTTATCACTTTAATACTTAAAAGATCAGAGTAGAACACGCCAACACAGCAACTGTACGCACAACAGTTCATAATATTAAGTATTAACACATAGATTAATAAATCATATTCATTATTCAACTGTAACGAAACTGCAATCCTAAAATGGAATGCAACCAAACAGTAATTCCATCCCACTTGCCCTCGGTGGCAACTTTATGCATCTTAATACTGAAGTTTGAAACATTTCCCTCTTCAGAAACATTCAAAACTTCTTGTAACAAATACAAGTACTCTAACAGACAATTAACATTTATTTCCAGCTCGTCAGTTTCCGCCAACAACTACAATTCTAGCGAGGAGCTATTCAGGGCATTTTAAGTTTATCTTGCATTATTAAGAATCTAATGCTTTTTTGGCAAGGAGCATTTATGAGTGTTTAGGGTATGTTTGGTGAAGACAGCGGTAGTAAGAAGTAGTAGCAGTAAGCAAAGCAGTAACAGTAGCTGTTTGTTTTGATATTGTGTTTGGTAACGTAGTTGTATAGTCATAATCGGTAAATGGAAACGCTAGTTGCTCGTAGATGCTACTAGAAGTAGCGTTTTGATTTTAAGCATTTAGAAAAGGTAGGAATGGTAGTTGCTTGCTTCCAAACAAGCATTTTGTGCAAAACGAGTTCCTTCAAAACGCTCCTAAACGCTTCCTACTAAACATACCCTTAACGTATTTTAATTAGAAGCTTGTAGGGAAACAAGCGTTTATCTATCCTATTTAAACGCACCTATACAAAACGCTAATATAACAACAGATCAGCTTTTATATCATTTTACACTTTACATAAACGCCTTACCAAAAAAAAAAAAAAACCATTTTCTTAAAAGTGAAAAACCAAACCTCCGACGCAGTCGACCTGGACGCCTTCGAAGAAAACGCCCTCGTCCTCACATCATATCCACCAACATTGCTCCTCCCAATCCCAACTCCTCCAAATCTTGACCTCAGCAAACTCAACGCCCCAGCACTCCCAACCCCAATTCCTCCATATTCAGTTTTGGTGACGTCAGATAGGAATGTTCGAACGGCAGTTGTGGTGGTGGGTGACGTCAGCAGCGGGGTTCTTCGAAGTGATTGAAGAGATGATGGGGTTTTGTAAAGTTTGTATAATCTGTATAGTGTGCGTGAAGATGAACGGATCATGGTTTTGGTTGTCAAGAATAATGGGTTTGTGTGATTGGTGATAATGAAAAACCCTAGTTAGTTTCAGTTTTTGTGTTGTTATAATTTTGGGGTTTTTGTGTTGTGCAAGTTTCAGAATGTGGGTCGGGTACTCGGGTCCGGTTGTGATTTGTCTTTGGCAAGTACAGCTATTACTTCAAATTTAAAAATTTAGAAATATAAAATTACTAGTATACCCTTACTCCTCTACACCAATATACTTTCCATCTACTTATAACTCAAAAGTTAACCGATGAACACTATTCATTCATTCATACACGAAACATTTTCGCAATTATAACTATTGCCGTTTTAATTTTCTGATCTTATGAGCAAGTAGTCGCCTAGTATTTCATTGATGCAAAGTGTAATTGTTGAAGCATAATCAGTCGGGCTGGTCTTGACGATAGATTGAGCCGTTCCACGTCATCCCGAGTGTAGTGATCGCTACTGAGACAAGAAAGAAACCGGTTAGAAGGGTCCGAGGTCAAGCCCCGAACCACCCTCCAAACAGTCGAGTCGCTTATTGTAGAGTAGTATGTGTATTTAGTGAGAGAGAATATCATACCAGTGTAGAGTGGTAGATGCACTCTATTTATAGGTGGGTTCCTTTGTCCTTATCCGGTGATGGAGACATATTTAGGCGGGAAACATTTAGGCGGAAACCTTTAGCGGGAAACAGTTTAGGCGGAAGCTGTGATGTCCGGCCGGATAGATCCGCCGGGAGGTCTTGCTCCGACCGGAAGGGTCTTGCTTCACCGGATGGGTCTTGCTCCACCGGAAGGGTCTTGCTCCAACCGGAAGGGGTCTTGCTTCACCGGATGGGTCTTGCCCTCACCGGATGGTACTTGCTCCGGCCGGATGGGACTTGCTCCGGCCGGATGGGGTCTTGCTCCAGCCAAGACTATTTCCCGGACCATACGTCATCATGTCCCCCAGTCTAGTATGATATGGTTCTAACCATGTTGTGCTAGACTCATACTTTATTAGTTGCCATCCTTTTTCTTCCGGACAATATGTTGTTATATCCCATTAAGGACCACAATGAATCATCCCCATTCTGGGTTGCACCTCGTATGACAGGTGATGGTGGTGGGATGCTTGGTTTCCCGTTTTGAGCGGTAAAGACCCCGTAATAAGAACAATGTTTCTATAGTTGGGGTAACGCTAGCATCGGTTGGGTACCTTCGTGTTCATCTCTTAGTAGAGGATGATATAAAGGGTTTATGGAAATGGAGACGGTCTCCATCCATTATGTGATGAGAGGGGTAAAGGCGTGGCCACCTTGTATCCACTTGAATCCATTTTCCTTGGGATATGAACAATAGTACGAATATCACATCCTTGTGTAAATATTGGATTTGTCTCGATGCAAATATCGAATTCAGCTTGGTGGGAATATTGAATTCGTCTTAGTGCGAATATTGAATTCGGCTTTAGCGATGGGTTTGCAATACCACTTATACGCTTGGTGTGAGTGATGGGCTTGCAATATCACTTATATGGTTGGAGCGAATGGTGCAAATATTGAATTCGGCTTGGTGCGAATATTGAATTCGGCTTGGTGCGAATGTTGAATTCGTCTTGGTGCAAATATTGGATTCGGCTTGGTGCGAATATTGAATTCGGCTTGGTGCGAATATTGAATTCGGCTTGGTGCGAATATTGAATTCGTCTTGGTGCGAATATTGAATTCGGCTTGGTGCGAAAAATATTGAATTCGTCTTGGTGCGAATATTGAATTCGGCTTGGTGCGAATATTGAATTCGTCTTGGTGCGAATATTGAATTCGTCTTGGTGTGAATATTGAATTCGGCTTGGTGCGAATATTGAATTCGGCTTGGTGCGAATATTGAATTCGTCTTGGTGCGAATATTGAATTCGGCTTGGTGCGAATATTGAATTCGTCTTGGTGCGAATATTGAATTCGGCTTGGTGCGAATATTGAATTCGTCTTGGTGCGAATATTGAATTCGGCTTTTGCGATGGGTTTGCAATACCACTTATACGCTTGATTTAATTAGAAGGTTACGCCTTCTCGTACCGGGCTTGCAATGCCTCTTATGTATTTGGGTTAATTTGAAGGTTACGCCTCCTCATACTTTTTGGCAAATGTTCCTTTGAAGTATGGAGCTAATTATGGGGTTGCTCATCCCTTTATGTGTTTTTAATAATGAAATAGTACTTCATGTGCATTATAATAAATGTCGGGTCAATATCAAGTAAGATATAGTTAATGGTATTATCATACCGTTATAGCCCCCCAAGTGTAATGGTACTATGTTTTATTAGTAGCGTTAAGCTTAGATAGGAATTTGAACAATGTAGCTCGCTAGCTAGTCGCCAAAGAAAGTAGGCTTCCAAAGGTTAAACCCGGAGTTGATGGTCGAACCGGTTTTTGAATTTGGATGAAGCAGATTTTTACTTTGATGTGACAGAGTAATATGGGTCGCAGCCTACGAAAGTTTATCATGCTTATCATGGGAGTGTGACCCAAGCAGCCCACATGATTAATATATAGGCAATGGTGTTATCGTACCATTATAGCCTTCCAAGTTTAATGGTGTTTAAACTTAAAAAGTTGGGTTTTTGTAACATGTATGTATTGGTTGAAGTACTTTAACAAAAGTCATGTAGCAATAGCCAAATGAAAATTATGGATAAGGTTGACTAGTAATTTATTGCAATGAATGCGTAAAATCACTTATTTTTATGGAGTATTTATTCCGTATGACCATATACGAAATACGAAGCTTAACTAGGAAGGTGCTCAACCATATGTCCGGGTATACCATTTACGGAACGCGGAGCTAAATAAAAAGGTGCTCAATAATGTTGTTAAAAAGAAATCATTTATCTCCTTTTTAGTTAGAAAAAATGATATGTTTCAATTCGTCAAATACACGTGTATGGTACTGAAAGTAACACGTTTTGTGCACATGCAAGCACATAATGACTTTATAATAAATTGGTATTGTATTCATTTCCTCCTTCCTTCGAACAAACTACAAAATATATGGACCGACAAAAGAGGTTGGTACTTTAACAAAGGTCAAATTAGGACGGAGGTCCGCTGCGTTGAGAGCCGGAGCCCGTAAAACTGCCGTGCGGGTACAAGTTCCGTGGCTCATGATAGGTGGGGCCGCGGAAGTCCCAGTTCGGGTGACAAAAGTGTTTGTGCTACCCGGATACGAAGGTGGTGTCTGAATTTTAGCACCAGTAAAGGGGGTGGAGGTTAAGATCGAAAATCCAGAAAACCAGCCAAAAAGGCGTCCAGGATAATGTTATCATGAAAAGATAAGAATGCAACCCCGAGTAATGGTGTTCGACCATTTTCAACATATGCGGTTTATGACAAATGGGTTGGACTTTTTTGTTCGGAGCTTGATCCGAGTCAAGATTGTGAAAAAGGTCAAATGCAATCGCGCAGAAGATGTTAATAAATAACCGGAGCTAACGTGTTGCGAAGTATGTTCCGCGGGTAGCATCCTATGTGGTTTGGTGGCCCGGAGTTGGTTGATAGTGATCGGGACCAAAGTCCATGGCGGGTGTTCGCCGTGTCCGGTGATTGTCTGATAGTGGTCGGGGACCAGGATGAAGGTCCCTCGCACCGGAGACCAGAGTTTTGTAAAACTGCCTATGCGGAGGTTCCGCGGTTCGATGTTGGTTGGAGGCGCAGGTTTAAATAATTCATGCGCTAAGTGTTACTTTCTAATATGATGATGTCTGGAAGTTTGTGGACAAGCGGATAGTCGGAGTACCGGGCCGGAGATATTTCATCCGGAGCTAACGTGTCGCGGAGTAAGTTTCGCGGGTGGTCGGGCCCCGACAACCGCGGTAGTGTTCATCATGTCCGGGGATTGATAATATAGGGGTGGGTAATTATAGGCTTTCTATCCCCGACTTTTCCTAAAGCGCCAAACAAGATGATGGGTGGTCGTTCGCACCGCACCTTAAAAGCTATAGTTGATGGTTACGATGACAGAAAACTCATGATCGAGTAACAATGGGTTATGGTTCGTTCGGACTTATAATATGAGCGGGAGGTTGCATGTAGGCGTGTCGCGGCTCATTTTAGATCGGCCTATTTTTGTTCAGCACGCTTGGCTAGCTGACTATTACCGGACATGTTATTAGTATGTCGATACGATGACCAAACGAAGGTTTTGTAGGTGTTGGAAGTTAAGAAATTTTTGGAGTGAGTGGTCAGAAGGATAAGAGGATGGTCTACTAGACCTTTGGTATGAGTGATTTTAAGTATCCACATCCGCGACTCAAAAGTTATAAGTCTGTCGTTTTTATCGTCGGTGTAAAAAAAATTCGGAGCCCAGAGGCAGGTCAAAACCAAACAAGGGAGCTCGTAGGTCGTCGTGGTTTGCAAACCTTCAGATCCGACGGTTTGTATCTGGCATTACTTGGTCCAGTATGCTGTTCCGCAGGTATTCATATGGCAGGTTTTAGTAGAGAGATTTGTGACCGGGAGTATAACAAATTAAATTAGATTTGAAGTTCAAGAATTAGTTCTCTACTGATCGGAGTTCAAAACACGGACATGGTCTGAACTCACAATGCAAACCCACATTGTAAAGTTTAAGAGTTTTCACTTAAGAAATGTCATGACATGCTGAGCTTATAAAATGGTTCAAAAAGTGATAAAGCCCAAGAAATGGGGATAGTTTTTGCGATCCGTATGTTTGTATTGACGGAAGTAAGAATTTATTCGCTACCCCAGATACACAGATTTTGGAATTGCTAAGTTACATCTGATTGACAATTAAATCGAACTAAAGAGTTAATGTTTATTTTCAATGTCCAAATTTGGACGCACATTGTGGTGAAAGGTCCGTACGAATGGTAATAATGATGTACAACAAATGTTAGCATCAATCCAGGATTAGTGCTCATACAAGTAGTGAGTGTTCCGGAAGACTTCGTGTCAGCATCCGCATGTAAGAGCGGAAAAAGACGGCCGTACTATAATGTAGGCCGGAGTTGTGAAGGTTGAATCAATAGTTAATGACGAAACATGATCGGGTTTGATTATATGATCGACGCGGATTACTCATTCAAGGTGTGGAAATAACAAGGACAGCCCCCCACGAGAGAGATTATTAGATCCATCGTCAAATATAGAATTTGGTAAAGGTAATAAGAACGTGAGTTATACAAAAATGCGCGTTTTAGGAAGTGAGGCCATGTTGCCGATGATAAAAATTAATACTTTAGTCCATTGCCGGAGAAGGATGTTTATTCTCCAAGGGTTGGAGTTTGTGGATAACCTTGATCTCAAATTTTTAATTTTAATCCAAAATTTTTAATTTTAATCCAAAAGCTAATGCAAAGATACGATTTTTATCACCATAGAGTAGATTTTCTTCCAAAAGCTAATACAAAGATATGTCATAAAGACCATGAATATAAAGCATGCGAATGAAACCTGAACATGCGTATTCGTCTGCGATAAGGATGCCGCAAGTACCGGGGAATGTAAGCGAAGTTTCGTGCTCCGGAGTCTTGTGGTTCAACAAGTTTTCCTCCGGATAAGTATAGTTAGATAAGTATAGTTCGAGAGTAGGAGTTGAGCTACGGTGTTACGAGCCCAATAAGTATAGTTAGATTGGAACTCAAAAGGGGTTGCGATCAAATGAGATAAATCCGGAATTTATGACTCGCAAGTCTTGGCAGCACAAGACTGTTCTAGGTAATGAAGGTTTGAAATGATTACATCAAATGACAAAATTAACGAGAGTCATAGCTTACAACAAACACTATAGTGTGTATGCGCCAACTACTCTCTGTGGAGGTCCTACTTTCGGAACAAAAGAGAAAAACTCCAAGATCGAAAAGTACTCACAGTAGTGTGTATGCGCCAACTACTTGAGCAATAAATGTACTTTATATCTTCTTTCTATGTTACTTTCATTTTAAACAAAGTATACAAGAAATAGAGTGGTTTTTTTTTAGGACGAAAATTCTGAAGTGATTGTGACCATTCACCTTGATAAATATAATCAAATATAAAAGTGGTCACATGGCAACTCAATAGCACAACTATAAGGATGTCGACATATATAAAAAGGTGGAAGTACTTTATGCATAGCAAGTATAAGGATGTCGACATATATATAAGTGGTAAATAGAGTGCTATGATTGAATATTTTAAGATTAGCTTGTACCTTGTGCAGTATAATGTGCATAGCATATAAGCATGACCCTTTACTAAATCTGACAAAGTGGGCTTTGAGAAAGAGGAGAGATACAACACCAGTTCTTTCATTCCATTGATACGAACCACAACGAAACGAAACTGTGCTTTCTTCAAGTTCATCTTATAATTTCACATTTGCTTTATCTCCAGAACGCAATATTAACTGGTGTTCGGAAATAACAAATGGTTTTATGAGAAAGCAGACTCGGGGTCTAAGAACCATGTATCCGAGTCGAGACTTGGGCTGAACACCACCATTGATTCGCGCATGGAACTCAGCCAACGTGATGTGGAGGGAACTCAGCCAACGTGATGTTCAACCGAGGTAGGACGAGCATTTTGTTCGGTCCCACGGATGGCGCCACTTGTTGAAGCATAATCAGTCGGGCTGGTCTTGACGATAGATTGAGCCGCTCCACGTCATCCCGAGTGTAGTGATCCTACAAGACAAGAAAGAAACCGGTTAGAAGGGTCCGAGGTCAAGCCCGGAACCACCCTCCGACGGTCAAGTCAGTTATTGTAGAGTAGTATGTGTGTATTTAGTGAGAGAGAATATCATACCGTGTAGAGTGGTAGATGCACTCTATTTATAGGTGGGTTCCTTTGTCCTTATCCGGTGATGGAGACATATTTAGGCGGGAAACATTTAGGCGGGAAACCTTTAGGCGGGAAACAGTTTAGGCGGGAAACTGTGATGTCCGGCCCGGATAGATCCAGCCCGGGAGGGTCTTGCTCCGGCCGGAAGGGTCTTGCTTCGACCGGATGGGTCTTGCTCCAGCCCCGGAAGGGGTCTTGCTCCAGCCCCGGAAGGGTCTTGCTTCAGCCCCGGATGGGTCTTGCCCCAGCCCCGGATGGTACTTGCTCCAGCCCCGGATGGGACTTGCTCCAGCCCCGGATGGGGTCTTGCTCCAGCCCAGACTATTTCCCGGACCATACGTCATCAGTAATGATATTATTTTTCTTAAACTTCGAAGAAATACGAGTTTTTAGTCTTTGAGATTTTGTATGGTTTAAAATGTGTCTTTGATTAGTTCTAAAACTTTAATAAATAAAAATAAAGAACTAAAATGCAAATATACATTTTTAAATATTTTATGCTGATACAAAGCTAGAGTTACATCCACACTACTCACTATACAAATTTTAGGAGGTGTTTAGTGTAGAGGTTTTGTCATCAAGATTAGGATTTGGTTTGCATAGATTGGCTTTGGAGGGCTTATAAAAAAATAAATGAGGTTATACAAAAAGAGGGTAAAATACTCGATTTCTCTCTCTTCTTAACATGTTTTTATATATATATTTTTTAAATAATATATCTATTTCTTTAATATTTGTGCCCCACATGATTTACTTTAGTTACTTTATAAAATAAATAACAATATCAAAACTAATGTGTAAAACATACACTTATATTACAAGTCCAAATCCTAATCAAATTCAAATCAAAAGTCTACGAATAAGTTTGTGAAGGCTTGGCTTACGTGCTCAGCTCAAGCAAGAAGCCTAAACCCATCTACAAACCAAATGGCCACTTAAACATGCATTTATCTAGTTCTAAAAACACAACTACTACATACTAACAAAGAGACTTTAGAAAAGTGATTAACAAACACACAAAGGCAAATCCAGACCCTCCAAATCCACCAACGAAGATATCACGACACCCATTCACCGAATAGAATACATAAAAACGAGTTATAAATTAACCACCACCTTGATACTTGAAATGTAACTTGTCGGAACTTCCAAGGAAACAATTATGATCACACAATCTGATCCATTGGTGACAATGTAAAATGTAGAAACGATTGACTCATAAAGTACTGTGAGGTGTATAAAGCAAGGTTGTCAAGATCGGGATCCTACCCAGGATCGTTGTCTTTACAAGATCGTGATCGAAGATCGGATCGGGATCTTAAGATCCTACTCTAATGTTATTTCTTAATAGTTTATGTAATTTTATACAAATCTACAAATTCTAATACATTATAACCATAAAATACTATGAATGTTTCATATAAATGTTGTCCTAAATTATGATTATAAAATGTTTAAAAGATTAACATGTTGTTTTTGAATTCTACAAACAAACAACCCATAAATTTGTAGTTTTTAGTTTGTAATCCGAGAAAAGTAAGATCGGATCGATTAAATCGTAAGATCGTATGGTAAAGATCGGGATCTTATAAGATCTTAAGCTCGCAAAGATCCCACGAGGATCCGGATCGTTTTGCTTTGCGAAGATCGTAAAATCGTAAGATCCCAAGATCGAATCGGGATCCCGACAACCAACTATGAACACCACCAACATAAACGACTCATTTCCTTGCTAAGAAATCAATCGATGTGACCCATGCATGAACAAACGTCGTAAACTACAACCTCAACCACTAACGTCGTAAAATATACATGTGAACTAACAAGCCATATCTTAACCCCCAAGACTACCAAACTGAACACTAGTAACTGACAATTTATAAAACAAAATGCTACAGCCCGTAGCTACAACAAACAACTTAACAAGTTGCAAGCATGCAACTATAATTACCACTAATACATTGTAGCTACCACTAATTTTACCAAATATAAGAATTGATTGTTTTGGGTCGCCAATTTAGGAATGAGACTTACCAACACGTGGAATTTGGTTTTGTATCCAAACCAGTGTTTCAAAAAACGGCTTAGGCGGCAGATTAATCGGTGATTAATTGCTAGGCGGGGATTAATCGCTCCAGTTTTCACTAATCGGCCTTATTAATCGGTTTGGTCAACTATCAGTCAACATACCGACTAATCGGATAAAAATCGGTCAAATCGGACACAAATCGGAAAACAATTGGATAAATCGGCCAAATTGGGCATATAATTTCAAAATTTTATAATTTTATATATAAAAAATCTAATCCGATTAATCCCCACCTAACTAATTACTTGCTAGACGGTACCCGACCACTCAGTTATCGCCTAACGGTTTTTGCAACCTTATATAAACCACCCTTAGAAACAAATATTAAAGTTGGATTGGTTTTGTTTGATCTTTATCCGACCAAATATTCTTCATTACAATAACTCAAACAAGAATGTAGTTCGGAGATCAGGACTTTGTGAATACGAGCATGTTTCCCACCGGGTAATCAGAGACAACGGAACCAGGATTAAATATGATGACGCATAATTTTTTTTGAACCGTAATATAATAGAAACACATTTCGATGGACCGGGTATATTATAAGATGCATTTAAGAAAAGTCAATATTTTTTTTCAGAATTGACACTAAATCGAAAAAATCCATGAATATCTCGGAACCCCGCGAGAAACCTCAGAAACCCCTCCTCGAAATACTATCGAACTATCCTAAACGTGTCGCTGAGTTTAAGATTACGTCACTAGAGAAGGAAAACGAGATGCATACGAATTATTTCTATTATAAAAAGGAAAACCCTTATGCTGCAGTCAAAAGATTTCATAAATAAACTATGTTTAGTTCATGGCGAACAACTCATTCATGTGTCCTTTTAATTGTCTAAATCTCGAGCACGAGTTATCCCATTGCATGCTATTGAACATCGGACATAAGGACTAATTATATGTGTATCTCTAGTCTTTACTCATCTTTCCACGATTTGGAGCTCCATATTCTTACCGTCTTCACTATCTTGTCTAGTGGAAGAAGAAAATGTTGAAGATGAAAAAGAAGAATCGACATCTTGTTGGTTTCGTTCCCCAAAGGTCTTCATTTCTTGAACACGAGGTGGACTCATCAAGGATTCTTCAACACTCTCGGCTAAATGTAACTTCATCTCGCGATGTTCCTGACATAATGCGCACCAATGCAAGCAACAATGTACCCCACAAGGATCGCACGGTGAATCCTATAAATTATGCTAAATAATTTAGTGAATGCTAAATCAATGGGTAATTTGATGAAAATAAACTTCTATGTAATACCTTTAGGTGATATTTACGTTGGAGTGATTGTCTTGCCATGCCGGTATAAATACCACACATCCACCAAGCAAACAAAAGGCCCTCGGTAATGAGACACGGCACCGGATCAATTCCAGGCACGAAAGCAATAACTGCGGCTAAAACCATGCCACCTTCTACACATAACCCATGACAAATACATGCGGTATTTGCAGGAATCTCTTCATTTAAGCTCTCTACGCTATGCGCCGAACAATATACACGGACAAAACAGTCCGGTCATGCCTAAGAAAGAGCAAATACACACATTAATGAAAGCTATCGGGGTTTGTACGTAATATATGCATAGATATCATATGCAACAAATAAGAAAAAAGATATTAATACTTACAACTTTCAGGATCATCGGCACAACTAAAAATCCCGGTAGACCATTCTTCATCTGCAGGTGGCTCATACGACGAAGGTAAGGCTTGCCCACATTCCGGGCATCTACGAGCACTTGACTATCAAAATGACACCAAGTTTAAAACTCTCATGTTATATGATCTACATTTCACTCATATAGATTCAAATTCAAAGATAACCAGAATTAATATACATATATGCGTGTTCATCTTGTAACACATGCACGTATAGATTATATATTGATTATGATATATGAAAATACCTCATGAACATCGATAGGTTGATTTAGCTCGCCGGGCGTGACATCTTGCAGCGAGTCTTCTTGTTCCTTTGTAAGCTTCACATAATTATCTCCCATTTCTTCTTATTTCGTTTCAAACATTATAAAAAATGGTCTTTTGCTCATTGATTCAACCAAATTCTGTGTTGTGTGTAAATACGTGTATTTATGTATCAATTCTCATCCCTACAATTTTGTTCGAGAGAAAGTCTCTCCTTTGTTCAAAATACATAAGAATAGTGGACTTAATGATTTTTGGCAATTTTAAAAAGCCTAATATACACACCTATATATACGACTACTATAACATATATACTTTTAAAGGAGAGTTATTTTACATAAAAAAAATTTCTTACATACTAATAGCATCCGCAATGGGTAAACTAGATAATAGCTTTTTACTATTTCAAAAAGCTATTTGAAAGGGTTTTTGGCATTGCCTACAAGACTTTTTGGGAAAGCTTTTTACAAAGACTTGGTTAAAGTTCAAGTTTTTGCTAAAAGCTCAAGTCATTAAATGTGTTATGCATTAAATGCATAAAGTCTTTAATGACTTGATACATTGTGGATGCTCTAAGTGACTCATCATCACTCTTCATCTAAAAATAAATCAATTGTTGAGATTAAAAGCATTTTATTATTTCACATATTTTTACAATTTAAATATCTTTTAAACCGTTAATCGTTAAGCGAAAATAATTACACCATTGCGACGAGAATTTAATTACCTTTCTATAGACGGGCACTTTGATATACTTTCGAAAAAAAAAAAAAAATCATTTTTTTCATGTTTTTCGCTCATTTTTGTTTTATTTTGTTTTTTTTTTTTTTTTTTCGAATCTGAGATTTGCATGAAAAAATCACATGTGATTAACAACTAATTTGAATATCACATGTGATACTTAATGTTAAATCACATATGATATGTAATATCACATGTGATATTAGTGTTGAGTCATATATGATATATTATCATATGTGATTTAACACTAATATCACATGTAATATTCAAATTTATCATATGTGATTTAACACTAATATCACATGTGATATTCAAATTAGTGTTTAATAATATGTGATTTTTTTCATGCAAATTTCAGTAAACGAAAAAAAACAAAAAAATGTAAAAAAAAATGTGAAAAACACGAAAAAAAATTTGTCAAAGTGCCTATCTATAGAAAGATAATTAAATGCTTGTCGTAATGGTATATTTTTTTCGCTTAACAATTAACGGTTTGAAAGATATTAATATTTGAAAAAAAATGATGAAAGTGGGTTTTTTAATTTGTTAGAATTAATCTCATCTATTAAATCAAATAAAAATAAAGGTAAGATAGAGGGTGAAGATTGATCCCTTAATTTATAAAAGATCTTTTGTCCTCAAATGATCTTAAATCTATACTTCTAATGTTAAAAATGGCTTTAAAACATTTTTATTCTAGTCTAAACGTTCTAAATAATTTTGAAATGAAATTGGTTGGTAATCACTTGTGTTTCGTCTCATACATACATTTGCCTTACTGTATACTAGCATAGTACTTGCGTAAATAGCGGCAACGAAATAATTTTTACAGTTTTTGTTTAGAGTAAACTGCATAAATGGTCTTTGTGGTTTGTCGGGTATTACGGATTCAATCTATTTTTTCTTTTTGTCTCGGATCCCGTCACTGTGGTTTTGACCCGTTACGAATCCAATTCATTTTACCTAACTCTGTTAGTTTAACTTAGTTTGACCGTTAACTTGAGGGATATTTTGTCATTTCGTATGTTTTTATCTCTATCAAATAACCTATAATCCCCAACACAAATACACATTAACATCTCTTTCCCACACTAAATCCTCTATTAAAAGCCGGCCAGTTACCACCGTCCAACAATTATAGCACCACCACCACAACCACAAGATCTGGTCTAATAACTACTACTACACCTTTCAACACCACCACCATCACATATATGTTCACAACATCGATCCATACCACCAAGAACCACAACCAACCACCCCGTATCTCGCTGCCGACCAACCACAACCACCACCGTCTTCTACCAAATCAGCGCCCACCATCACTACCTACGTTTTCTGCCAAACAACAACCATTACCACCCACCGCAAACGCCAAATCAGCAACCACAACCACCACTGCGCCAATAGATCCGAACAAAATCACTCGCCACAACCTTATCCCAATTTCGTTGTCAGTTGATTTGGTTATGGATTGGTGAGAGTTTTGATCGTAACACCGCACCTGAACTAACACACCCCCATTATAACAATTAGATCTAGTTGTGGTAACCGTGATGGTTTTGGGTGATTTTAGTGGTTTCGTTTTTGGATTAGTCATCTAGTTCTTTATAATATACAAAGATAAGAAAAAGAAAATTGTGCCATGAACATTAATGAAATTATACCAGCTAAAATGATATTAAATATTTGAAAAAAGAAAATCTTGTTGTGGCAAACTTATATCTTTTCTTATTTATTTGACAAATAAATGATATCAAATCATCTTTTTATTTCGGCTATCCATGGTACACCAAATGGCCATACTAATGTTAACGTAATGAGAGTGGAAGAAATCGATATAGTTAAGATGTTATGTGGCGCGAATGATAATATGCATAGTCTTCAAAATGCCTATTCCGTGTGCCTTCATTCGCGTGCCAGACATATCTTACGGACCTGAGATAAAACATGCTGAAAAGTCAACACAATGGTTGAGTGAATTCATAGTTTTGAAAACAGTAGTGGACAATAGTTTGTAATATAATTGCAATGTGTACAATTATCTTCTTGAAAGTTATTATTGCTCTAAGCTCATGGAACTCACGACTGACTATTGTATATATATATATATATCACCGGACGATATATATAGATAAGTAACTTGCCCCTAGTAGGTATTTTGCCATATACCTAGGTAATTCAAATAAAGTGCGTTTGGTTACCAATCCGGCTAACACAAATGGGATTCGTCAATCCCGATAGGCCTATCCACTATATTTGCGCTCACTCCCAGTGATTAGTGGTCCATGATGTAGGGGACTTTTGGCATAAACAACTTAGTGGTATGCAATAATACAGTCAAGGCATTCAGTTTGCAAGTAATTGTCCATAATAAAATAGTTTAGCATGTATCTCCACCAAGTAGTTTATAAAACAGTTAAACAAAAGTTGGGGCTATGAACTCACGGTAGTTATCGATGAGTAGCTTATAGCAATAATAAGTGTATGTCGAGACCACGATCTTTTAGTGATTACCTACGAAAGTATAATAATTATGTTTTAGTATAGTTTCAATATAAGTGTACAAGTATATGTAATTTGTTGGCTTATGATGTTGTACATGGATATTAAGCTAAGGTATCGCTTAAGTGTTGGTTTGGCTCATAGCCTTTTTATAAATGACCTCGTACCACCGTTCGGGCTATCAAAATCAAGAGGTCATGTAGTAATCGCACGAGGAGCCAGGACACTTTAAATTGTAAATCCACAACTCGTCGATACGATACCCCGAAGAGGCCTCTTTACGATAATGAAATTCCCTACTATTGTAGTACTTATTATTTATAAGTAAGTATTTGACGAGACAAATGTAAGTATTTATAAGTAAGTATTTGACGAGACAAATGTTGTATAAAACATATGTCGTCTTTCGTCAAAGACTATTTAAGTGGTGACGTGATAGTGTTATGAGTTGTGTGTCATGATATTATAAGTTGTGTCGTGAAGCATGTAAGTGTTGTGATGAAATAATTTTGGCATGTCCTATTATGATGTTGTGTAAAGGTTTTAAAAGTAATTTTTCGATTAATATGTTCATGGTTTTAGAAGTCAAAACTTGTGAAAATGGTATTTATATAGTTTATATGTCATATAGTCATTTATCTAGTTTTTGTCAAAGTCTAGTCAAGTTTTATCTAATGACCAAGTTTTTGAAACAATTTTCCGGTTAACATATCTAAACTAGCCGTAACTTAGCCGCACGGAACAACTTTGAAACAATAATCATGGTCATATCTAGTAGCTATATTTAAGTTAAAAATAGCTTAAGACATAAGCCTTGGCTTAACCTTGGCTTTGTTTTGTCTCAAAGAATCAAAATACAAATAAGTTTTCTTAACCATGGCTATTTTCTAGCCAACAACAGGTTCGTGTAGTTTTTGCTGTTTTTAAGACTTTTCGTTCACTTTCAGCTTATGTGCCCCTGTTTTTTTGAAGAAAATTTCATTCCGAGCAACTTTCGTGTTTTACACTTTTGCTGATTCGGACCAGAAAAGGGTTTAAATCGCATTTTAAAATCGTTTCAGAAGACTTTTGACTCAATATCAAGTTTTCATTTAGCCATATTCTTTTAACCATAACTTTTAATCTATAAGTCCATTTCAAGTGATTCAAAAGCTCAAATTCAAGTTTTTATTTCCTCTAACAACTTTTTAAACTTAATCAAGTCCAAACTTTGTAATTTTTATGTTAAAACTCATAATAATTCACTAGTTTCTTACTAGTTGTCTTAATGAGTTTCTACACTAGTTTTTACCCATCAATTTTATGTACAACATCATGCAAGCCTTATTACATGTACTACTTATATCAAATTACATCAAATAATCATAAATATTATTACAACCATATTGAATGACAAGAAATTTAAATAAATTCTTACAAGAGTTAGGTTGAATAGTCACAAGAACAATCAAGCCTAAACCCCTTCCAATCTTTAACCCTTGTCTTCAACCTCTTAACCCAAGCTTTACCAACCTTGTTACCCTTGCAATAACCTTCTTACTTCAGCCCCTAACTTCCTTGTGTATCTTCTAATTCACCCTTGATATCAACAAAATAACCATAGGATCATGTAGGTATCATCTCTAGCTCCATCTTCTTAGTGATTGATTGTGCTAAACCGTCAAGTTTTCTCACACAAGCTAGCCACTTGTGAATGGCTAACCGAAGAAACTTAACAGCTTAAAACACAAATGCAATGAAGATCGGAGAATATAATGAATTCGGGTCGTTAAGTCCCGGAGACTCAATGGTGTGTAAACACTAATTCAGATGATAGAATGATCACTAAGGATAGTGATCAAGAAAGATTTGGATTGAAAATTACACTACTGATTGATTGGAATGGATTTGGAAACGAATTGGAAAGCACAACAATCGGATAAAAGAACGTAAACGACGTTTAAAAACTACGAAACGTACAAAATAAAAAGTGAGATCTAAGAAATAAAAGACCTAAAAATATGAAATGACATTTTGGAATCCTAAAATAAAAGAAAATTATTAGAAAAGAAAATTATTTTAAAACTATTTATCTAATTATTATTAATTAAAAACTATTTTTAACTATATATTAATACTCTAAAATAAAAGAAAATATGAAATAAGGCTAGAAAAATAAAATTATGACTTAGAAAAATCTAAAATATGATAAAGCTTATTTTAAAACTGAAAATATATTTTTTAGACATTTTATATATTTATTACTAATTTAAAACTATTTAAAACTAATTAAAATGCTAGAAAATACTATTTAAACTAAGAAAATTATGAAAAAAATATTTTTTTGGCTTTTTATATTTATCTTAACTTAATAAAAATGAAAAATTATTTTTTTGAAACTTTTCTGAATTATTTGTATTAAATGCTAATTAAAAATGCTTAAAAACTAATAAAAATGAAGAAAAATACCAAACAGACCTAGAAAAATCTGAAAAATTCAAGATAAGTCTAAAATAATATAAGGAATCTAAGAAAAATGGAAAAACAGTAGGTTGTGTGCAAGAATATGGAACTGCCAAGCAAAGTGCTTAAAAATAAGCACTAGAAATAAGCCAATGAGCACCAAAAGCTACCAAACTGAAACAAAGGCTATAATATGCTATAACTACACAAATGCAACTAATCTCAACTGCTCTAACCTCTATAATGCAACTAGCACAGATTTGATGATTTGGCTAATGTGCTTAAAACAGTTTTTAGGGGTCAACTTGCAGCTTAAGCACTATCTACCCAATAAGCTAAAAATGAAAACCAAGTGCTGGAACTTAAACTAGACCTGGGTGGGAACTTGTAAACCAAATATCAGACCTAGGCACACTCTTATGAGCTCTGTGCAACTTCAAGATAAAACACATGCACACTCGGCTAGAACCGAGCCAGTGCATGCGGGAGATGAGACCCAAAAGACAAGCTCATTTGGAGCTCTTAAAAATTTGAAAAATTCTACAAAAATGGTAATAAGCAAGTAGACCAGTTGAACTTTTTATAACCACAATTTCAATTGATTTGGTCCAGAAATGAAGCAATGAAAAATCCACTCAGTTGGGCTCAAAACAGGTTTTTCACTTTTTGACTTTTAAAACAGTTTTGAAGAGCTTTGACCAAGATGAACTTTGACACTAATTTATGGATTGATTAAGATGAATTATGTTAAACTAAGACTAATACAACCAACATATATGGATTTTGAACACAAAACAAGCTTTTGGCTTTCCAAAGTCTTAACAGTTAAGCTGATAAGACAGAAAAATGGTGAAATTGACTTTTGTGGTTTGCAGGTGCAATGTAAAGACAGATATGAGTCAAATGAAGCTACTTAAGCTTAAAACAACAAGGCTCACCACTGAGCAAACCTTAAAGACAGATTAAACAGTAGATCCAAACACCCTTTAAAATACTGATTATGCAATTAAAATTTAAACCAACTGCTAAACTAGCATAGCGGATACTAACACCGATTCTAGATACCCTAATAACACTTAAGCAACAAATACAAACCAAAATAAGCCACAAGTACAGATTATGCAATAATATTGAAAATGAACTCACAATTTGTCCCAGCCACTATGGCTTGAAATCAGCAACCAATGAACCACTAACCTATTTCTATCAACCCAATTGACCTAAATCAACCCAAATCCAGCTCTGCTTCAACCAATTCCATTTCCATTTCAGTTTTGGCCCAGTTTGACTTTCTTTGACCAAAACTCAATTTTGCTTGAAACTAAAGTGTAAGCTTATAAAAAGCTCTAAGTAGCTTATAAAAGCTTATTAGAACTTAGAACTGAGATATTTGCAGCTTGAAGGTAGGAGATTGAGACTGAAATTTTCAACA
Source organism: Chrysanthemum lavandulifolium (assembly GCA_022545495.1). Classification (NCBI taxonomy): domain Eukaryota; kingdom Viridiplantae; phylum Streptophyta; class Magnoliopsida; order Asterales; family Asteraceae; genus Chrysanthemum; species Chrysanthemum lavandulifolium. The sequence goes on from CM040240.1 coordinate 156,392,107, forward strand.
GTGGCATAAAAACATGAAACTTAAGTAAACCTTGGAATTGATGCTTAAAATTAGATTAAACTGAGAATATTACTTGAGTTTGATACAAGAAAACAAAATATTAAACCTTTTACAATTAACTAGAACTTTTAAGTAAAAAAAACGACATTGATAAAATATAAAAACTACAAGACTCTCTAACTCTCATTCTTCTCCTTCCTTTTATACTCCAAACTTCTTCTCTCACTTCTCTGATTAATTCCCATAAAAAATCTGGACCTTTGGATTAGTTGAATTCATCTTGGCCGTTTGATTGGATTTTGGCGCCAAAAAGCTTTTTATCAACTGGGAGGTTGAGTGAGTTGGAGGAGGGGCATTAAATGATTCTTGGAGGTTTGTTGAGGTGGGGGGAACAAGAAAAGTGGGAAGGTGAGGAGGGGGGATGGGAGATGGTGTGTTGCAGGAGCAGGTGTTGAAGAAAGAAAAAGGGCGCGTAGGCTTTGTTTGACCAGGCATTTGACTTGGGCAGCTAATATATGAAGGGGGTCCAAATTGATATTGACAGGGGTCCAATTGGGATGGCAGGGTCAAAAGGGTTTTGATAGGGCCAAGGGTTATTAATAACAAGGACCTCTTTTGTAATTTCTGAAAATCAAGGGACCTAGGCTGCCAAATCTGCAAAGTTGCTCCAAGGGACTAAAAGTGACAAGCTCCAATAGTACAAGGACCAAACTTGACATTTTCCAATTTCCAAGGACCATTTTTGCCAATTTTTAAACTTGAAGGACCAATTCTGAAATTTCTCAAAACTTTTGATATTTTTCACCAAAGGACTAATTTTGACAATTTGTGATTTTAAAAGGACCTTTGGTGATTTTACATTGAAATAAGGGCTCGGGGACTATTTCGACAACTTTTGAAACTTGGGGACTGAAAGCGCCAATTATGCAAACTTAGCTCATTTTTCATCGATTTTAAACATTTTGCATCCGAAACATATAAATGCAATTTTGAGATATTTTCGATATTTTGATGCATTTCGAGCATTTATAAACGTTTTGATTCAGATTAACCAAAATGATGAGTATTTACACACTCATCAGTGATTTTTGAAGTATGAATCAAAGTGTAAGTTGGTGTTTGTTTGTGTATAGTGGACGGCAAGAGGAGAGAACCAAGAGAGTTTGTGTGATTTTTTTTCATGTAAAGTGATAACTATGAAGTGAAAGGCTTAAGTGGGGGGGGGGACAAGATTGAGGTGAGTGGATTTCATGTTAAGGAGGAAAGGCCACATGGCCTTGTGAGGCTCTATCAAACGCCACCTCTCATGAGGAGGTGGTAGTTTGTGTTTTTATTGTGATAAAGTGTAGTTTTTAGGGTATATTTTGGTCCCGATAATTACTAATGTTAAGCCCTTAATTCACGAAACTTAAAATCGGGTAACGTAAAAAATGTAATACTTCCAAAAATGTTAAAACTTATCAACATATTCCAACTAGGTCTACTAAAAGTATGATAAGTCGTATATGGTGTTTCCATGTTGTTAAAACCTAATAACGTAGGTTCGGGGCACGAGTATTACTTAAAGGTAAAATGTGTACCTAAAATTGGCAAAGTGGAAATAATTCATATGAATTATGACTAGTGGTGAAACTAAATTATTTTTGAACACATAGACTTTTCCTAGTCTTGTGTTGGTTGTGAGGATAATTCACATTAATTAATTTTTGAGATTACTCATATAAATAATTAAAAGTAATTTATATAACGTAAAATAGTAAAATATAGACCTGAAATATGCGAGGTGCTACAAGAATATTAATGTTTCTAACACTAGAACTAAATCTTAAAATGGAAATTCAGAAAGGTGAATGAAGTATAGGCTTCTAGTGTAGCGGGTGTATTAACTGAAAAAAAAAAGATCAAGATAAAAAAAGAAATAAACCTGAAGGTATGAGATACGGTAAGGGGTCTTGAAGGGAATTAAAGAAGGAAAGAAAATAGTTCCAGGAGATGTAATGCGTGACTGGAGAATCGTTACCGTTCTTCGAGAATATAGATAACTCTTTTCACTTAAGAAAGAGAAACAACAAGGATATGTTGGATTGGGTGCTGGAAGGAACTTGTGATGAGGATAAGTAGTTTTATCTTTCGTTTATTATGATATAAACCAAACTACTCTATACTACTTTGTAATAATATTTGTTTTATTTTCCTCTCTTCCCAAATGGAATGTACTCTTCTTTTATATTTTTCTCTCTTCCGTAAACCATGAGCAAATTGACTTGAACCATTTCATCATCATCAAATGAAAATTCTTGTTCATTCTAGTCACATGATTCAGCGACCAGACCTTTGTTTCTAGCCTTAGATGGTTGAGAGGGCTGAGACATTGAGCCACATGATGTTAAGAGTGGCAGTTTAGCTTTGACCTTTTTATACTCAACACTATAATATTATTGAACTTGTGGTTTAGTTTGACTATTTGAAAAGCTTTGTGTTGAGGTGATGAGATTTGGTTAAACTCGGTTTTATTTAGGGGATCTATATGATATTTTTTTTAAACAATCTTTTGCAAAATGGCTAATTTTACCACGTCTAAAATATTTAGTTTGGTTGTTTGAAAATTTTTAGCCACTGAAACTTGGAGGTTCTTCTTGAAGAATCTCTTAGAATTGGCCAAGAGAGCCCTTTCCTGAAATTCTTCATTCAGATCATCCAAGTGAGTATTTTTTAGGGGAAGTATATGATGTTTTGAAAAACAGTCTTTTGCAAAATGGATAATTTTACCACATCTAAAACATTTAGTTCGGTTGTTTGAAATTTTTAAGCCACTGAAACTTGGAGGATTCTTTTTGAAGAATCTCTTGGAATTGGCCAAGAGAGCCCTTTCCTGAAATTCTTCATTCAGATCATCCAAGTACTCTTAGCTACTTCTTAGGTACTCTTCATCATTTGGGTGATCTTGAAGTCCGAAACAACAGAATTAGAGAAGAAAGCAGTTGATAAGGGTTGGTTGTGGTCAGGGCCTTTTTTTGTTCAGGTGCGTAGATTTTTTCAATAAGTCTTTCCTCATATTTGAACTTTCCAAATAGAGTGGGTAAGTCCAGATCTTTAACATGGTTAGAGTTTCTCATACCTTGGCTAAAACTTAGCCATTTCTTCGACAACTTTTTAATAAAACCCATGTTAATTTCAGGATTTGAAAGAACAACACCATCATTCACCAGTTCATTTGTGAGAACTTTGTATCTGGTGAATGTTTGAGAGTCAGTTTCACCTTCAATGTTTTTGAAGGTGTTATAAGTAAGTCTTATGTCCATGACCTCATTTTCTTTGACTTCAAAGGGCCCCTCAAAGTTTATAATCAGATCTTCCCAAGTCTTTCTAGTAGTGGGACAGTTTATTACCGATTCCATCACATTATCAAGCAAGCACGATATGATAATACTTTTGAGGTGTTGGTCAATATTGACTACCCTTATTTCGTCATTGATCCATTGAGCATATGGTTTTTCAAGACCAACAACTTTTTTAGGAACATAGAGTCCATAAAATAAGATCTCAAGGAGATAAGGTTCCATACCAACCATGTGACAAAGGAACCTTTCTTTCGATTTGTGAATCTTTTCTCGTCTAGTTTTGAAGTAACCAGTGACACAACCACCACGCTTTTCATCTAGAAGTTAAGGACCATAAGATGTAGACATGGTAGGATCTTGATTTTAAAAACTTTTGAGAAGTTTTTGTTGGAAAAGTTTAATAAATCAAACTGCTCTGATACCACTTGTTTTTCCGAATAGAGTGATTATAACCTAAGAACTAAGTTAAATGACTCTCCATGTAATCTGATGTGGTGTTAAAAAATGTAATGCAAGAATACGTAAAGCAGTTTAAACACGAATTACACAAGAACATTTTTCAACATTTAAAATTCTTATTTGAATAAATCAAAGATTTTGGTAAAGATTGGTTGCGGAATACAAATCTTACTTGAATAAAAATTTGTGGTGATCTAATCTCTAACTTAAACACTAGTTATGGTTTAAGTAGGAACTTCATTTACTAATTGAGTTGTTGGACCGCCAAGTTAAATTCGAGGAGTAAATGCTCTCGAATGTGTATCACATTAATTGCAAGAGATGCATTTACGACTTTATAAGCATTTTTTTCATAGCGGAGAATTAGGACTTTTAAACGAAACTAATTTACACGTGTTTAACATCTAATGAGTGGTTGAGATTATATTAAATGTTACTATACTAGGTAATGGGATAAACTCTTCTTTAGGGAACAATATTAACAACTACTTTATATTTTTACCAACTCTGGAAGGTGTGGATTCCTAAGAAGATTTGCTTTATCCCTTTTTGTTAAAGTAGATTTTCCCGTCTTTTACCTTTTAGAAACTTGAGATTCTTTGTGCAATATCTTTGTGAACAAGGAGATCAAACATAATTTAGTAAGGCATTGTCATCCTCATCGAATCGGACTTCTTCTTTGGGACTTGTATTTTAGTAGCTAAACCGAAACAACACTTGAATGAAGACTCTTTCTCTTCAAAAATCATAAAGAGTTATCCTAAATATTTGTGAGCATCTAAGTTATACTTGAGTTATTTTATGTTCATACATAATTGATGACACATATTAATCAATAATAATCATTGGTAGGATTTTACCTTTATTGGTATCAACAATGTCATCACAAATGAATCATCACGGATGAATGAAAAGCAAACATAGATCCACATTACCACCACAAGTGAAAAATCATAAACGAACAATAACAATCTTTTGGTACAAAATATTTACACAGAATGTTTTGATCGGTTAATTTTTTTAATTGATTTCTTGTTGTCTTTGAAAGATTAGACAAGGCATGTTCTTGATGGTGATGACAAGGATATGTGTTTTATGGGTAAAACTATACACGTGGGATTTTTTTTTGCACCACGTGTGATGATCTTTTGCTAATGTGGCTTTTAGGGCATTCACAATGGGTTTAGGTGGCAATGTACAATGACCCCTTTTATGCGTGTAATGCATTGTAGAAATGCCACCTCATTGGTTCATTGAAAGGGAGTGGTTCTCTAAACAAACACTTATTATATGGTGATATGTGTGCCATCTTACATATATTGGTCCACTTGCTCCTATTTTACAAATATTAATTGTATTCAGTATGAAAGTTAAACATACTACCAAATTCAATTGATTGTGAAGATTTTGTATGCAAGAGTTCAATGATGATGTGGCAATATCTTGAACCTTCAAATGCTCAATAGATTAGATATGGTCTTAAGGGGGTTATCACCTTGGCAATGTGTGCTAAGTCAACATTATATAGATCTTTTTATATAATATGATAGTCGCATATGTGGTATGGATGATGATTATGCCTGTGCTATGGCTTGTCTTCGTGATACGATTCTAAACTTTGATTTCAGTGGTTTCACTAATAAGGACACTACCCTCTAAAGCCCAACAAATCTTGGCGAGTGCCCTTTTTAGTGAAATGGTCAAGGATATGAAAGTTCACTTATGAGACGAAAGTTGTTTTGAGTGTTTATGTGCACCACATGCTCGTGGATTTTCTACTAGTTATCCCCACACGGGCTTGATTAACATATGTCACCGGTTGAATATCGTATTATCATTAAGTATCCTCATGATACCATTATTTTCGGTTGATTAGATATGCCATGTTTGTTACAAGGCATGTTTGGATTCATTTGGGGAACATGCGGTTCATTGTAAAGGACTCCCGGGCTTCAAGTACCGACAAGATATGGTTATTGATGTCCTTTTGACATATTTAGGCGTTCCAGGATCTCTGCCAAGAAAGAAGCACCTGTGAAATTTTTGACTGACCTATCGGATGGAAGATCCACATTGCGATTGACTGACTTTGTGGTTTTGGATGGGTTGGAGGGAAACATGCTTGTGTGGATCTGACTGGTGTTTCACGTCTTGTGGGTTTAGGTATTCGGGGTTTTACAATTGGACATGATGATGTGAAGCCGCCTCGTGCAAAGTGACAAAACAAGAGAAAGGATGCACTGAAAATCAACACTTGTTTATTTCTTTCACGTTTGATACCTTTGGTTTCCTTGTACCTGAGGCGGTGGAGCTACTCAAAAGAGTCCAACAAGTTATAAACAATAATTTTATGACACCTATAAAGGTAAAGTGATAAGTAAAAGGATACACAAACCAACACGGGGATTTATAGTGGTTTGGTCACAAAGCTCCTCTTCGCCTTACTCCACTCCCCGAGTACCCGACTCGAGAGTTGCTTCACTAGATCAAAAAACTCCATTCTCGGCGGAGAAAACCTTACACAACGTTGCTTACACTTTATCCGGTACAAAGCTAAATACCGAGTCCTTCACAAGAGGTGGAACCAAACCTTATCACTACGTCGCCTACACTTTATCCGGTACAAGATTAGATATCGGGTTCCATTACAAAGGAGGAACCACTACCTGACCAACATGACACATCTATGACACCCGTTATGTTTTGTGGCCCAAAATACCAAACCTTACGTTTTATGGCACAAACACATAAACCATCTAATCTAGTTATAGATACTAGAAGATGATACAAGACAAGATCCAAGACAAGATCCAAGACAATGTGTCTAATGGATATGAAATCCTAAAACAAACATCAAGAACACAAAGCATGATGTAGTTAGTCTTCCATGAATGAAGATGACAAGTTTCCCAAGCATAGAAGATCTTCATGTGCTTGTATTCTTGTGATGGAGGATCACTTTAGTAGGTAAGGATGCAAGATCTCTAGGCTTGCTTTGGAGGATCACTTCGGGAGTATGCTTACAACAAATAAAAGTTAGAAGCATTATGATCATATGAGATGAGGGTGTTTTACATGTTTTCTACTAATCTAAATATGTTAGAAATGGTGGAGAGAAAGTGTGTGAAAGGTGCAAGAAACAAAGAAGAATGGTTTGCTATTTATAGAAAAAATATAGCCGCCAAGGATCCTTCGAAGGGATCCGGCCCTGATTGCCCAAGGGATCCACGGGATCCGACCATCTGGGTGAAATATGGATTTTGGTTTATGGAATCCGGGTCTTAGGTTATGGGTTATGAACCATGGGTCATGGACTTTTGGTCATGGGTACCCAACAAGATACAATGTATCTAGACAATGGGTTATGGACTTTGTGTCATGGGTTGTGGGTTTTAACCAACACGATTTCATGCATGATGTCATGCAATGGGTCATTGGTTATGGATCATGGGTCATGAGCATGGGTTATGAATCATGGTATTTACCCAACACATTTACTTTTGTTTATGTAATTTATAAAATGTAAGTAACCAAGATTACTTAAGTGTTTTATAAAATGGTTTTAGTTCTATATAAACTATTTAACTAAACATGTTTAATTCTTTGCTAGGGGTTTGATCATAACGCAACATAACAAACATGTGCGAACCTGTGTTGTAGCATACAAGGACTTGAGTCGTTAAGAGGTGTTGAAAGTATGTTGAGACAAAATAGTATTACGAGTAACTTATACATTTTACGTTATGTATTACAAGTTACATGTTTATCATCAACAAAACAAATGAGACTGTATAGATTAAATATCGTAATATTTGCACTAACAATCTCCTCCTTTTTGATGATGAAAAAATATATGTAAACGTAATAGATAGGTAAAATGGCAAAGTTACTAGTGTCCATACTTCCTTTACATTAGCTTCTCCATTTACACTATTCTCCCCCTTTTGTGGAAACAAAAAAGGTGTGTCCTTAGAGTTTAAACTTCATTTCTCCCAAGAATGGCGAGCTTGTATCATTCCTAGTGAAGTTAAATTGAAAACACCTTATTGCTCCCATTTTTGTACATAATTGGCACACCACGCCAATACTTTCAACACGAAACACTAATGGAGGAAGAGAAGAATTATCAACAAGATTCACTTTAGTGGTCTTGATGATGGCGAAGCTTAGCAACTCATGACCTTGAGCTTGCACGTCTTCAAGAGGTTGTGATCTCGCCTTTAAGAGGAACCTAGAGAATCACACAAAGAAAAAAATACATAGAAAGATCCTTTGAATTATAACCATTGTTGCCAACGGATTAATGGATCAAATTTTGAGGCTTAACCTATATCAAGGTTAGTGTTGTGGAATGAAATAAAAAAGTATATGATGAGAAAGAAATCTCCCTTTTGTCAAAACACAAAGGAATTTTGAAGAATGAATGTGTGCACGCTCCTCCTTGACGGTTGCTCCCCCTTGTTAAGGGCATCAAGTGTTTTAGGAAGGCTAAGATGAAAGTATTGCAAAATTTACAATGTTTTTCCTTTGACGAAAGCTCCCCTTTATTGAGGGCGTCAAGTGTTCCTAGTGTGTTTTGAAAATCTACAAAACAAAAATTAGTTAAAAATATATTAGTCCTGGATGAGTAAGTCATATGATGCACTTTGTAGATGCTTGACGGAAGCTCCCCTTGCTCGAGGCGCCAAGAAGAACCTACAAAAAGAGGTAAACCTCGTCCGGAGACAAGTGTGCCATATACAAAACCATGTATATGAGTGAACCTACAAAAAATTAGTGTAAAATTTCGTCCATAGAGAGAATTCCATACACATCAAAGTGTGTATATATGAACCTACAAAGAAAGGATTAGTGTCTAAAAGAGAATACTCCTACTACATGCATAATCGTGGTTGGTTTAGAGGTTGTAGGTTGTTCAAGGTAAAAAAATGTATTTAGGGATGAGACGATTTTATTACGAAATTCACTTGGATTTTGACAACATAGATGTTTGTGGAGGATGGTTGAGCAACCATTAATTATAGTGGTAGTGAGACACTTGTCGGATGTGGTTGACAAAAGTAGGTTGTGGTTGACACAAGTAGGATGTGGTAGAACATGAAACGACTTCATCATGTAGTTCATGAACTATACCTTGGACATGGTGATAATGATAGAAATCTTTATCATGACTTAGAGGTATGGAAGTTGTGGTAGAGGTGATGAGAGGTCAAGTTTTACTAGGTAAGAAAGTGACTCAAGAGTAGCAAGGGATAGTGATGAAAGGTATCAAGGTAACTCTTTTGTTGACTCGATTGATGACTCAATAAAGGATTTTTCACTAAGATTGACCTTGTTGGTTAATCAAGTACTTGAGGTGGTAGACATGATGAATTTGTGAGTAGTGACAGAAGTGGAGGAAGATGGTGAGGATGATGCAAGATGAGGAATATGAAAAATGTGTGAATGAGCACAACTTGACTTGATAATGAAATCGACCATTTTCAACCTACATAAATCCAAATGAGTTAGTACAAAAGGAAAACAATTATACAAATGGAGAAATTGTTTACATAATATCAAAAAAGAGAATACATAAATAGTCACATATATTGAACTCATTTATAAGCATAAAGTTTCTTCTTCCATAAGAAATTGATAATACTATGTGTTGAGCAAGTGTTTGAGTGGAAAATAAAATTATTATCTCAAGAGATAATACACTCTGCTTGCTCGCTTCCACGGTTCCTCACTGAGGGATCCGACTAACTTTAGGCTAGGGATCCGGCTAACATATGAGGTGAAAAGGAGATGATTGGGTTCTATCAAGGTCTAGTACCTACATATCCTAAGTTAGTCAGTCCATTAAGGTGTCTTACATGACATGAGACCTAAGTGGTCTAGACTAATGAGTGAGGTTTGTCAATAATGACTTTTATGGGGAAAATGGAGTTTAGAAACACAAATGAGTGATCATGGATGACACAAAGTGTTTTGAGGATGGTGAATGGTTATAGGAAATGTAACACCCCGAAAATCTTAATGACAATGGAAGACTAATTCGGTGTTACTTGAATGGAGATCATAGTCAATAATTATAGAAAACGACTCGAAGAGACGTTTTATTAAAATAGTTATCATTCATCGAAAACTCATAGTTTGTTACAAAATATTGTAAATAGATCAAGTGTTTTTCCCAAAAGAAAGATCATGAGTTTGAAAGAAATGATAACTTTTATGTTTTACACCACCGATAAGCCTTGCCATGCCCGTTCCGCACCTTGGTCATAATCTTCACCGATTACACGAGATAACATGCTTAAAAAGGTCAACAAAATGTTGAGTGAAGTCCATAGGTTTAAAATAAGTTGAACACAAGTATAAGATCATGATCATTGTAAACTAACAATATCATAAGAAAAATATCACAGATTATTATGCGCTAAGCTCATGAAACCAAGACTCAACCGCATACACGAATTACCGGTGTACGTAAGTATGCCCCAAAGGAGGTAATAGCCAATTACCTAAAGATATTCGATATGGTGCGCCCGGTTATTTCTCTATAACCGAAACGGGTTCGTTATTCCCATAGTACTATTCACGATATCTACGTTCACTCGCGGTGACTAATGGTTCATGATCGGGGACTTGTGGCTAACAACTTAGGCGTACCAATAATCAAGAAGATCAAGCATTTATGAAAAACCTTGTGTTCTAGTTTAGAGCATGTATCTCCTCGCGGGTTTATAAAAATAAAGTAAAAGCGAGGCTATGAACTCACCTTGATGATAATGCACACGCACAAAAAGATCAAGCACAATGTAGCGGAGGTTCCAACTCGAAACCTAAAATGATGAGATGGCGAATCTCAGGAATGAGCATTTTGGTTCGCGACCAAAATAATAGAGCATTGAATATTCTTATTCAATAGATCATTGGATTGTCCAATCCAATAGTGTGCGATCGTGATTAACGTTTTAAGTTAATTTATGTGCTACATTGCCTTAATTAATGATCCTCACTTACGCATAAGTGAAATGTTCCCCGTTGTGATCTTAATAGATTTGTTGAGTATTTTAACGTATTTGAATAAATTCCCGTGTGTTTTATCGGTTTACATATATATATAATTATAATCTTATAATATATATATATAAGTAATACATTTACCGTTATCCGAAATAAAATACTCATAAGATCAAAATACTTGTTTTTGAAGTTATTATGGGTTTATAAGTTTTTCTAAACTTTTCCCGAATTTACACTTTTACCCTCGAGTTACAAAAGTACAAGTTTAGTCCCTATACTTTTAGAAAATAACACTTTGTACCCATAAATATTATAGGCTTAAAGTTTCAGTTTGACACTTTTAGTCCCTGGTAAAACTGATTTTACAAAATCACCCTCTGTTCATTTTATACGCTTTTTTGTTACACTTTTAAAAGTTTATTTATTTAGTTATAAATTTATTGGAAGTGTAGGATTTATATTGCACATGCACACGTGATAGTTATAATGTAAAGAAAGGAAATTTTCAACCCATAGACTTTTATCGAACTAGTTTCGGGACCTCACCCTTTAACTTTTAAATATGTTACCTTTTGAACCAACCGAGCTAGGCTCTTTTGTGTCCTTTAATACTACGAAAACATGCTATATATATCGAGCTTATTTCTAGCTTATTTTTTTGCATATTACTTATTATTAGTGGCATGCATGGTTGGATCATGTTTCTATTTCGGATTGGGCTTAATGGGCTTGATGTTTGGGCTTTAGTTTTTTGTTTGCGTATGAATTAAATATGTCATTTTAGGGTTCTATAGGTTTCAAGAAGTTTTGCAACTTGTTACCACAACATGAGCTTATAAGTTCTAAGTATTACAAATAAACTCGAAAGAGCTCTTGGTTTCCTTGAGCTAATTGTTTTAGTCAATCCATTTGGTGCATGTATAAGTGTAACATTATACTCGTGAGACAACAAATGTGAAATAAGTATCGAAAATGAAAGGTGAGAAGGTTCTAATGAAACTTACAACACTCAAATAGAGTGGAGATGATACGTGAGAATGTGATGAATGACCAACTCGAGTACCCTTGTTCTCCTTATAACTTGTTACCCGTATTCCTATTTTACCCAAGTCTCCTAGTTGTTAATAACCCAAAACTCTTTGCTTCCTTTTTTTTCTAGCTCGACCCAAACATAAGAGAAAATAATGTGAAGTGTTTGTGAGTTGTATGTGAGTGGAGAGTGTGTTTAAGTTTGAAGTTGTTGTGAGCTATCTTGTGAGTGTTTGCTTGTTGAGGAGGTTTTAAAGAGTTTCAAGCATGGCCTTATCAATATTTTACCATAGATCCTAACTCTAGGCTTAAAGTGTTTAGAGAATTTGGCCATGTTTGTTTGTTTCACGGATTCTAAGGAAAAGAGAAGGGTATGGAAATGATTAGGTCTCATTGCAAACATGGGTTCCATTGGTTAAGGAAGTCTTGGTTGAGTCAAATCGAAAGAAACAGTTTAGCTTACCTTTGGTTTAGAAGTCAAGGTTAGTCAAGGGTGTCCTAGACATTATTTAAATGTGATTTAGGAAGCTAGTTTTGCATGTTTAGTCTGGTTTTTGGTCATGTCTTCACGCAACATGTGCTCAGTCATAGGGTGATTGTTTATTTGCTTTGTGTTTTGGTTTCTAGTTTGGTTCCCTCTTGTTTGCTTGTTCGGTTACAATGAGAAAGAAACACAAACACATTTACTAACTCTTTTAATTTGGAACACAAAGAAAACTTGGGCTTGGGTTTATTTGAGTACAAAGACTAAGCCCAAAAGAGGATAGCACTATGTTGGGCTAGGGTGATTAACGTGGCCCAAAAAAAATATGGCGTGGGCTTGGCCCGGTTACAAGGCCCATTAACGAGTCGGGTTGAGTCACGAGGTGGAATAAAGTCCAATGAGTTCCGAAGCCCGATACGAATTTTATATATTTTATTATAATTAAATTCGTAATTTTACAAATTTTACGTATTCATTACGTATTTTAGGATTATCAAGATAGTGGGAAATTTATTTAGATCACAACGGTATATTTATGAACGCTCAAGTGCGTTGATCATGCATATGCCAAATGATATGCAAATGTGATGTTTAGAAAATTTCATGACGAAATAGATCGTGTTTAATTCTTGATTAAAGCGTTAAGTACATTGAAATTTTCCGGAGCTTACAAGACCTACCCTTAAGAGAACCGCGTCCATGGTTAAACTCGCAGAGGTCTGTCATGGGTGATCTAGATGAGCAGTGGGGATACTTGGAACGCATTACATCCTCGCGCTCCCGTGTGAACTCGCACCTCGTTTCTTATGATTCCATCGAACTTTAACGATAGGAATGCGGCTTTGCTTAAGCCTCTTAACTTCTCCGTCCATGATCTCGATTGGTTCTTCGACAAAGCTAAGTTTGTCATTGAGTGGATGTCCTTGAGTGGTACGACTAGAGTTTCATCCGAAAGACACTTCTTAAGATTTGAGACATGGAACGTGTCATGTACTCGGCTAAGTTCTTCGGGAAGATCAAGTTTATATGCCTTGGACCAATTCTTTGAAGAATTTTGAATGGTCCGACGATCGAGGTTTGAGCTTTCCTCGTTTTCCAAATCGACCATCCCTTCTGTGGTGATACTTTGAGCATTACACGGTCTCCGACTTGGAATTCCATTGGTTTTCTTGAACATCTGCGTAGCTCTTTTGTCTATCTCGAGTGCTTGCAATCTTTGCCGAATTTGCATTATCTTTTCGTTGTCTCTTGGACAATTTCGGGCCTGTAAGTTGTACTTCTCCAACTTCCGCCAAAGCAAACCGGCGATCGGCATTTTCTTCCATAGAGTGCTTCAAAAGGAGCAGCTTTTAATTTGGCGTGATAAGCATTATTGTAAGAGAATTCACAGAGGTAAGTGCTTATCCCATCCTTTTCCGAATCAATCACACATGCTCTTAGCATGTCTTCCGAGTTTGGATCGTTCTTTCACTTTGTCCATCTGTTTGAGGATGGTACGCGGTACTCATATCTAAGTTGGTACCCATGGCTTTTGAAGCGTTTGCCAAAATCTTGAGGTGAATCGGCTATCACGATCGATATGATAGAGATTGGTACACCGTGACGAGAAACAATCTCTTTGATGTACGATCTAGCGAGTGTAATCATCTCGTCGTTCTCCTTGATTGGCAAGAAATGAGCGGACTTTGTAAGGCGGTCTACAATAACCCAAATGGTGTCAAAACCATTAGAAGTTTTGGCAACTTTGTGATGAAGTCCATTGTGATTCTTTCCCATTTCCACATAGGAAGTTTCGGTTGAGTTAGCAATCCGGATGGCTTTTGATGTTCGACTTTAACTTTCAAGCATGTCAAACATTTCTTGGCGTATCAATGATATCGACCTTCATATTAGGCCACCAAGACAAAAGCTTTAGATCTTGATACATCTTGTTGGGACCGGGATGTATGGAATACTTGATTTATGTGATTCATGCATGATGAGTTCTCGGATACCTCCAAAGAGTGGAATCCAGCTTCGATTTTTGAAACATAGCGTTCCGTCCGATCTCTTCACAAATCCATTCTCATTCTCCGGCATGCCATAAATCTTCTCATTCGGCCTATTTTCTTCTTTAAGGGCTTCGATTTGAGCTTCAAGAATTTTTGATGGTAGGGGTGAATTGATTACCATTCCCAATGATCTCACTCTAAGTGGCTTAGGCGATCTTTTACGCTCAAAGCATCGGCAACAACGTTTGCCTTTCCGGGATGATAACGGATCTCGCGATCATAATCACTAAGCAATTCGAGCCCGACGTTGGCGCATATTCAATTCCTTTTGATCTAAGATGTGTTGAAGACTTTTGTGATCGATGTACACTATACACTTGGTTCCATCATGATAATGTCTCCATAATTTGAGTGCAAATACCACGGCGCCAAGTTCTAGATCGTGAGTAGTATAATTCTTCTCATGAGTTTTGAGTTGTCGTGACGCATAAGCAATCACTTTGTTCCTTTGCATGAGAACAGCGCCTAAACCCATGTGTGAAGCATCACAATATACTACAAAATCTTGGCTCCTTCCGGTAGTGCCAAGATAGGTGCTTCGCAAAGCTTGTTCTTTAGGAGTTGAAAAGTCGATTCTTGATCGTCTCCCATTCGAATTTCTTCGTTTTTCGGGTTAACTCGGTCAATGGTTTAGCTATTTTCGAGAAACCTTCGATGAATCTTCGATAATAACCAAGAAGTCCTAAGAATTGACGAATTTCGGTGGGATTAGTGGGTACTTGGCCAATTCTTATGATTCAATCTTTGCGGGATCCACATGGATTCCTTCATTGTCGATCACATGACCAAGAAATTGGACCTGTCTCAATCCAAAAGTCACACTTGGAAAACTTTGCGTACAATTTTTCATCCTTGAGTAACTTCGTGACGGTCTTCAAATGTTCCGCATGTTCTTCTTTATTACGAGTAGATAAGAATATCGTCGATGAACACAATGACGAATTTATCCAGATATGGTTTGCAGACTCTATTCATGAGGTCCATAAATACAAGCAGTGCATTAGTTAAACCGAATGGCATTACTTGGAATTCATAATGGCCATATCGAGTTCTAAATGCGGTCTTGGGTATATCTTCTTCTCTTACCGAATCGATGATATCCGGATCTTAAATCAATCTTCGAGTATACACTCGAGCCTTGTAATTGATCAAACAGATCATCGATTCTTGGTAAGGGATAGCGGTTTTGATTGTGAGCTTGTTCAATTCTCTATAATCGATACACATCCGAATGATCCATCTTTCTTCTTAACGAATAATACGGTGCTCCCGGGGTGAGGAACTTGGTCTAATGAATCCTTTCTCGGATAGCTCTTCTAGTTGTTTGGATAACTCTTGCATTTCGAGGGCGCTAAGCGGCACGGTGCTCGTGCTACTGAGGAGTAGCTCCGTGAATAAGATCGATTTGAAATTCGACTTGTCGGCGGTGGAAGTCCGGGCAAATCTTCCGAAACACCTCGGAAAATTCCTTGATTACGGTACATCCTCTAGTCGTTTCTCTTCCGACTTCTTTTCCGTTACTTGAGCTAAGAAGGCATAACATCCTTTTCCATGTACTTTATCGACTTCGCACAGGATATGATACTTAAGTACTTTCTACTTTGATCTCCTTGGATGACTAAGGTTTCACCGTTGATCGGGATATGAACGGTTTCTCGTCACAAACAATCCTAGCACGGTGTTTGGACAACCAATCCATGCCAATTACGACATCGAAACTTCCAAGTTTGATTGGCAAAAGATCTATGAGGAACGAGTGATCTTGTAATAGAATAGGACAATTACGGATTACAGTGTTGGTTCCTATTATTTTCCCATCGGCAAGTTCTATCTCATAAGTTGTATCTAAGGCGATTGGGGATATTTCAAGTAATGGTGCAAAAGTAGTAGATACAAAATGTTGTGCTATAGCTGCGCTAACACTTTCAGCGACCATTTTTCGAATAGCTGCGGGAGTGATGGTGGATGAGGTAGTTTTCTTCTTGACCATTTTTCTAAAATTTACAAGAATAAACACCAAGATTAAGAAATTATCGATCGATGATAAAAGTGATTACATATTATACATATCATAATAGTCAAGATCACCACTTTAAATCAATGATATGATATCGATATGAACAACAAGTGAATCATGATTTTTCTCAACAAATCATAATATATGTATAAGGACATAAGGATCGGTTCGGCATACATTACCGAGGAATAATATCATAACACAAGAATATAAGAAATACAACCATAGGATACACAGAATACATCATTACATAGTATTGTTCACAACCATAGATTTCATCATCATAATTCTTGTTCCAAGGTTACAAACCAAAAAGATACAAGCCTTAATGCTTCATATGGCGGCTTTATGATACATACTAAGATAAAGATGACTAGGATCTACGCATCTCTCGATGCGTCATGACGACGAATCTCCTCAACCATGGCTGTCAAATCTCGGATCTGCTGCTCACGGGCTCGATCTCTCGCCTCGAGATCATCAATCCTCTCCTCCAGGATAGCAGTGTGAGCATGAGCGGATGCAAGTTCGTGATGCAAGGCTAACTCTCGACCTAAAGTAGTCTCTCTCAAAGTACTAGCATCTCGAATAGTAGTCTCCAATCTCCGAGTCAATTGGTTAACGGCCTCTCGCCTCCACAACTGAGTACTCATCATATCAAACACAATCTCAATGGAGTAGCGACCTACCACGAGGTTCTCGACTTCTTCCTCCAAGCTCTCTATCCTAACTAGTGGAATCTCATCATAATGTGCCATGAGCTCATTCAACCGGTCTTCGTGCTCGATAAGTCTCGTAGCCAACGGAGGAATAGTGTGGTGTCTTGGTTCACCGGTAACAGTAACTCGAGTGGTGCGTGAGTCGAGCTTTCTCAAGCTCAAACGAACTAGGTGCTCCTCCTCTTCTCTCCAACGTCAAGTAAAGGTATCAAGAATGACCATCTCCTAGCACCGGATTTCTTCCTTGGTCCGGTCTCATTATCCACTTGAGTAGGCATGTCGGGATCGGATGGTGATGGTGAATAGCACTTGATGCAAAGCGGTAAAATTGGCTCACTAAAAGTGTCCAAAGGAGGTGATCTTGTAGGTGGTGATGAAACAGAAGCAGTGAGTAGTCGATGGTAGAACACGATGAAGTGGCGGTGGTGGTGAAGTAGCGATGGGTGGAACAGCAGTGTGGCGGTGATGACCGAGCGGTGGTGACCGAGTGATGGTGATCGAGTGGTGGCATCACATGAGTCATAGTGATGGGTCGCACACGCTTCCTAGCGGTGCGTTTGAAGGTCTTACCATTAGGATGCGTCTATAAGGTACTCCAAACGGCTCAGCTCATGAGGCTTAAGAACACGAATCCTACGTCGACGACGACGGATAGCTTAGGAAGATGATCCGAAGAATCGATGAAGCGTAGTCGGTGCTCTCGATGACTTGGATGATCCATCATCCACGGCAACATCTGAAGCGGTAGCCATTGTTGCGACTCATAGTAATCGATCTAGGGTCATGGAAGCAAAAGCATTGTACTCTTGAGGATGAGCGGTCATATTTGGAGCGAGAGGAGTTCGGCAACTTCACCTTCCTCAAAGGTTCGCCATTTAAATCAAAAAGAGTCGGTATGACAGACCGGGATGAGTGGCATAGTGACGATCGTAGAGGACATGGTATCATCCATCTCGGTGTCGAGACGAGAACAACGGGTGGGATGCGGACATGGTAATCTGTAACAACCCATAAATTAATGTAAGTAAATGCCAAATAATATAATTATTTTAGTTAGCCAAGCAAATCTCCATGCCTAACTAAAATGAATGCAATTTACTTATGATCTAGTGATGCATCAATCCTAATGCATAGAGCGGTCACGGAAGGGCGTAAGGCGGTGGTGTAAAATAGTCCCGTTTTAAAAGTGCGGTTATAGTCCAAATGATTTTGAAAAACTCTTTGGTTCTCTATAACCTTGGCTCGATGTTAATCTGTAACACCCCGAAAATCTTAATGACAATGGAAGACTAATTCGGGTGTTACTTGAATGGAGATCATAGTCAATAATTATAGAAAACGACTCGAAAGAGACGTTTTATTAAAATAGTTATCATTCATCGAAAACTCATAGTTTGTTACAAAATATTGTAAATAGATCAAGTGTTTTTCCCAAAAGAAAGATCATGAGTTTGAAAGAAATGATAACTTTTATGTTTTACACCACCAGATAAGCCTTGCCATGCCCGTTCCGCACCTTGGTCATAATCTTCACCGATTACGAGATAACATGCTTAAAAGGTCAACAAAATGTTGAGTGAAGTCCATAGGTTTAAAATAAGTTGAACACAAGTATAAGATCATGATCATTGTAAACTAACAATATCATAAGAAAAATATCACAGATTATTATGCGCTAAGCTCATGAAACCAAGACTCAATTGCATACACGAATTACCGGTGTACGTAAGTATGCCCCAAAGGAGGTAATAGCCAATTACCTAAAGATATTCGATATGGTGCGCCCGGTTATTTCTCTATAACCGAAACGGGTTCGTTATTCCCATAGTACTATTCACGATATCTACGTTCACTCGCGGTGACTAATGGTTCATGATCGGGGACTTGTGGCTAACAACTTAGGCAAGTACCAATAATCAAGAAGATCAAGCATTTATGAAAACCTTGTGTTCTAGTTTAGAGCATGTATCTCCTCATGGGGTTTATAAAAATAAAGTAAAAGCGAGGCTATGAACTCACCTTGATGATAATGCACACGCACAAAAAGATCAAGCACAATGTAGCGGAGGTTCCAACTCGAAACCTAAAATGATGAGATGGCGAATCTCAGTAATGAGCATTTTGGTTCGCGACCAAAATAATAGAGCATTGAATATTCTTATTCAATAGATCATTGGATTGTCCAATCCAATAGTGTGCGATCGTGATTAACGTTTTAAGTTAATTTATGTGCTACATTGCCTTAATTAATTATCCTCACTTACGCATAAGTGAAATGTTCGTTGTGATCCCGTTGTGATCTTAATAGATTTGTTGAGTATTTTAACGTATTTGAATAAATTCCCGTATGTTTTATCGGATTTATACATATATATATTATTATAATCTTATATATATATATATATCGTAATACATTAACGTTATCCGAAATAAAATACTCATAAGATCAAAATACTTGTTTTACGAAGTTATTATGGGTTTATAAGTTTTTCTAAACTTTTCCCGAATTTACACTTTTACCCTCGAGTTACAAAAAGTACAAGTTTAGTCCCTATACTTTTAGAAAATAACACTTTGTACCCAAAATATTATAGGCTTAAAGTTTTCGTTTGACAACTTTTAGTCCCTTGGTAAAACTGATTTTACAAAAAGTTAGGTTTTGTTACACTTTAAACATTTACTTATTTAGTTATAAGTTTATTGGAAGTAGTTAGGGTATATTACATTCAATCCTTGTGATAGTTATAAATGCAGAAGGAAAAATGCCCATGTACAAAGGTTTCAACCGGGGACCTCACGCCTAAACACTACACGCCTACCAAATGAGCTAGGCTCTTTTGTGTTTTAATACTACGTAACATGCTATATATATCGAATTCCGTTTAAACATATCTTTTGAAAACTTTACAAACAGTACAAGCTTATTCCTAGCTTATGCATGGTTATATCCTTGTTTCTATTTCTTCTTCTTGGATCTTTGTTAAACATTTTAGTTTTTAATGTGCCATGGTTTTCATTTTAGTTTTTGTTTCACGTACTACCACAAGGTGATGAGCTTATAAGTTTGGCTTATTACAAATAAACTCGAAGAGCTCTTGGTTTCCTTGGGCTCGATGTGGGTTTAGTCAATCCATTTGGTGCATGTATAAGTGTAACATTATACTCGTGATAACAAGTAAATAAGTATCGAAAATGAAAGGTGAGAAGGTTCTAATGAAACTTACAACACTCGTATAGAGTGGAGTGGAGATGATACGTGAGATGATGTCGAATGAACTCGAGTACTCCTTGTTCTCCTTATAACTTGTTACCCGAATTCCTATTTTACCCAAGTCTCCTAGTTGTTAATAACCCAAAACTCTTTGCTTCCTTTTTTCCTAGCTCGACCCAAACATAAGAGAAATAGTGTGAAGTGTTTGTGAGTTGTAGGTGTTTAAGTGAAGAGTGTGTTTGCTTGTTTGGGGTTTTAAAGAGTTTCAAGCATGGCTTTTATCATTTGTTTAAGGTTAGATTGTCTAGGTCAGCAAGGGTTCTTAGTATTTGTTTAATGTTTCCTTTCTCTAGGCTTATTAGTCATGTGTTTCTTTAGATTTGGGATTTGGTCTGTGTTTCTTGGCGTGGGTTGTGGTGACATTTTGGGGTGGGTATGCCTAGTCAAATCGAAGAAACACAATATCCATTGGTCCTAGAAGTCAAGGTTGAGTCAAGTGTGTTTAGTTTACATTATTTATAATGTGCTTAGGTGGCTAAGTTTTGCATGTTTGTCTCCTTTTGTTCATGTCTTCACGCAACATGTGCTCAAATATGGTTTAGATTGTTTATTTGCTTTGTGTTTTGGTTTCTAGTTTGGTTCCCTCTTGTTTGCTTGTTCGTTTACACAAGAAACACAAAACATTTACTAACTCTTTTAAATGTAACTTGGGCTTGGGTTTATTTGAGTACAAAAGACTAAGCCCAAAAGAGGATAGCACTATGTTGGGCTAGGGTGATTAACGTGGCCCAAAAAAAATATGGCGTGGGCTTGGCCCGGTTATAAGGCCCATTATCGAGTCGGGTTGAGTCACGAGGTGGAATAAAGTCCAATGAGTTTCGAGGCCCGATACGAATTTTATATATTTTATTATAATTAAATTCGTAATTTTACAAATTTTACGTATTCATTACGTATTTTAGGATTATCAAGATAGTGGGAAATTTATTTAGATCACAACGGTATATTTATGAGCGCTCAAGCTGCGTTGATCATGCATATGCCAAATGATATGCAAATGTGATGTTTAGAAAATTTCATGACGAAATAGATCGTGTTTAATTCTTGATTAAAGCGTTAAGTACATTGAAATTTTCCGGAGCTTACATAGATCCATAAGGTGGAGTTGTTATTTGTGGAGATGAAGGAGTTGTGTTTAGAAGAGTAAGTGTTGGATTTAGAAAGGCTTGAAGCAAGTACGGTTTTGTAAGTTGGTTTTAGCTAAGAGATGTTTACCTATATGTTGGTATTGAAGAGTAAGAAACACATGTATATGTGTAACACCCCAAATTTGGTTTAAGCGAAGCATACGTGTTAGGGGAATGTTACGAAATCGGAGATCAAAACACAAGTAATAAAGAACGGAATACATACTCCGTTCTAATTTCATAAAATAGTTTTAAAGATATTATCTTACAAACATTGTTCAAATAAAATGGGCACTTCCCATAAGTTTAGTGGTCCCAATTTAAAAACATCATTATGTGTAAAAACACTTCTTTAGACATTACTACGACCATTTACCATCTCTTGCCTTGCATCCATGATCACAATTTAAGCACCTGAGAAAATATGCTAAAAAGGTCAGCTAAAAGCTGGTGAGTTCATAGGTTTAAATTAAAGCGATGAAGTTTGGACCATAATCAAAGTCATATAATCATTACAACGAATATAATGATATATGGATGAATGTCTATTACGTTAGCTCTAAGTTCATGCAATCGATACTACGACAGTTTCTGTATGCTAAATGATATCATACAATATATTGGCCCAATGCGAGTGTTTTGTCCCTCAACACTCGATTCCGACATGGTATACGTTTCGCCTTGGCCTAAGCATGGCCAACCGAACGGAGGAGTCACCCTCAATAGATCTATTTATAACATTCGCTTCCCAACAGGAGGCGGCGGTTCATGAAAAGGGGCATTTCTAGGGACATAAGGGCTTAGGCTAAACCACGTAATAGTAATCATGCAATAGTTCAGGTCCATAAAAAGGTTTTGCATATTTTCTCACCCCAAAATGTATAAAACAATTTATCAAGTAAAAGAGGGGCTATGAAACTCACCTTAGCAAATGAGCAATCCAAAAGTGGGATTTAGTGAATATTGTGAAGCTGCACCGACACGCGACCTAGATAAGGAGGGCAATGTTTTTAGTTCATTGTTTTAAGTATCTCTTACTTAAAATAGTTCAATCTATATTGTTTTCATAAATGTATTAAGACCAAAGTTTTGTTTTGTAAAAATGATTAAAATGTTTTACTAGTAAGTATATGAATGTATATATACTTTCTCATGTTGACACTAAAATGATATTGTCAAATTTAATAAGTTGGCTTATTTTCTTTAGAAAATAGTTATGTTAAATTTGAAGACTCTCAAATTTATAAAATGATAAAATGACATAGTGGTCTTCATTTAATTATTAAAATTTGGTTCTTAAGATTTACACAATATCGACTAGTAACCTTTATGACATAAATTTGTTTACACATTGACGTTAAACTTTGATGTAAATTTTATCAAGTCAATCATATTTTTAAACACTTGTTTAGTGTAGTAATATTTTTGCACTTGTTCACTTGTTAACTCATATATATATATATATATATATATATATATATATATATATATATCTAATGTCAAGATTTCAAATACATGGCAAATGAGTTTGGTTTTATAATTTATTTCCGGTTTACGTTTCGAGTTTTATTTTATTGGCTCGTTTAAATCCTTCAAGTGAACACCCCGAACCACAAAGGGATGTGGCCCGGTGTCGATAATGATGGGGTACCAGGTTGGGCCGAGGCCCATAAAACAACCAAACTCTCTTTGTTATACAAGTTAAAAGTTGGGATGTGGCCCAAAAATGTGATGGCAATTTGTTACATGCTACCAATTTGGAAGTATTTACTAGTGACAAGATTTTCGTGGAGGAGGCATAAACGCAGAAGAATTTATAACCAGGGTACATTCACAGTGAGCAAAGTGCTAATATTTTGGAGCTTAGAATCTAGCCGAGGGTGTCACGATCAACGTGCTCCAACCCATACTCGGCTATCCGTCATGTCTATAACATCTCGTATGATACTTGAGACTAACCCATTGACTGGAAAAATAAGAGTAAGGGTTTTGTGAAACCATGGGGTAGTCAAGTACTACTCGACTCGGTTTCATTCCGACAACCTATTGTACTATTACGGATCATGACATAATATAGGCTAATCACATTTATTTTGGCAAGTGAGTACTCTCGACTTGGTTCTTTTCCTATGAAGACACAACCATTTTAATGCAAGACTCATAGCCGTATTCCAAGACACAGGGCACCATGATAACAAGCATCGGTTTCTCAAGCTAAGACAAGATTATAACATGGTGTGGGTTTCTTTAGCATATGACTTTTATCGACACAATGAATAACACGGAGGTCGACTGGAAAGGATTACGAGCATCAAAATGGGTTCCTAGTTGAACCAAACAACAACTCAACATCTCATTACCAAGTTCAATATCATGACTCTAATATGATACTTACTCCTACACGATTTATAAAACTTAACTTTTCTAATTTTCTTGGTTCATACATCTCGTGAAACCATTTTAACAAGTCAATGACCAATTCAAGTTTTAAAGTGGTATAAATCCTTCATCATAACACAAAGATTATGTAACATCAAAACATTTAGCTTAAACAATCGAATATCAATTTTCATTACAACTCAATTTATAAAGTTTAACAAATACAAAGTTGAATGATTTCTTACAAGGAAGAAGATGATAATGAAGTCGAAGGTCAACCCAGAAATTCAAGCACCAATAAACCCCAATCGGTTCTTAGCAAAACCCCAATCAATAACTTTCAATCCTTTAGAGTTTTCTTAACCTTTGAGGTGAGTTTTGGAGGTGTGTTTTCCACAGGTTGCTTCGACAAAGATAAAAGGAAGAGAGAAGAGATAGTCTTTGACTATCTTTCTCACCTTGGAAGAGGAGTGGTAACCATTCTTGGCTCTCCTTTGTCTCTACCTTCCCACTAGGCGCCTTCTCATTGGAAGAATGGGATGAGGATAGTGACTCTTGAAGCTCCTATGGCTACCTTGGACTCTTTCTTTTGCGTGGTCTGGCGTGTGTTGGTGAAGACCCAACAAAGACAATCACTAAAGTGCTAAGAGTGAAGAGAGCATGATGAAAGAGTTGTTCCCAGGCTCCATTTTTAGCCATTCCTTTGTGGGTTTGCGTTGACCTAGATGGAGATAGGGGAATAGCTGGTATAGGGAAGAATAAGTCTTCTTGGAAAAATGTTTGCTGTTATCTCTTTTAGGGAGAGAGAGGGACGTGGAATATTTTGGGAAGCAGCCAAGTAGGAGGCGACAAAATAGAAGAGAAAGAGGAGGGGGTGGCAGTTTTATTTGGGGTAGGTGATTAAGTTGTATTTTTATGTAATTTGTAAGATTTTATTTGTGATAAAACTTTTATTTGTTAAATGTTATAATTTAAAGTGAAGGTTGTGTTAAATATTCTTGTGTCCGTGATATAAAACCGTGGTCAAGTATTATAATTTGATACTTAGTATTTTGAAACGATTTATGATTACGTTTTCGATATAGTATTATGTTTATAATGTTTTCTATTAGGGATTTAACGGATGTTTTATTTGCCCTTATCATATTGTTGGTAGCGTGCGATTAATCGGTCCTTTGGGAAAATGAGATAACCTCTCGCCTTACAAATTTAATCATAAGACAATAACACAATATTCATATTATGAAATGAATGCAAAAGAAGTGCAATGGGCTCTTGTGTCACGAGTTATCTACTCAAATGACCAGGAAAAGCTTATGCATGCTTAATGACTAGTCTTAGTAATAATAAATTACCATTTATTATTTAAATATGTGTGAAAAATTACCGTGTGTCACATCCTCCCCGGCTTAGAAGGAAAACCGTACTCGGTTTTCAGTTAGGGTTACTTGCTGAAGTTGAGAAAAGATTTGGGTATTTACGCTTGAATTCATCTTCACGTTCCCCCAGTATATTCGGACCTCTTTGAGAGTTCCAACGGACCTTAACGATAGGAATACGAATTTGCTTAAGCCGTTTGATCTCTCGATCCATAATTTCAATGGGTTCTCGACGAAATTCAATCTTTCGTCAACTTGGATTTCTTCAAGGAATAGCAAGAATTTCATCGAAAGACATTTCTTCAAGTTGCATACGTGAAACACGTTATGTACGGAGTTGAGTTCTTGTGGTAATTGAGTCGGTAGTCTACGGTCCGATTCTTGCGAGAATTTTGAAAGGTCCAATGTAACGAGGATTCAACTTTCCACGTTTTTCGAAACGGATCACGCCTTTCCATGGCGAAACCTTTAGCATGACTTTATCTCCCACTTGGAACTCAAGTGGTTTCCTTCTTTTGTTCGCGTAGCTCTTTTGACGGTCACGAGCTGCTTGCAGTCGATTTTTGATTAGCACAATCTTCTTAGTAGTTTCTTGAATTAGCTCCGGACCAGTAAGTTGACTTTCTCCGACTTCGGCCCAACACACGGGTGATCTACACTTTCGACCATAGAGTGCTTCATATGGTGCAGCTTTGATGCTTGTGTGATAGCTGTTGTTGTAAGAAAACTCGGCTAATGGTAAATGTTTATCCCAACAATTTCCAAAGTCTATCACACATGCCCTTAGCATATCCTCCAGGGTTTGAATAGTTCTTTCGCTTTGTCCATCAGTTTGAGGATGGTAAGCGGTGCTCATGTCAAGGTTAGATCCTAAAGCATCTTGAAGTGACTTCCAGAAATTTGAGGTGAAATGGCTATCTCTATCCGAGATGATGGAGATTGGGACTCCATGGCGTGCGATGATTTCCTTCAGGTACAATCATGCAAGTTTGTCCATTCCGTCACTTTTTTTCATTGGTAGGAAATGTGCTGACTTGGTGAGACGATCAACTATTACCCAAATAGTGTCGTAACCATTAGAGGTCTTAGGTAGCTTGGTGATAAAGTCCATTGTTATACATTCCCATTTCCATTCGGGAATGTCGGGTTGTACTAGTAGACCTGAGGGTCTCTGGTGTTCGGCTTTGACTTTTGAGCAGGTTAAACACTGGCTGACATATGTTGCAATGTCGGCCTTCATGTTTGGCCACCAGTACAATTTCTTCAGATCGAGATACATCTTGTCGGATCCTGGGTGTATGGAGTATTTAGATTTATGGGATTCGTGCATAATGACATCGCGAATTCCTCCGTAACGTGGAATCCAACTTCGATCCTTAAAACATAAGGTTCCATCCGACCTTTTTACGAATCCATTTTCACTTTCTGGCATTCCGTAAAGGTTCTCATTTGGACGATTCTCTTCTTTGAGTGCCTCCGATTGAGCCTCAAGAATCTTGGATGGAAGAGGTGAACTGATTGTCATACCCAAAGATCTGACTCTAATGGGTTTTGGTCGCTCTTTTCTACTAAGAGCATCAGCAACTACATTCGCTTTACCCGGATGGTAACGAATCTCGCAGTCGTAATCGCTGAGCAATTCCAACCATCGGCGTTGTCTCATGTTCAGTTCTTTTTTATCCAAAATGTGTTGTAGGCTCTTGTGATCGGTGTACACGACACACTTTGTGCCATACAGATAATGTCTCCAAATTCTGAGTGCGAACACAACTGATTCTAACTCTAGGTCATGTGTTGTGTAATTTTTCTCATGGGTTTTTAACTGACGAGAGGCGTATGCTATCACCTTCTCTCTTTGCATTAACACCACTCCTAGCCCCTTGTGTGAAGCATCGCAATAAACGACAAAGTCTTCACTACCCTCCGGTAGGGCCAAGATAGGTGCACTACACAACTTTCCCTTAAGGAGTTGAAAAGCTTCTTCTTCTTTTTCTCCCTAGTTAAACTTGACGTTTTTCTGGGTTAGTTTGGTTAAAGATTTGGCGATCTTTGAGAAACCTTCAATAAATCTTCTGTAGTACCCAGCGAGTCCTAAGAATTGGCGTATTTCAGTAGGAGTTGTGGGTGTCGCCCAATCCTTTATTGACTCGATCTTAGCGGGATCTACATGAATACCCTGGCTGTCAATTACATGACCCAGAAATTGCACAGTCGATATCCAAAATTCACACTTCGAGAACTTAGCATACAGTTCCTCCTTCTTCAGCAATTCCAGGATTAATCTAAGATGTTCCTCGTGTTCCTTCACACTCTTGGAATAAATTAGGATGTCGTCAATGAAAACGATCACAAATTTGTCCAGGTAGGGTTTACACACTCGGTTCATGAGGTCCATGAACACAGCTGGTGCATTGGTCAACCCAAAAGGCATGACTTGGAACTCGTAATGTCCATAACGAGTTCAAGGCGGTTTTGGGAATATCTTCTTCCGAACTCTTAGTTGATGGTATCCGGACCTTAAGTCAATTTTGAATAAACACTCGAACCTTGAAGTTGATCGAATAAGTCATCGATCCTCGGGAGTGGGTAGCGGTTCTTAATGGTTAGTTTATTCAACTCACGATAGTCGATGCACATTACGAAAGTTCGTCCTTCTTCTTGACGAGCAGGATGGTGCTCCCACGGTGATGAACTCGGTCTAATGAATCCTTTCTCCGCAAGTTCCGGACAACCGGTTTGATAACTCACGGAGTTCCGTTGGAGCTAATCGATAAGGTGCTCTTGCCACTGTGCGGCACCGTGCACTAAATCGATTTGAAATTCAACTGTCGGGTTGGCGGAAGTCCAGCAAGTCTTCACGAAAGACCTCGTGAAATTCTCTCACTATTGGCACTTCCTCCAGATGTTTTCTTCCATTTATTTTCTTCCTTCCGATGACTTGTGCTAGGAAGATGTGACATCCTTCCTCAATACACCTCAATACCTTGGTACGAGGAAATAACATGTATCCTTGACGCTCCTTCTATCACTTCTATCTCCTTCTACAGTTAGGACTTCATCTTCATAAGGTATTCGGACAAGCTTCTCGTCACAAATGATGGCAGCATGGTATTTTGATAACCAATCCATCCCAATGATGACATCGAAACTACCCAATTCCACTAGTATCAAGTCGATATTGAATGGGTGGTTTAACAGATTCAGGGTGCAACCTCTTATGATGGTATCTACCCTTTCTACGTTACCGTTAGCTAGTTCCACATTGTATGCATTGCCTAACGCAGTTGGGGCAATATCGAGTAGTGGACTAAATGCATTAGAATCAAAACTCCTATCGGCTCCCGTATCAAAAAATATGGATGCATAACGGTTATTTATAAGGAACGTACCTGTCACGACATTTGGGTCTTCCTGAGCTTCCACTTTGGTCACAACATAGACCCTTCCACGAGCTCCTTCGCCATTTCCCTGGTTACTCTGCTGTCAAACATTTCCCTGAATTCTGCCATTTCCATGGCTTCCTTGATTTCCTTGGTTTCCTTGATTTCTCCCATTGCCTTGGTTTCTGGTCTTTCGGCATTCATTCTTATAATGCCCTTTCTCACCACAACGAAAGCAAGTTATAGCAGCTTTTGGGTCCTGTTGGAATCACTCCCAAACCTTAATTCAAGTGTTAGTTACTCATATGTAATAGGTAGCTTATTATGGCCTTTATGTTTGTTTAAGGTCAAGCTTATGTAGAAGGCCCATAAGCTTAGGCCCATGTCCAATAAGGAAAAGGGAAGGAGTGGGAGTGTTGCCCTAGCTCCTTGCCTATAAATACTATGTAATAACCCTCACTTGAGGGTTGGTTGTTCAAGTTATTCTCTTTCACTCACATCTACGCATAACCGTGCCTTATTATCGTGTGTGTGTGTTTGGATCTTGATCAATCGCCTTATCTCTTTCTATATTACTTGTGTTTGTAAAACTAGTGACCTAACGATGGTATCAATCGCCTAATAGTTGAGTGAGCGTATTGTTTGAAGTGAGTTTGGTCTCACGCTTAACTTATGTATCCCTACTTTTGGCTTGATCAAAAACGTATTTTTACACTTTTTAATCCAAGATTCTTGTCCTTTCAACGTTATAAGGTGTTAAACTTCTGTTTTTGGCAAAAGTTTGGAACTTTATGTGTGGATCATTGTTTTCTACTTGTTTTTGTCACGAGGGTTAAGTCCCACGCACAACTGTTTTAAGAGCTTTGGATCATCAAGTTTCACACTTTTGTGTCTTTTGGTGTTATTGAAGCTATTTCATCACATAAAAACTGGTTTAGAAACAACTTTGAGCAAAATCATATTTACGAGTAATCCTACGCGTAGCAAAACCCTAAAACTACGCATAAGGTTATCCTTGGTTTGATCTTCATTTTAGTGGTTTACTCCGTGTTTTCTTGCTTGGATAAGCCCGAAAATCGTCGACTTTGGATATCTTTTGCACTTGTGAAGTGTAAAGATCACTGAGATAAAACCTAAAATTACGCATAAGCATAAGCTTCGCGTGAAATCCTACGCATAAGATTTATCTTACGCCTAAGCCTAGTCTTACGCATAAGATAATCCTACGCCTAACTTTCTACGCCTAACTTTTGTCTACGCATAACTTTAGCGTCTTTTCCTTACTTACGCGTAAGCTAAAATTCTACGCGTAACTTCTAATTGTTACGCGTAACTTTGGTGTTTTTACGCATAAGTGCTACTTGGATAATTGTGATTTCTACGCCTTAGGACACTTCTTCAACAAAGGTTCATTCAACTACAAAGATCCATTTTTACCAACACAAGTTTTTCAACATGTCACAACCACCATACTCTAACTATTTCCCTTACACTTATCCTCAACGACAACAACAACTAAGTCCACAACATCAACAATGGAATCAACAACAAGCAATTTATCAACAACAATTTAATCAACAACATACTCCACAACTTGGAGCAATTCCTCCACCACAAATGGTTCAAACACCGCCAAGTCTTCAAGTTCAACCCTACACAAATGACTTCAATCAACATCCATCAAGGAACACTATGAAGGAACCGGCTTGGTTTGCAAAGATGTGTGAAGCTTTAAGCGACCAACAATTAATTCATGAAATTTGGATCACTTGATAGACCTCGATGCTCACTCCGGAAACTACGATCAATGGGTGATAAGGTTCTTTAGGTTTTGTGATCCGAAGAAGCCACATGGAAAGTTCTTAAAGAAGGTTATCTTGGAAGGTCCATTTGAGATGCCTCTCCGTCATTGTGCCGGAGATCCAAATGCCATTCCACCAAGAGATGAACAAGCGAACATTGCTATCATTATGACTTGAATCCTCAAGAACTTCTACACTATGAAGCGGATGAACTTGCAATGGAATATATCCTCTTAGGATTACCAAACCCAATTCTTCGTAGTGTTGATGCTCAAAAGACGCATGAGAAAATGTGGGATCATATTCGTCTTCTTATGGAAGGATCGATACTCAATCGGGAGGATTTGGAATCCAAAATTTACTTGGCTTATGAACACTTCATGATTGAACACGAGAGACACTAGAGTCCTATCATCATCGATTTTGAGACATCATCAATGATTTGGATAAACACAACATCATCATGCCAAGAATTGCGGTGAATACTAAGTTCACGAGTAGTCTTGGTCTGAATGGGAGAAGTATGTCATTTTTCTCCGTCTGCGAAGAATATGCATCATTCTACATATGGATTGTTGTACGATTACTTGAAGCCTCATGAAAAGGAAGTTGATAGGGAAAGGATTCTCCGTGCTCAAATTGCTCCACTACACATCCGAAAAATCAACAACTTGCCTTATATGCTCAACAAAGTTATCCTCCTCAACAAGCAACTCAACCAAGCGCCTCGGTCACACCAAACGATCAATCACAAGAACCTCAACAAAATCAATTGGTTCCTTACAACAACAACAATGATCAAGCACTTCATAGTCAAACTAGTGAGGAATCCGATCCATTCAAGCACTACAGCGAGGATTTGTTATGATTGCTAATGCTTTTGCCGTTATACCAACAAATCCAACAATCGATTCGTTCCTCATCCAATACACGAAATCGGTGTTGTGAACAATGGACGAGTTGAAGTTTAGAATCGTGGTTATGGTCGACAAATGGGAGGTGGTCAAGGGTTTAATGTTATGGGAAGGAATAACAATGAGCTCAAGTGGTGGAGCAGGAAATGCTCGAGAATGGTTTGAATGGTCTTGATGCTATAAGCGCAATGAGAAGGACACTGGCTAATGCATGCCCAAAGCCAAGGACTAGGGGCGTGCTTATTTCAAAGAGGCTCTTCTTTGGCTCTTAAGGATGAAGTGGTGGATCTCTCACAAACAAAGAACGAGCTTTATGGCGATCTGAGACTCGATGATGATATGGAGGACTTGCGTGCCAATGCAACTCTTATGTTGATGGCTAATATGCATGAGTTACACATGAGTGAAACAGCCCGATGTATGACAACGATGGCTTGTCTCGGTGATCTGAGATCATTCTCGGATTGTTGATAGCGGATGTTCCCGACACATGACATGCAACCTTAAACTGTTATCAAACTTTATTGCAAAGTTCATTGGCACCGTCGGGGTTCGGGAATGATCACTTGACTATCATGGGCTCGGAGATTGTAACACCCCAACCCGACAAGGGCAAAGATATCCAATACGGTTTCATATCGAACTTTAAATAATATACAAAGCGGAAGCCTTTACAAAATAATCAAAAGAAAACATAAATAACTTAATAATCAAAATAAATCTAAGATCTCTATAGTCAAAACTTGCTCTAGGTTCTACTCTCAACCCGGATCGCCCATCCCACAAGCTCATCTTGAATGCCTAATACGCCGCAGAAAAGAAAAATGCGGTGAGCTTACAAAGCCCAAGTGAATGATATAACAAAGCGAAAACTAAACAAAAGCAAAATACGAAATGAAATAAAGAAGCGAATAACGAAGTCACAGTGGAATGAGGATAATGAATCGAGGATTCTACGGAAACACGACACGTAAATCCGGAAGAACAAACAACAAATAAGAACAAACACATAGCATATTGATGACACAAGCAAAGCATCATAATCAACAGCAATTAATGAATCGAGCAATTTAAGTACATATAAGTCAAACGAAATACCGAAAGCTAGCAGAAAAAACTACTAGAAGTAAACATGTCCTTTAATTTACATTTAACACACTTATCAAATATCGTAACAGCGGAACAATAGCAGTCAAACGTGGCAGTCACACATACAAATAGAAACACATTATGACACTATAACTAATTGAACTAGAAAACATAGCATAGCAATTAGCAAGTTAACAAACCAGACATCATAAATTGAACCATTTCCCCAGATCAAACTTTAGTATAAGCAGAATTTAAACATGGCGGGTCACATAAAGAGAGAGATATTAACGGATAATCAAAATTCACGAGATTAAGCGAACCATTATACATAACGAACTTACGGAACATTCAATTACACACTAGCATAAACATCATACAGATCAACGAGATCACATAACAGTAAGACAACATATAATCAGATGACAACAAGTGAATCACATATAAACATATTAGTCATGTTCTAGCATGGCAAATGGTAGTCACATAAACATGTCAAGCATAAACACATTCAATAAACATATAATAATTCGGATGTAAATGGAAACATTGACAAATTCGGAATCATAAATGAATATCTAACACAAAAATACGAATCTGATTTAGTTATCTACCACGAGCCCGAACATATCATATCGAAGTAACTTTCTTATTCGGAGGTGACCTCGGAATACCTTATATAATATGAGGGAGACCTCGATAACAAATGGAGTAGCTAGCTCCCAAAATTTGTGAAGACGCGATTACACACAACATCATTCACGGACAAATCATATCGGATAACGATCGATCTAGGATGCATCCATACGCCCAACAGATAGATAGTGGCCATATATTATATAGCGAGCTCATAATCGATAATGAAAGGGACGTGGCGAGAACATCACTCTACGCCTAGAGTCGTGTCGAGGTGCATCCACGACACGGACATGGAACCCCATGCCTAGTGAAATATTGGCTCGGGTGTCAAACTAACTTAGGTCAAACAGTTGTCATAAATGACACGATCATAATTCATCACAAAGGTCAGCGAGATATATATATCGAGGTTTCATATCATAAAGTCCAAATCGGATATTTCATGGTTCATTAAACAAGTTTCGGATAAACAACGGATCAACAAATCGAAAGGGTTCATAACAAATGTTGAAGTCAAAGGTTCATATCTCGGTCATATATCATGCATTCATAAGCGGAAGTTCATAATCAAATGTTCTAATCAAGTTCATAATCTTAAATTCAAATCGGATACAAAGAAGATTCAACATACGAGATTCGGACAAAGAGATTCACATAAATGAAGGGATCATAGCAATGGCATAGGAAATCATAATAAGCATAAGAGATATGACAAAGGAAAGAAATCATGAGAAACCTTTACTAAAAAGGTCAGAATATCTGTACCTTAACGCAAATGAGAGGAAAGCAAACGAATGAATGAACACGAAGATACAACGTCGCGTCTCCTTCAACGAATCTACACGGATTATGATTTATTTAATACTCATTAGCTCATTTAAGTTATAACGGATTAATCTCATTAATATTCTTAGAGTTATCAGGATATTCTCATTTTTTTAGTGACGGACGGAATTACCACATTTTAGGTTAATAATCATTAATTAGCCAAACTCATGGTTTATAAATGATAAATGGTAACATAAGGGTTTAATCTAGCCAATATCGTAGATTAGGGTTTATTATGTTATTTTAGCAAAGTTTTAGGGTTACTTTGTGTTAAATGGGTATTAGTATTTATACTCTTGCTGAAATGGAAACCCCGAAATAAAGATTGAATCATTCCTACAACTCTTAACGGATTCAGATTACGAAAATACAAACAAGATAACAATGCGAACAATACTCACGTGACTCGACTCTATTCCTTTCAGTTTCTAACGTGTTACATGGCGTTAACAGTCAAGCACTTATATAGATTCATGATCGTAGGTAGTTCAAATAGTCTCCAAGTTTTACATGATCTTAACTTATAGTCTATTTGGTTCTTCATTTATTGTGGCATGACATATTATTCTATATAACATGTTAGTGTACGTAGTTGAGGTGTAATAGTTAACTCATATCCAAAGAACACCATACTCAACAAAGGAAAAATCATGCTACTCAGTTCATGAACATAACAACCCGAGTCCCTAAATTCCAATTCCCATGCATGCAAGACTAGACGAGTGTAACGAGACCCGAAACAAGTTTAACGAGACACAACAAGTGAGACATCCCACGAATATTAATGATACTAGTTCGGTCCCGGATCTTGTTAAAACATAAGCAGGTGTATGAATACATATGGTAAATTCTTTATTTATTAGACCCATCTTTTATTTATCTCGATAACGGAACACACGCGAACAACAGGTAAACAAGTACACATAAAATAATCACACCCCTCGTTAACTTATACATACGCCTAAGTTTCCTTGCTTTAGCCCTTCATCCAATGTCTTTACAGATTGTATTAAAACTAGCTTGTTTTATTTTGGGTCTACCCGAGAAGGACTAGCCACGAAATCAAAACTCACACCCACACAAGCACCACAATAACGACACATAAAATACTTGAGCAAACCCTAGTCTCGATAGCAGCTTTCATGGGCTTTTCAGGTTCATTAAACGCGCATTATAAGATTAAATCTTAGACATCGAATATAGCTAATGTTATCTGAATATAGTTTAATCAAAAGCGAGATTGAGAATTAGCACAGAGTAGGAGACACAAAATCTTTATGTAAAACACGAAAATTTAAAATCGAATAAAGACTAAAATACCCTTGGAACTAAAAATTATAAAATCGTAAAATATATTTATAACATTTAAAGAAATTAAAAGATTAACTTGCGAATATTTAAAACCTAACTAAAGTATATTACGAATTGATTTGGTGCGACGAAGAGTTAATGTTTCGTGATTTTTGGGTCGTGTTCTTTTGTTTCGAATGAGCCAAGGGCCGAAGCCCATTGGTGTCGTGTGAATGGTGTGACCGGTTGGACCAAACCCAAACCCAACCCAATTACTTTCCTAGTTTAACTCAAATACTACAACTATATATACTATACATAATCATAAGTTTGGAACCCTAGTTATTTTGCTCTCTCTTTTTCTTTTCTCCCTATTCGGCCGAGACTCACACAAACACCTTTGGTGTCGATTTTGCTCAACCAAGTTAAGGTATATTGTTTATTTGTCTTCCTTTAACGTATCTTACACGTATATGTCAAGTTATAATTGTTTAAGTAGCTTTTGTTCTTTTTTCTTTTGTGGCCGAGGGTGTAAAACAAAACCAAGAGAAACCCTAACTCATTTAACCTAGTAAATAATAAGAGACATGTAACGTAAGATGTGATATGGAATCGAGTTATGTTGTGTCGTTTTAATGAGGGCCGAAACATATGAAGTTTGGACCGAACCATGTGTAGTTTTAGAATAATGAGGTGTATAAGCTTAATAACTTGAATATGTGAAGTATTTAGATGAGCTAATACTAGTGTAAACCCTAATAACCGAAACCCTAATTTGAATTGAATTACATATGAGTTTTTGAAGATGCATTAATTAAGTAAAGGTTATGTTAAACATAAACCCTAGTTTTGATATGCTAATTTAGTAAGTTATGCTAAACCCTAATAGAGTAAATGCGTAGTTAATACGAGTAATAAGTAACTTATATGTCACATAAAATCATAAACATGTGCGTTGAAACATAAAAGGAAAAGAGTATTATGTGACGAGTTAGGTTAAGTAATTAGTCATTAAAAGACTAAACATATAGGCACATATACATTAATGAGACATTAAAGAATGAAAACCCTAAACGTTAATAAAAGATATATAAACCCTAATTTACTATATTGATATTAAAACATTTAAGTATGGAAACCTAAAATATTAAAAGACCATTGTGACGATTTGGAATCATTAATAATATATCGACATTAATGTATATAGGTTACGTGAAGAAGTAATTCTTTGCTTCCTGTTTCGACTTTTGATCTTTCGCTTTCGAATAAAATGCGGATATTACGACCTTTTCGATAAAGGTTTCGTATGAAGTTTCTTTTCGTTTTCATATTAGGATTTCCTAAACCTTTGCTATGAACCCTAATGTGTCTATTTGAAATGTTGCTTATCCGAACTGTGATTTTGAATCATAAAACCTTTGATTTTGAACTATCGATATGAAGACTTTGATTTTGAAAACATGATTTAAACATTTGATAAAATATGATCTATATAGGTTATGACATTCTTATTTGATTCGATAGTTGACACCGAGCAAATATATAACTAGTCATGGGGTTCCATGTCCGTATCGATGATGCACCTCGATATGACTCTAGGGCGATAGAGTGATGTTCTGCCACGCCCCTTATTTGTTATTTGTTATGAGCTCGGTTGGTATTATATTACCTATATATGTATGGTAGGCGTATGGATGCATCCTAGATCATTATATGCCATATATTATCCGTTATATGCTATTTGTTATCGATGATTGATCTGCGTGCATGCACGTCTTCATAACTCGGTAGGTCTCCCTACAAATATGTTGCCTTATGTGATTATGATATGTTTCGATATGGCATATGTTACGGGCTTTGAGGTAGTTAAGCTATAAAACTTATTATGATATTCGAATTATCTTTTGAAAGACTATGATTTCACTATCTTTCTTTTTATTTATTTCAGATTCGTTCTTGTTTCGTATTCGTTTTGTTTGTATATCATTCTTTGGGCTTTTGAGCTCGCCGCACTTTTCTTTTCTTCTGGCGGTGTCTAAGCATTGGAGCCGGGTATTGCTTTGGGATGAGTCTTGAGTGGACTTACCTTAGAGTTTTAGCTTTGATATTATGATACCATTTAGACTTATGTTTTAGACATTTCTTTTGGAGTTATTTTCCGCTGGGACCTATGTATTGAAGTCTTTTGATTTGGATTATTTCCATATTATTGTTGAAGATTTCTTTTGGTTTATATGTTTGCTTTGATATGACACCATTACTTGTGATTCCTTTACCCTTGTGGGGTCGGGGCGTTACATTTTAGCATGGTTTAAGTTATGATTTTATGCGGTTTATATGTATAACCGATTCATAGCGAAACCCATAACTAGATTATATACATATATGTCTGGTCACGTTTCATTCGCATGGTTCTTATTCATTTATCCGTATGTTTTACTCACGTATCTCACGAGTTCACGTGTTTTATAAGTTGCATGCACAAGGTTTGAGGCGAAAGGAGTCGTTACCTTAACAACCGCTCGAACAAAGATACAAGCACCATCTCGTCTTGCGTACCGGTCTAACGGAAAGAAAGAAAAGAAAGGCGAAGCTTTTGGTATCGTGACTAGGGTTTAGAAACTAGGGTTTCATTGTGAGACATTGGGGTGGTATATATACTAGTCGACATATGGGTTGATGGTAATCGGTTCAAAAGAAAACAACACCGACCCATGGGCTTGATGGTGTCAGTTCACGATGAAAGAGAGAATGGGCGATAACTTGGGTTTGGCCAAAATTTATATAAGTGTTTTACTATGTTCTTTGTGCTAGACAACGTTAAGTGTTTAAATGTGACTTTTATTTTTTTTGTACCAAATGTGAATTATATATATTATGCACGTTAGTCTTACGATTAGTTATAGGTTAAGTTGAATTTCATTTCTTGGCGTTGCCATATATTTTATGTATTTTAAGACTTTGACTATTTTAAGGGTAAAATAGTCTTTTAACGCGTTTTATATTTTTAGGGTTTCAACTCTTCCTTCTAAAAGAAAATTTAGTCCTCGAAATTGAACAAGACGGAACAAAACAGTAGACAAATCGGATTTCAGAACTTCAAGGAATATATGATGAACGCTAAACTTATCTCGGAACAAAGCAGTTCTTATCGAGAATCTTCAAACTCATACTTTTAGAAATCAAATCTATAATCAAATACTTATAAGATAATCATATACTTATCAAAGTAATGGCGAGAAAACATATGAGATGCGAGAAAGTCAAACAACACTCTAACTTATTTAGATATCTAAAGATGAAACAACATATGCATAGGCAGGCAGAATCCTAACGGTCTTACTAATCGCAAATGCGTGGAGATACAAACTTAGCGAGACATAGCAATCTATAGGTTCACACGGATCATAACGATTTAGGATTCCAAGCGTGCAAAGCTTATATATTGAGTTGTCAATGAGAATCTCGCAAAGAGGTACATAATTAAAATCGAACATGAGGAGCGACAAATAACAGATACAAGTCAAAGTCCATTCACGTATCAACCCCAGGCATTTCCCCAGACGTCATATAACTTCAATAAGTTCAAATTATATGATCTCGGTATTATCACGTTGATCAGGCGTCATAATACTTGCATCACATAACAAGTCCTCATTATCATCATATTAGATCTCGGGTCATGACAAACCACATAACTAATATCGAACAAAAGCGAGATAACATATAGATAACAAGTAACATACCAAAGCGGACGGATACGCATTCATGCGACATATAACACCTTCAAATCAACTTACCATATCACAATGAAAGGAGGCCACTAATTAGCATCAAGCGGTTCCTCATGACTCATTCGATGACTCAAAAGAAAAGTCGAGATATACCGAATGCTAAGCGATAAAACTTCACGATTCAAACCGAGTTACGAGCGAATCAAAGAAACACAATACCGATCGGAATCACTTAATGAATATCAACCCGCCTCAAAGCGCATGACAAGCGAATAGGAGTAACATAAGTCGCGCCCAAATCATATGAAGTAAATGAACCTTCTCACCACCGGTTGAATCTTGTCTCCGTCTTTTGCGTCTTTGGTTGGTCCGTCACGCTTCCTCAATGACAACACGATGCCTCAATGACGGCGATCGGGTGTAACCACGCTTCACGAACCTCTCCACTCGAGGCATTGCGGCAACACGGTTCGGCACCATCATCTTCGGCTCACGGGTAGTCTCCATCCGGCGATCGACAAGCGGATGCGAAGACAAAATAATAAAATTCGATGCGAAAGAGGAGGGCCAACTCGGTGAAGACAAAAGAATATCAAGTCAAATCGAGCAGCGGTCAAAGGAATCGAAAGATATCCGAGCGACGGAAACCTAATGTCTACCCAATCCTCCGCGGTCATAGCCTAAGCTCTATGGGTCCTAAAACCTAGAGCTCGATACCATAAATTGTAACACCCCAATCCGGCAAGGGCAAAGATATCACAATACGGTTTCATATCGAACTTTAAATAATATACAAAAGCGGAAGCCTTTACAAAATAATCAAAAGAAAACATAAATAACTTAATAATCAAAACAAATCTAAGATCTCTATAGTCAAAACTTGCTCTCGGTTCTACTCTCAACCGGATCGGCCATCCCACAAGCTCATCTTGAATGCCTAATACTTGCCGCAGAAAAGAAAAATGCTGGTGAGCTTACAAAGCCGGTGAAGAAGATATAACAAAGCGAAAACTAAACAAAACAAATACGAAATGAAATAAAAAGCGAATAACGAAGTCACAGCGGAATGAGGATAATGAATCGAGGATTCTCGGAAACAGAATACGTAAATCCGGAAGAACAAACAACAAATAAGAACAAACACATAGCATATTGATGACACAAAGCAAGCACATCATAATCAATGTGCAATTAATAGATCGAGCAATTTAAGTACATATAAGTCAAGCGAAATAACGAAAGCTAGCGAGAAAAAACTACTAGAAGTAAACATGTCCTTTAATTTACATTTAACACACTTATCAAATATCGTAACAGCGGAACAATAGCAGTCAAACGTGGCAGTCACACATATAAATAGAAACACATTATGACACTATAACTAATTGAACTAGAAAACATAGCATAGCAATTAGCAAGTTAACAAACCAGACATCATAAATTGAACCATTTCCCCAGATCAAACTTTAGTATAAGCAGAATTTAAACATGGCAGGTCACACATAAACAGAGAGAGATATTAACGGATAATCAAAATTCACGAGATTAACTGAACCATTATACATAAAGAACTTACGGAACATTCAATTACACACTAGCATAAACATCATACAGATCAACGAGATCACATAACAGTAAGACAACATATAATCAGATGACAACAAGTGAATCACATATAAACATATTAGTCATGTTCTAGCATGGCAAATGGTAGTCACATAAACATGTCAAGCATAAACACATTCAATAAACATATAATAATTCAGTATGTAAATGGAAACATTGACAAATCTTGAATCATAAATGAATATCTAACACGAAATAACAGATCTGATTTAGTTATCTACCACGAGCCCGGAACATATCATATCGAGTAACTTTCTTATTCGGAGGGTGACCTCGAATACCTTATATAATATGAGGAGACCTCAATAACAAATGGAGTAGCTAGCTCCCGAATTTGTGAAGGCGCGTGTTGCCACGACATCATTCACCGAGACAAATCATATCGGATAATGGTCGGATCTAGGATGCATCCATCGCCCCAACAGATAGATAGTGGCCATATATTATATAGCGAGCTCATAATCGAGATAACGAAGCGGGACGTGGCGAACATCACTCTCGCCCTAGAGTCATGTCGAGGTGCATCCCGACACGGACATGGAACCCCATACCTAGTGAAATATTGGCTGGTGTCAAACTAACTTAGGTCACAGATTGTCATAAATGACAGATCATAATTCATCACAAAGGTCAACGAGATATATATATCGAGGTTTCATATCATAAAGTCCAAATCGGATATTTCATGGTTCATTAAATGTAAGTTTCGAGATAAACAACGGATCAACAAATCGAGAAGGGTTCATAACAAATGTTCGAAGTCAAAGGTTCATATCTCAGGTCATATATCATGCATTCATAAGCGGAAGTTCATAATCAAATATTCTAATCGAAGTTCATAATCTTAAATTCAAATCGGATCTGACAAGATTCAACATACGAGATTCGTATAAACAGAGATTCACATAAATGAAGGGATCATAGCAATGGCATAGGAAATCCTAATAAGCATAAGAGATATGACAAAGGAAAGAAATCATGAAAACCTTTACTAAAAAGGTCGAATATCGTATTTAACGCAATGAGAGGAAAGCAAACGAATGAATGAACACGAAGATACAACGTCGTCTCCTTCATGAATCTACACGGATTATGATTTATTTAATACTCATTAGCTCATTTAAGTTATAATGGATTAATCTCATTAATATTCTTAGAGTTATCAGGATATTCTCATTTTTTTAGTGACGGACGGAATTACCACATTTTAGGTTAATAATCATTAATTAGCCAAACTCATGGTTTATAAATGATAAATGGTAACATAAGGGTTTAATCTAGCCAATATCGTAGATTAGGGTTTATTATGTTATTTTAGCAAAGTTTTAGGGTTACTTTGTGTTAAATGGGTATTAGTATTTATACTCTTCTTGAAATGGAAACCCGAAATAAAGATTGAATCATTCCTACAACTCTTAGCAGATTGAGACAAAAATACAAACAAGATAACAATGCGAACAATACCACGTGACTCGACTCTATTCCTTTCGTTTCCTAACGTGTTACATGGCGTTAATAAATCAAGCACTTATATAGATTCATGATCGAGGTAGTTCAAATAGTCTCCAAGTTTTACATGATCTTAACTTATAGTCTATTTGGTTCTTCATTTATTGTGGCATGACATATTATTCTATATAACATGTTAGTGTCGTGAGTTGAGGTGTAATAGTTAACTCATATCCAAAGAACACCATACTCAACAAAGGAAAAATCATGCTACTCAGTTCATGAACATAACAACCCGAGTCCCTAAATTCCAATTCCCATGCATGCAAGACTAGACGAGTGTAACGAGACCCGGAACAAGTTTAACGAGACACAACAAGTGAGACATCCCACGAATATTAATGATACTAGTTTGGTCCCGGATCTTGTTAAAACATAAGCAGGTGTATGAATACATATGGAAAATTCTTTATTTTATTAGACCCATCTTTTATTTATCTCGACAACGGAACACACGCGAACAACAGGTAAACAAGTACACATAAAATAATCACACCCCTCGTTAACTTATACATACGCCTAAGTTTCCTTGCTTTAGCCCTTCATCCAATGTCTTTACAGATTGTATTAAAACTAGCTTGTTTTATTTTGGGTCTACCCGAGAAGGACTAGCCACGAAATCAAAACTCACACCCACACAAGCACCACAATAACGACACATAAAATACTTGAGCAAACCCTAGTCTCGATAGCAGCTTTCATGGGCTTTTCAGGTTCATTAAACGCGCATTATAAGATTAAATCTTAGACATCGAATATAGCTAATGTTATACGAATATAGGTTAATCAAAACTAAGATTAGGGGTCGCACAAGAGTAGGAGACACAAAATCTTTTAGCATGGTTTAAGTTATGATTTTATGCGAGTTTATATGTATAACCGATTCATAAGCAGAAATCCCATAACTAGATTATATACATATATAATACGGTTACGTTTCATTCGCATGGTTCTTATTCATTTATCCGTATGTTTTACCACGATCTCAGTGTTCACGTGTTTTATAAGTTGCATGCACAAGGTTTGAGACGAAAGGGAGTCGTTACCTTAACAACCGCTTCGAACAAAGACACCAAGCACCACCTCGTCTTGCGGTGCGATCAACGGAAAGAAAGAAAAGAAAGGTCAAGCTTTTGGTATCGTGACTCGGGTTTAGAAACTAGGGTTTCATTGTGAGACATTGGGTGGTATATATACTAGTCGACATATGGGTTGATGGTAATCGGTTCAAAAGAAAACAACACCGACCCATGGGCTTTGATGGTAATCAGTTCACGAGAAGAGAGCATGGGCGATAACTTGGTTTGGCGAAATTTATATAAGTGTTTTACTATGTTTTTGTGCTAGACAACGTTAAGTGTTTAAATGTGACTTTTATTATTTTTTTTGTACCAAATGTCGAATTATATATATTATGCACGTTAGTCTTTACGATTAGCTATAGGTTAAGTTGAATTTCATTTACTGAGCGTTGCCATATATTTTACGTATTTTAAGACTTTGACTATTTTAAGGGTAAAATAGTCTTTTAACGCGTTTTATATTTTTAGGGTTTTAC
The DNA here is from genome assembly GCA_022545495.1 of Chrysanthemum lavandulifolium. Lineage (NCBI taxonomy): Eukaryota > Viridiplantae > Streptophyta > Magnoliopsida > Asterales > Asteraceae > Chrysanthemum > Chrysanthemum lavandulifolium. The sequence continues at coordinate 156,435,743 of CM040240.1, forward strand.
AAAGATTATGTCAATGGGAACATCGAAATCAGGGGTTTACTATGGAAGGCCTCGGTCACAACTGTTTTCGAGGGTCGGCTTTTGTGATGGAGATTTGGAGGTTGCTTTCCGGAGAAAACTTGTTTCATTCGTGATCTACAAGGAAATGACCTTATGTCCGCTCGCGTAATTCTAGTCTCTACACTATCTCTATGCAAGACATGGTTGCTTCATCTCCCATCCGATTACTTTCAAAGGCAACATCAACAAAATCCTAGCTATGGCACCGCGTCTCTCACATCTAAACTTTCAAACCATTACCAACCTTGCTCGACACAAACTTGTTGAAGGTCTCCCACGATTCCAATATTCAAAAGATCACCTTTGCTCACTTGTGAACAAGGAAAAAGCACTCATGCTCATTTTCCTTCAAAGGTGGAACACGCCTCAAAGATGTGCTTCATCTTCTTCACATGGATTTGTGTGGCCCAATGCGCGTGCAAACGATCAATGGCAAATGCTACATCTTAGTAATTGTTGATGACTACTCACGATGGACTTGGGTCTACTTTCAAGCAAAGACCAAGCTCCACAAATGATCATCACCTTTCACGAAAATTCAAGTTCACTCCGAACTCCGTCCGCCAAATAAGAGCAGACAAAGGAACCGAATTTGTTAACCAAACCCTTCGTGAATTTTATGAGAAAGTGAATTCAACATCAAACATCTATTTCACGTACACCGAACAAAACGGAGTTGTTGAAGAGCGAACCGAACGTTAGTGGAAGCGCAAGAACAATGATAATCAATGCTAAACTTCCAGATTACTTGTGGCGGGCGGTCATATCATCGCATGATATACTAAAATCGTTCTATGATCACAAATGCCACAACAAAACACCTTTCGAGCTTGTCCACAACCATAAACCGAATCTCAAACACTTTCATGTATTTGGATCCCTTTGCTATCCGAATAATGATCGTGATGATTTTGGAAAGCTCAAAGCCAAAGCCGACATTGGAGTCTTTATTGGATATTGTGAGAATTCTAAAGGTTACCGGATCCGAATCGCCGTATAAAGCGTGTAATGGAAATGATTCATGCTCATTTTGATGAACTCACGGAAATAGCCACGAGTACAACAAACTTAGAACCCGGACACAACCGTTTAAACTTCCTCAACCCCTATCATCACCGAACAAAGCCCCACCTAATTAGTCAACAAATGGAAAGGTTATTTGCTCCTCATTCGATGACGATATTGATGAACGTGCTCTGTGGTGTATCCAAGCTCACCGCTCAACTCGATAATATTCTTATACCGACACACTGCTACAACAACCATCGTTGAAGATGCACCTACACCGATTGACTCCAACACAATAGTTGAACAAACCGCTTCTAACAATGATGAACCGGTGATGATATTTCAATGAAATACCCCACCGCAGATTTTGATCCAAATGTTCTTAACCCGCTTGCTCATGACACTGCGCACCGATGTCGCGAATCATCAACAAACCATTTGAATCTCGAATCTGCACAATGTATACCAACATCAACCCTCTACACATCGATGGACAAAGACCATCCTCCGGAAAATATTATTGGCAACCCTAATCAACCCGTCGTTACGAGACAACGTCTTCACACAAATGGTGAACATTGCATTTATGCACTCACCGTCCGCCAATCGAGCCTAAAACATTAAAGACGCAATGACAAAAGACAACCGGATTGAATCCATGCAAGAAGAACTCAACCAATTCAAACGTCTTGAAGTATGGGAATCGGTTGAAAGACCAACAGGGTCTACGTCATTGGTCTCAAATGGATTTGGAAAACAAATTGGATCTGTGAAGGGAACGTCATCCAAACAAGTCACGTCTAGTTGCTAAGGGTTATCGTCGGGAAGAGGAATAGACTTTGAAGAATATTTTGCTCCGGTTGCTCGTCTTGAGGTCGTTCGGATATTTCGCGTTCGCGGCTCATATGAATATGACGGTCTTCGGATGGATGTCAAAGCTGCGTTTCTCAACGGACAACCGAAAAGAAACGGTTTATGTCGACCAACCGAAGGATTCGTTGATCCGAGTTCCCGAACCATGTCTACAAACTGAACAAAGCTCTTTATGGTCTCAAACAAGCCCCTCGGGCATGGTACGATAAGCTATCATCTTTCCTCATTGCTAATAATTTCACCAAAGGTTCGGTTGACCCAACTCTTTTATACAATATCACGGGGCACATATCTTAATTGATCAAATTAACGTGGATGACATCATTTTGGGTCTACATAAAAAGTTTTCAATCGCTTTTGCAAAACTAATGAAGAAATTTTGAAATGTCCATGATGGGTGAACTTCGTTCTTTCTAGGATTACAAGTTCATCAATCACCCGTGGTATTTTCTTGAGTCGATCCAAATATGCCCTTGAATTGTTAAACAAATTTGGAATGAAAACACATGATACTTATGCACACCAATGACTCATACCAAGAAGCTGAGACGACGATTTACATGGAAATTAGTAGACCCTACCAAATACAAGTATTATTGGGTCTCATGTATCTAACCGCTAGCGAGGCATGATATTGTCTTTTGCCGTTTATCTATGCTCCCGTTGTCGATCGCGACTAAGCTGAAACCCACCTCTCGAGGATAAAAGAATCTCGATACATCAAGGGAACCATTAACTTGGGATCCGGTATCCGAAGGATTACGGTTTTGAACTAATCGCTTTTTGAGATGACGACCACGCAGGATGCTTAGACTCGAGGAAAAGTACTTCAGAGCTCTACAATTTCTTGGTGATAAAGCGGTGTCTTGGCAATCAAAGAAGCGAGGATTGTACATATTGTCATCAACCAAGCGAATATGTAGCCATGTCCGCGTGTTGTGCTCAAGTCATCCGGATGAGAACACAACTCAAAGACTATGGTTACGTGTTTGATGAATCCGATGTCTTTGTGACAATCGGTGCCATTGCGATCTCGCAACTCGGTCCAAAGACTCAAAATCAAAGCACATCGATCCGTTATCATTTCATCAAGGACCACGTGGAGCAGTGCCGTTGAATTATACTTTATGGAGTGCAGAATCACCAATTGGCGGATCTACTCACCAAAGCCTTGCCTCCCGCTAGGTTTAATGAGTTGGTCCACGGATTGGTATGAGGTGTTTTACTCAAGAGGAATTGGATGACCTCTTAAAGCAGTCTTAAAACTGTCAAACACCAAAATCTCTTTTGTAAATAATTTTCAAAACAAAATACAAAAATATAAAACACGATAAAACAACAAAAATATTCTTCTAATCTAATTTTCTTTCAACATGGCAAGTACATTTCTTCCGTCAACACCATAATCTTTCAAAATTCAGTATTTTTCGATCAAGTGTTGAGGGGAGAAAATAATCATAGCTGTTTCAAAATAACTTTGTACTTGTATGTTATCCTATCCGGTTGTTTCTTTTATCAATGGTGGTAAACTTTACGGTTAAATGACACTCCTCGGACTAAAATTAATAACCTTTCAATATTTATTAAGTCGAGGGAGAGTGTCGTCAAGTTTCTTTCTTAAAATCTTTGTTTGGTAACCAAAATGGAAGTTAAAAGGCTTTGTTTGAAAAAGAAAAAGGTGGAGGGACCAAAGCATCAAAATGTTAAAGTTATTTTAATAAAACACTCTCCACCTAACTTTTCACATCACATTTAATACTTTCAACTAAAAGATCCTACGCCTAAGAATCAATTGACCAATCCGTGCTTTTGATCATCATTTTGTAAGTGATTTAATGTTTCTAACATGTTTTTAAGCAATGGTTTTGATTTTCAAATGAATCCAACGGTCAAATCTACTTATAATCTTGATTTTGTGTTCTTTGCATATGCGTATGATCACATGATCAAGATTGTGTGTTTATGGTTAAAAGATAGTGTCAAAATGTTTTAATACTTCAATGATATCGTTTTTAATCATCAAAACTCGCCCGAGCTTCGAATTGAATGATTTATGAAATTAGGGTTTATGCGTGGTTTTGGGTATTTTCAAATGTGAAGGTTACGGTCAAAAGATTGTTGTGTGATGTTTATATCATGTTGAATTAAAGATTTCCGGGCTCTATAACCACCCGTAAACACTAATTAATTCGAATTAGGAATTAGGGTTTAAAGTTCTAAAGCTTGGGTATTTTTGATTCATCACGAAATGGATGTTAAAACTTGGGTATTAGATTCTTATAACATCTAAGACCTTGCATAATTAGTTTGGTGCAATTTCCATGGCTAGAAATTTTAGCATAACTTTTGAAACTAGGGTTTTGAGGTTACTCGTAAGGTTTTCTTCGCATAAATGATTAACAAGCTTTCATGCCATGATTTGATTTTAGAATGAATATATGTGTTAAAATTGATGATATGATGGTTTTATTTCAGGCTTGCTACGCATAAAATTTAGAATCAAGGTTGATTGTTACTCTACGCATAAGGATTACCTTACGTGTGGCGATTATGCGTAAGAGAAATCTCGCGTAACTACTACGCATAAGGTTCTACAATGGGACTCGCATATCCCGTGAAGGATATGCGTAAATAATGACTCTACGCATAAGGTCTACTCTTACGAGTAAGCCTTACGCGTAAGATCTTTATCGCCTGCGCGTAAGCCCTACGCTTAAGGTCCCCTTTCCCACGCATAACTTTTCTTACGCGTAAGTTAGGATCTACGCGTAGCTTTCATCTACGCGTATATCATTTACCACGCTTAACTTTGCCAAATCTCGCCTAAGCCTTGATTGACCTTCATTATGAATTGTTACGTGTACAAACTTGTAAATAAACAAATCATATCGTCACGAAACCAATAATGTCACTAATAAACTTAAACTTTTGATATGTTGTGAACTATAAGTGATAACATAATCTTTAAAAATTAAAGTTAACTAACTCACGAAACTTTTCACAACGGCGTTATTGGACTATTGGACAAACAAGTGACTTAGGACTCGTAACAATCATTGACCTTTGTACATTCAATAACTAGACAATAAAACCCTCATTGACTAACATTATGTATTTCGATATGTTGGTTCTTTTGGCTAATGTTATTTTAGATCAAGACATGGTGCTCAAATGAATGTGGATGCACCGAAGTTCTCACAATTGCTAACATCTTCCCTGATGGCTATCCTAGAAAGATTGGAAAGAACAACCTTAGGGTTGACTTTGAAACCCTCACTTGCTCGGAATCTTCTTGTCTCATTGTTGTGGATATTCTAAGGAATCATCCCTACCGAACATGCTCTCACACTCTGCTCTTGTGCAGGAAATCTACATTCAACAATTACGAATTCTATGCGAGGATCACGAGTCAAAGTGCGATGATGGTGACAATTAATCACAAACAAGTCACCATCACTCATGTGACTTACAGGGTGTTCTTCTCATTCACAAATCGAGCCAAGCGACTTCTTTGCTACACCTCTTGAAGAGGCAGTTACGCAATTTCTTCTTGACATTGGCTATGATGAAGCTTGAGGGTTGTTACTAAGCATTCTCACGTGGAGCTTAAGAACATTCCTCAACCGTGGAGAACCCTCTACATCATCATTACCAAGTCTTTTTACAGTCGTGACGGTGGTTATGAGCATCCAAAGCTCATGGAGCTGCAAATATTTGGTCTTTGATCAATAAGAAGGACATCGAAATCGAAGCAGCGATATGGGAGGACATGATGCTATTTCACAAGAAGCTTGGCTCAAAGATTCCCTATGTCGATACACAAAGCTTTTGATCAGAGAGCACTTGGGCTTAATCACGATATCCCCATGAGGCTCAATGACCCCGACAATCACGACTTGTTGTCCGAACCTATCCTTTCTATCGAATCAAGGAATCGACAACTAAGAAGCGGTGCCGTCTTTTGATCACCTTCTATCTAAAGAACTCAAGAAGCTTGAAGCGTACAAAAGGTATCTAGTAGCGTAAAGGAAGGCAAAGTTGGTCATCTTGATGACAAGTCTTACGGGAACACCTATAAGGAGAACCGGAAGAGGAAGTCTTGGAAGTGCGATAAGTTACGAAAGTTATAGGAAGCTTCCCAAGGAATCCTCCTCGTAAAAGGATTGTTCCCGTAAAGGAAGTGAACCTATTCCACACCGAACCGCAAAGAAATCTTGTGGGCGAAAGCTCGAAGGTCTTGAATCGGAAGAAGAGATTACATACTGCGAAGCGCAAGGATGACACTCCATTAGTACCGAAACCTCCTAGTCCTCCGGTGATCTAGGCAAAGGGAAGACTCTTGTACTTGTACCATATGATCAAAAAGCTCGAGAAAGTGATGAAGAGCAGCTGGATAAATCCTACGGGAAGAAGTTTAAATTAGTTAGACACCTTCAAAAACTAAAGAATTTGAACAAGAACAAATGGGTGGCCCGGAGGATCAAGTGGTGTTGTCCACTCTTCACCGGATCACGATCACGGTTAATCAACCCGATAAGGGATCGGTGCCACCACTCTTGTGCAACAACAAAAGCTTGTGGAGGATACTATCGAATATGAGTTTGAGAAACACAGGCGAGAAGTCGAGAAAGATAAAGATCTTGATTATGACAAGTCGCTCGAAAGTCCTACACATACGGAAGGAAACTTGAACCGCCTAAGGACCCCGAGTCTCCTCATGTCTCTTCCTCATCGGACTCATCATCTCACTCTTCCCAACCACCATCAAAGAAATCAACCAAATCAACATCCAAATCGTGAAGAAACCACCTCGATCTTGGATTTCTCATACTCATGAAAGAATTGTGAAATTTGTCCAACAAGTCGGAAGAAGGACATGCTCTGAAAAGCGAATTGGTTTCTTGACCAAATCTGATGCTTAAATGATGAGAATGACAAGATGCAGAAAGAAAGGAATTCGTTCAGAGTTCATGAAAAATCATCGTCAAGAGGAGGCCGAGCGAAATGATCGAAGGTTACACTAACAAGTATCTTACGGATATCGTTCCTAAAGTCACAAAGGAAATGTTTACAGACAACTATATCCGAATCTTATGCGAGATAGCCAAGCAAACTATAAGATCAACACCTTCACAATCAATCCATCGATCTCGTAGTTTTCGGATAATGAATCAATCCATCGATCCTGTAGTTTTCTCGGATAATGAATTGGTACCAACTCAAAGAAGCATGTAGATTGTGACAACTCGCAATTCGGTCATTTCTCGAAATAATTCATGCCTTACAATTTCAACATTTATCGTAAACTTGGTTTACGTGTTTCAAATTCGCGTAACCTTAAAGGTTTAGCGGCGAATTCATGATTATATCATCACGAACATTTCATATGGACTAAGATTAGTCTACATTTCATTGACATCATTTGCATCGCGTTAGTTCATTCACGACATTGCATTTCACCTTTAACGCGTAAATATTATATTAAATAAACGTTATCGCGTGAGTTATTATTTTGAACATTTAATCCATTACTTCCAAAAATGATCCCGGTATATTTTATACTTACATTTAGTTGATAAAACTATATTTTGAGTTTACCTAGTGTTCTAAATTTATTTTGTATATATATCGTTAAATTTTATACTACGACGTTTTTCTTAAAAACTACACGATTATTTTATATCACTCAAATTTCACAAGGAATGTATTTTACAATTTTATTATCTCATTACATTCTATTTTGATCTACTGAAAACTTACTTGTACCAAAGTTACATTTAACTACAACTTTTACTTATACAGTTTTTTAAATATCTACACAATTATATACAAGTTTAAACTAAAAAAAAAAAATATCATAATGTGAAACACAATCCCCATATCCGCCATGGGGGATGTACTAGTTAGTGTTATTTTCTTAAATTTCTTTGATTATATAAACTTGTACATTACCAAAGTCTTCATCTATTCATTTCATTTATCACCAATAATTCAAGACAAGTTAAAAGTCTTTCTATCTTTGGGTTCTTCATCTACAAACGGTTCTACATCAAGAGGACTCAAAGGGATCACAAAACTTTTTACAAGTGCTTAGCATAAACAATCTAGTTAATACTCTTTGCAAGGTTTTGAAATACAAACCAAGAGTGTTTAGGTTTAACCTTGTTCTTTGCACCTCATCATAATAACTAGTAAGCATGTTTCTTTCATTTTCATGTTTTCATTATCATCTCATATCTTTTTTTTTGGTACAAACATGCAAGACATATGTGATTTATACCATTTTACATGATTTTAGAGTATATATATATATATCTAGTCATCCTATAATTATTCCCTTGGTATTCATTGGTCTTGATGGTGATTAGGAACCCATGACACCCTAAGAAGGTGTATGGTAGGATTAGATTAGCTTTGGAGTTGATTTGAAGGGATTAGAATAGGTTTTGTCCGAGAAAAACTATTTTCGATAACTATAAAAGTGGTCTGTCCTTGTTTTGGTTTTCTGGAAAATCCGACTGTAGGCACGACTTTTTGGCCTTGATATTTAGAAAATATACTTTAAAAGCGAATCCGTGGCGCTTGAGCGGAATAAAGCGGAGTTATAACGAAGAAGTTATGGATTTTACAAGTTTGGCGACGAAATATATTATTTTCGAAATTTCAGCATACTATTTTACACTATTCGGTTCAAAAGCAGCCTTAAGCTTCACAAATTATTTCGACTTATCAAAAATATATTAGTATACTTTGATACGAAGCTAAGGACGTATTATCGTAGAAAGCGGATTTGAAGCGACAAAGATATGCACGTTTTCATAAAATTGCCGTAACTATTATTTTACGAAAAACTATATTATTTTTACGATACAAGTGTTCTGTGGTGAATCGACCATGTTTGAGGCTGTTTTTATCAATGATGTGGAACTTGTTGGAGCGAAATGTCTTCTAATAAAATCAAGACACGGGCATATTTTTCAAACCAATCGACCGTTTGTATAGTGGAGTTTTAATAAATTAATTACGGTTGCTCAAACTTGGCCGAAACTCACTTTTTACACAACAATTAAACAAAATCACCATCTTTAACCCTTATTATCTTTATGTTCGAGACCTTTATGTCAAAAACTCCTGAACTGAAACTTCTAGGTTTCGATACAAACTTTCCAAAACCGTCGAGTTCGTTCTCTAACGTGCGACGTACACCATTTTACGACTAGTTTTCCAAAGCCATTTTTGTTAATTTCATGAAATTTCCGACGACATTGTTTTGCGACGAAAAGTGCTAATTTCATCATAAATCATTATAAAACCATTGTAGGATGACATTTTGACGTAAATACTTGTAAAGTGATTTTTGAATGGTCAAGACGTCAAAAGAGTATTTTCGACGATAAGTATTATTTTCAAAACTCGCAAATGTAATAAATAACATACGAAATGCGTGCATAACGTTACATCATAACTCATTACGTATCATATCATTCATAATAGGTCCTTTCGAGATTCACGCTACATTTCGGTGTATCCACTTTTGCCATCGCATTATTGTCAAGTGAGTCATAGCCCTTTTACTCGTTTTAATTATTTATGAAACTCTTTGGGGAGATGCATGCTCAATAATGTTTATTACATTCATGACTATTTGCAAATTATATGTTTATCCATTGCTTGAATGTTTAGTCATGCAAAATATGATATTACCATCGTAGTATTTCCATAGTGTATTCATTAATGATGGTCTTGGTATATTCATTGTGATGGTCTTGGTATATTCATTGGATGATGGTCTTGGTATATTCATTGGGTGATGGTCTTGGTATATTCATTGGATGATAGTCTTGGTACATTCATTTCGATGGTCTTGGTATAATCATTGCACTAATGGTCATGGAACAATTTGAAGCCGTGCGAATTAGGTGTTATATTAAGTAACTATGGATACATTAAGTTAGGCACTATTTTGTGAATCGTTTGAGCATTTGGGCTTGAACATAAACTATATTACACTTTGGCAATGGGTTGTGAATACACGGGTTGCAAGTTTTGTATGACAGAACTTGGTCGGGTGGATTACAATGCCTACTTGCATAAACGTTTTTGAAAGGCTTTACATTTCAATACAAACTGATGAACTCACCAACCTTTGTGTTGACACTTTTAGCATGTTTTTATCTCGGTATCTAAGGCATACTCATCATGGCATGGTTAAGGAACCACCTTTTGAGTCGCGCGGTCGACTTACATCATTGTACATTATAGCACTTTCTTTCAAAACCATCGTTTGGACTTGTAATATATTTATATTTCCGCAAACTTTGTAAACTTTGGGACCTATGTTGTAACTCGATTATTTTATTAAATCAAGCGATGTATTTTCCAAACGACACTTTAGGTCGTTCAATATAGCTTCAATGATTGTGATGCTATGACGGTCAATCCCGTGAATTCCATTCCGCGCAAAGCAGGTAATTTGGGGTGTGACAGATTGGCATCGAGCTTGATTATAGAGAACTAGGTTGCATCATTGACCTAGACTATAACTACATCATCATAGCATCTCATCATTTCATCATAAGTGCATGTTCACTTTACATGCGGTTTATTTGCACATTTTCGAGTTATTTACTTTCATTTCATATCGATTGTCACATGGATGCCTTTAAATGCCTATTCCATTATTCTTTCTTCATACTATAATGTGGAGAATTCCTTGTCAGTCCCTATCACAATTTTCACATCAATTAACTCATCACCGATAACGTCGAATGCCGAGATAAACCTTTAAATAGGGCGAAGTCACTCTTACTCCTTTATTTAACCACTAACATGTCGAGTTACACGTTATTCACACATTAAGTCACTAAACCATCATACCTTGGAGCACTTACAACATCTCATAACCCATTTCTTAGGAAACCGTCGATCATTTTGAAAGATAACCTCAAACTTATCATTCTTATCACATTTCTTTGGAGCGTTTATTATTAACATCGGATTTTGCTACGTCTCACATTTCCTCTTGTTTTGAAGAAGATATGGCACGAAGAAAGCTACATTTGAAATGACACAAACGGCTATTCAAAAGTTGGTAAGGATAGTGTAGCGAGGCATTAAGGATTGAAAGGAAGCGGTGGCTGCTGCCTTTAGAGCCGTGTTCTTTGCTAAAGCCGCAAAACTTCTTCTTCATCTTGGAAATCGAGGAGGGTCCGGGGTTAAAAGTCGTTTTTATAAGGATTTCAAAGTGGAGATCCCACCAAGTTTAAAGGGATGAAGGAGCCTTTGCCATGGTTAGATGGTTCGAGAAATTGGAGTCCGTGTTTTGTTATGTAATTGCCGGATGATAGTAAGGTCAAGTTTGCAACAAGTACACTACTTGATGGAGCGTTGTCGTGGTGGAACTCATATGCTCAACCGATGGGAATGGAGAATGCTTTCAAGCTTACTTGGGAGCAATTCAAGGGTTTGGTAACTAAGTTTTGTCCTCGAACGGAAGTCAAAAGTTGGAGACCAGTTCTATGAACTAGTAACTATTGGGTACGATATTGACACTTACATTCGGAGGTTCCAAGAATTGGCGCGTTATGCCCGTCCATGGTTTACGATAATGAGAAGTTGCTAGAGGCTTTCATTGGGGGACTTCCGAGGTGATTCAAGGAGATGTGACTTCGTTTGATCCACAAACAATCGAGGAAGCTATTAGGGTGACTCAAAAGCTCATGGCCCGGTAGTGAAGAAAGGTAAGTACACCAACACCAACCAAAACAACAACAACCCCAACACCAACTACAACAATGACCAAAACAACAACAACGACGATAACCAACTCAACAACAACAAAAGGAAATGGGAAAGCGACCAAGGAGGTTACAACAACAACCAAAACCGTAACACTAACCATCATCAATCAACAGAAAAGAAGGCAAAAGCGCAATGGTATATGTCTTTGCACCAATGAGAGGTAGAGGTATATTTGGAACCTACCCACTATGTAATCGATGTAAGTATCATCACACGGGTCTTTGTCACGCTAAGTGCTACAAGTGTCAACAAGCGGGACACCTAGCGAGGATTGTAAAGGCAAAGCCATGGTTACATATTACGGATCACGGGGAGCAAGGACACTATCGGAATCAATGTCCTCAAAACCAAGGTCAACAAGTTGAAGGTGCTCATGGGAATGCATACATGTTAGGAGGAGGAGAAGCTCGTCAAGGTATCAATGACGCGGAAGACTGAAGAAGTTCGGAAACTAACAGTCTTAATTTTCCTTATGTACTATGTTGTACCAAGTTTATGTCTTTCATCGTATCCGAAACTTTATAACTTAAAGATGTACTACTTTTGCTAAACCACTCGTTGTAAAATATTCTCATCTATCATACTTATTTTCTTTCCGATTTGTTATTACTTTCGAGAATTTTACTTCTTTTTACTTTATCGACCATTTTAACGACACGGTTTAAATCCTTGTAAGCATTGAGAGTTATAACAACTAAACCGAACATCACATCATCGTTCCTTAATTATACATAGCCTAGCTAACTATGTCTAATGCGGAGGGATCATGTTATATTGGGGCGGTTATTTATAAATCTTAGTGCAAGCAAAATCTTCATATGTTCAAACTCAAAGTGTTACTTATGAGAGATTCATCCGATATTTTCTTTACTACGATGTTTTATACGCTCTCAATCATCGATAACCGTAACGACACTTCTCCATGTCTTTTCTCCTCGTTATTCATTACAAACTCAAAGATTCGATAGACTAACGAGCTGAATTCGAGGGATTGAATTCCTTTTTAGTTAGGCGAATGTGACAACTCGCAATTCGGGTCATTTCTCGAAATAATTCATGCCTTACAATTTCAACATTTATCGTAAACTTGGTTTACGTGTTTCAAATTCGCGTAACCTTAAAGGTTTAGCGGCGAATTCATGATTATATCATTACGAACATTTCATATGGACTAAGATTAGTCTACATTTCATTGACATCATTTGCATCGCGTTAGTTCATTCACGACATTGCATTTCACCTTTAACGCGTAAATATTATATTAAATAAACGTTATTGCGTGAGTTATTATTTTGAACATTTAATCCATTACTTCCAAAAATGATCCGGTATATTTTTATACTTACATTTAGTTGATAAAACTATATTTTGAGTTTACCTAGTGTTCTAAATTTATTTTGTATATATATCGTTAAATTTATATAATTCTGACGTTTTTCTTAAAACTACACGAAAATTATTATATCACTCAAATTTCACAAGGAATGTATTTTTACAATTTTATTATCTCATTACATTCTATTTTGATCTATTAAAACTTACTTGTACCAAACGTTACATTTAACTACACCCTTTTGCTTATACATTTTTATTAAATATCTACACAATTATATACAAGTTTAAATAGAAAATTAAATATATATATACCATGTGATTTACAATCCCCATATCCGACATGGGGGGATGACTGTACTAGTTCAGTGTTATTTCTTTCTTTTCTAGTATATATACTTGTACATTACCTAAAGTCTTCATCTATTCATTTCATTTATCACCAATAATTCAAGACAAGTTAAAAGTCTTTCTATCTTTGGGTTCTTCATCCAAACGGTTCTACATCAAGAGCTCTCAAAGGGATCACAAAACTTTTTCTCAAGTGCAAGCATAAACAATCTAGTTAATACTCTTTATTAGGTTTTGAAATACAAACCAAGAGTGTTTAGGTTTAACCTTGTTCTTTGCACCTCATCATAATAACTAGTAAGCATGTTTCTTTCATTTTCATTTTTCTTATCATCTCATATGTATCTTTTCATTTTTGGTACAAACATGCAAGACATATGTGATTTATACCATTTTAACTTTGATTTTAGAGTTTATATATATATCTAGTCATCCTATAATTATCCCCTGGTATTCATTGGTCTTGATGGTGATTAGGAACCCATGACACCCTAAGAAGGTGTATGGTAGGATTAGATTAGCTTTGGAGTTGATTTGAAGGGATTAGAATAGGTTTTGTCCGAGAAAAACTATTTTCGATAACTATAAAAGTGTTCTGTCCTTGTTTTGATTTTCTGGAAAATCCGATTGTAGGCACGACATTTTGGCCTTGATATTTAGAAAATATACTTTAAAAGCGAATCCGTGGCGCTTGGACGGATAAAAGCGGAGTTAAAACGAAGAAGTTATGGATTTTACAAGTTTGGCGACGAAATATATTACTTTTCGAAATTTCACATACTATTTTTACACTATTCGAGTTAAAGCGAGCCTTAAGCTTCACAAATTATTTTGACTTATAAAAATATATTAGTATACTTTGATACGAAGCTAAGGACGTATTATACGTGAAAGCAGTTTGAAAGCGACAAAGATATGCACGTTTTCATAAAATTGCCGTAACTATTATTTTACGAAAAACTATATTATTTTTACGATACAAGTGTTACGGTAGCTGAATCGACCATGTTTGAGGCTGTTTTTATCAATGATGTGGAACTTGTTGGAACGAAATGTCTTCTAATAAAATCAAGATCACCGAGCATATTTTTCAAACCAATCGACCGTTTGTATAGTGGAGTTTTAATAAATTAATTACGGTTGCTCAAACTTGGCCGAAACTCACTTTTTACACAACAATTAAACAAAATCACCATCTTTAACCCTTATTATCTTTATGTTCGAGACCTTTATGTCAAAAACTCTGAACTGAAACTTCTAGATATTGATACAAACTTTCCAAAACCGTCGAGTTCGTTTCCTAACGTCGACGTACACCATTCGACTAGTTTTCCAAAGCCATTTTGTTAATTTCATGAAATTTCCGGCGACATTGTTTTGCGACGAAAAGTGCTAATTTCATCATAAATCATTATAAAACCATTGTAGGATGACATTTTGGCGTAAATACTTGTAAAGTGATTTTGAATGGTCAAGGCGTCAAAGAGTATTTTCGACGATAAGTATTATTTTCAAAACTCGCAAATGGTATAAATAACATACGAAATGCATGCATAACGTTACATCATAACTCATTACGTATCATATCATTCATAATAGGTCACTTTCGAGTATCACACTACATTTCGGTGTATCACTCTTGCCATCGCATTATTGTCAAGTGAGTCATAGCCCCTTTTACAAGTTTTAATTATTATGAAACTCTTTGGGGAGATGCATGCTCATAATGTTTATTACATTCATGACTATTTGCAAATTATATGTTTACAAATTGAATGTTTAGTCATGCAACGTTGCGATATTACCATCGTAGTATTTCCATAGTGTATGAGCCGTTGATGGTCTTGGTATATTCATTGTGATGGTCTTGGTATATTCATTGGATGATGGTCTTGGTATATTCATTCCGATGGTCTTGGTACATTCATTCCCGATGGTCTTGGTATAATCATTGCACTAATGGTCATGGAACAATTTGAAACCATCTGAATTAGGTGTTATATTAAGTAACTATGGATACATTAATTAGGCACTATTTTGTGAATTAGTTTGACGATTTGGGCTTGAACATAAACTATATTACACTTTGGCAATGGGTTGTGAATGCACAGGTTGCAAGTTTTGTACGTGAACTTGGTCATGGTGGATTCTATGCCTTGTGCAGTCGATTTTTGAAAGGCTTTACATTTCAATACAAACTCTATGAACTCACTCAACCTTTGTGTTGACACTTTTAGCATGTTTTTATCTCGGTATCTAAGGCATACTCATCATGGCATGGTTAAGGAACCACCTTTTGAGTCATGGCGTCGACTTACATCATTGTACATTATAGCACTTTCTTTCAAAACCATCGTTTGGACTTGTAATATATTTATATTTCCGCAAACTTTGTAAACTTTTGGGACCTATGTTGTAACTCGATTATTTTATTAAATCAAGCGATGTATTTTCCAAACGACACTTTAGGTCGTTCAATATAACTGTGATTGTGATGCTATGACAATCAATCCCGAATTCCATTCACGCAAAGCAGTAATTTGGGGGTGTGCGGTGGCCAAGCTCATCACACCAATGTCTAAACGATCGGGACATTTAATTACGATGAAGGAAAGTTGTTTCAAGTGGACTACACTCAAACAAGCATGTAGATTCGAGCGGAAGGCCTACGTCCTAGAGGCGATGAAGATAAGGATCATGATAAGCATGATAAAGCTAAACGTTAAAAGAAGTCC
Organism: Chrysanthemum lavandulifolium; assembly: GCA_022545495.1. Lineage (NCBI taxonomy): Eukaryota > Viridiplantae > Streptophyta > Magnoliopsida > Asterales > Asteraceae > Chrysanthemum > Chrysanthemum lavandulifolium. The sequence continues at coordinate 156,451,903 of CM040240.1, forward strand.
GGTGAATCATCTTCTATGTTACCTCCTCTCCAGCGGACTCCTACTCAACAAAGGTCTCCTCCTCGTTCTTCTACGGATAAACCTCGGGACGATTCCGAGTTACCACCGAGACTCGAAAGCCGGTGATCACTTTGAGTATACGGGTGGTGACGGCGAAGAAGTCCGTGAGCCCTACAACAACCCAAATCTCCCAAACAAGTTAAGAAACCGAATCCTCATCTAGGCCAAAACAAAAGAAGAAGAAGAAGGCGCCAATGGGCGACATCGTATCATGGCTAGATGAAGATACAACAGAGGAATTTGAATGGTTCTCTACACTTGTCAACTCCACTCCTACCCGAAGAAGGTCAAGATCGGTAGACGGTAATACATTGGAGCATGCTAAGATTATGGAAGAAAAGTTCCATGTGAAGAAGATGATGAAATCCGAGTTGAGGCGAATCAAGAATGAAGCTTTTCAATTGTGGAAGATAGCTCGAAAGTGCCATCGAGGTTGAATATCACCTTGAAAACATTGCTCGAGCTATGTCTAACAACATGGATTGGCTCAACCCGAAAGCAAACATCGACTTCACAAGCGGGACAATCCTCCATATTACACCGATCGGACAAAACTACTACCAACGATTGGCCAACCGGATGAACCTAGGATTCCATTCGGATATTTCTTCAACAAAGACTTGGAATTTCTTCTACATGGTGGCTATGGATCAAGGAAATACGCTACATCTTTGACACTTCCATTCCCCCTGACAATATACTCAAACCGCATAGCCATCGAGGAAAGATCTAATCACTTGTGTTCCAACAAAGTGGAAGCATATGACCGAGATGCATTATACGGGATTCATCATTGGCGGAATGTCGAAGAATCTACTACGTATCGCCAGTTGAAGTCTCAACATGCGGTGTTCGATTACTAAGGATATCGTTGCCATCAAACACGTTGCTCTTTCATCTAAGTGGGACTACACTTTCCGAAAGAATATCGTGGTCAAACGACAAGATGAAAAGATTATGCATCCTCCGAGGTGACTTTGAGAATTTGTCTATCAACGGCATTGAAGACATGTACCTTGCCAAAGTGCGAGGTCGCATGAGGCAATTTTCAACGAAGTACAACGTGAATTCATCAAGTCATCTGCTCATCTTCATCGACGCATAGTCATCAAGGAACGGGTAGAAGATCTTGGTTGGCGGTTGAATCTTATCGGACCGTGTCAACTTCACACCACCTCGGCTAGATCTTCCCGACATCAACCAACTCTCACAATATACATTCATCGGCCAAACCTTTGGCGTCGTTTACCATAGTGAACTACAAAGAAATTGCTTAATGGCGTGTAGTGAACTTCACAAGTTTGGGATCACACTTTGAAGATGGTTAGGGACGGATTGGCCTATAGGTTGAAGGACATACGTCACAAGATTGGGTCTCCTAAGCGATGGAATTCTCGGGATCGAAGGGATGTGAGGAGGATCATCGAGATGATTGATGAAAGGTTGTATAGAAGGGATCGATTCGGAACTTTGGAAAGCTTTGTTCGTATTCGACCCATGATTAACATCACCGGCTATCACGCCTACTCGCACTCTGGCGACATCTTTGCACTTCTTCGGTACCCTTGAATTGTTTCTTTCATTATACATTTGGATGTGTGATTATATATGTCTATGGCTTGTGCACACATAACGATGTACAACCCGTAATTGTCAAGAAAGGACCACGTAGTGCGCTTGATTGCCACAATCCTTATAAAAGGAGCGAAAGCCTCTTACTTTTGAGTAAAACCTATCAAACCTTTCATTTTTCAAGGTTTTGCTCAAAGGACAAGTACTTCCCATATGATTTTTCAAAACCTCAACCGTTTATATCACTAGTTGAGGGAGTATTTGAATTAAAACTTTGTTCAAAAATTGTTCATAGTGGTCATCTTCCATAACACTCGAAATGGTCATATTTATTCTCAACTTTTCAAAATAACATTTTATATGCCATTATTGAGGGAGAAAATTATGTGATAAGAAATATGTTGTGTAAATGCAAATGAATCTTTGTGTAATAGACTTAACCAACGAATTGTGATACTAAAGCGTTAGTAACTCGAAAAGACTTGTCTGGATGGGTAATAATTTCAAGCTAGTTCGCTAGTAATGTAAGCGTGTCTCATGAAAGGACTTGTTCGAGTAGAAAGTACCATTCGAGAAACTCTTGGTAGACATGAACTCGACGGGTATGACAACCTTTCGAGGTTTGTCTACACCTTCAAGGTAGTTATTAGAACTAGTTGTCACCTAAAAGGCGACAATGTAACTCTTTAACTATGCAACGAACCGTGTCTCATGGGAATTGTCTATCTTGAGTGGATCAATTTAAAAAGCGCTCTTTCCCATTGTGAAAATAACCGTCAAAACTCTTAAGCACATGTGGAGGGGAGTATTTATGCAAAAGATAAAATCTCATTGTGGTTCAAAATGTTTTCATTAACAAACCCTTTGAGAGATTCTCAAGTAAATGGTTTTATGGCAACATAGGTTAGTCATGTAGTTATAAGGTGACTAAGGTTAGGAATAACAGTCCTATGATCCGCCCGAGCCGGAGGATCTACCCAAGGACATCACAAATAGTTAGTACTTAGAAGTCCTTAGGTATGATTATAAAAGGAGAAAATGAGAATCGGAGAATGAAGGAGTTGAAGAATTAAAAGAAATGCAAAGAAAAGGGTGAAAATAAATAGCCCTCAAATTATTCAACTTAGGCGGACACCGGGTTCAATTCATATACTCTTGGTAGTCACTTAGTGGCCGCGGTATTGAAGATTAAAAGTCGTCATGGACCCGGTGGCGCATGCACTAAACCTTCTTAGCCACTCAAGTTTCTCTCAATGTAAGCTTGTTTCATTCTCAGAGGAACCCTCGTAAACTATTGGCTTTCTCTTGAGATCGTGGTATTGAAGAAGGAGACCCTCTCCTAGTCTCCGCTCGGAAAACCAAAACGCACTATTGAGTCTAGAGCCACGAGATTCATCAAAGATCTCTTAGGTACACTTGACATTTTATCACTTGGCGATCAACAATAAGAATTTCGATGGTACATTATCGAGTCCTTCATAGATCTTAGCAACTGTCGAGAACATTTATGAGAGGTTCACATCCGTGATCCTCGGTGATTGAATGGAAACTCGCCGGTCAACATCAAACGCCACGGCAAAGCAGTCACTTCGGTAACTCCCGTGGATTACGCTTAGTGTGTCTCAAACGGTCTACGTCGTGAGGTGATGCTTGGTGTACCTCGACTCATCTCGAAGCAGTAGATGTACCGGTACATCGCGTTATCTCACTTGTGGGACTCGGTTCGAGAACGGCCTTTGTAAGAATTAGAGTTGTGTTTTCACACTATCTTTGTTAACACTCTCAAAGTTCAAACTTGTAAGTGCGGAATCCGCTTATTACTAACCGTTTTAAATGTTTTCTTCTTATGGAAGCTCGGGAGCGGGATGATCGTGCAGATTCTTCTCATGCTCACGCCAACATCATCACTAATGGAAGTTCTATCCAAAAGCAACACAACGATCGAATGATTCTTCGTCAAATCAAAGAATCTACATAGTTAAAGACTTAAAGAACTTCATCAAGATTAAATTCCAACGTCAAAGAGCGTGTGAGCATGTTGAAGAATGACGTGGAACATCATGAGCGTGAAGCGGACTGAGAGCGGACTTGATCACGGAGACAACAACATACTATCACTTTCATCACAAAGAACAATGATCAAAGAACAAAGTTAAAGATGACGTCAAAGCATAAGCGCTCAAGAAAACTATCTCTACCTTTGGGAGATTGTTCGAATCAAGGCATTCTTCTCACAAGAAAGAAGAATGTCGAAGGCGTCAAAGCTACTATTACATCAACGCCTTCACCGTTTTCATCACCAACACTTGAGGGGAGATTGTTGGAATCACTCATAAACCATAATTCAAGTGTTAGTTACTTAATATGTAATAGGTAGCTTATTATGGCCTTTATGTTTGCTTTAGCCTTAGGCTTATGTAGAAGGCCCATAAGCTTAGGGCCTTGTCCAATAAGGAAAAGGAAGGAAACTAGGAGTGTTGCCTAGCTCCCTGCCTATAAATACTATGTAATAACCCTCATTTGAAGGTTGGTTGTTCAAGTTATTCTCTTTCACTCACATCTACGCATAACCGTGCCTTATTATCGTGTGTGTGTGTTTGGATCTTGATCAATCGCCTTATCTCTTTCTATATTACTTATGTTTGTAAAACTAGTGACCTAACAGGTCCTGAGCTAGTGCTGTTTGAACCGTCGCTAATGATTTGGACCTGCAGTTCCTGGTCAAATGTCCGATTTTCGATGATTCATGACTTGATTGTCTGCATTGTCCCTTGTGATGCGATGTGCATTGGTTACTGATGGTGAAGTCCTCGAAGACGATTTCCTTTCTCCAATCGCAATGCATATGCTCTTGCAACATTTTGGCTTTTGTTCGATTGTTGTTGTGATTTCCTTTGTTGTTGCCATGATACCCATTGTTATTGTAGCCGAGTGATCATCCCATTTCTCTTATTGTCAACCACCTTGTCCAAGGCATCCTCAATAACTTGGTCCATGAGTTTGTTGGCTACTTGATGGTTTCGTGAAGATCAACAACCTTAGGGTGGTGACATTTCCCTTGATGGATGGAGGCAGTCCTCCGATGTACCTCTCCAACAATCGGGTCTCGATTTGGACCATTTCAGGGCACAACAAGGCTAGTTCTTGAAAACGCTGGTTATAAGCAGCCATGTTTATGCCTTGAACCTTGAGGTTCCAAAACTCGTGCTCCAGCTTCTTGATCTCATTACGAGGGCAATATTTTGAAGCACCATTTCCTTAAAGCTTTCCCATGGCATGACATAGGCAACATCAATACTTGCGATTTCAGAAGTTGTTCCACTGTGTCAAGGCAAAGATCCGTAAAGTGAGCGATGCATACTTAACCTTAGCCTCTTCTTCACGATTCTATGATCCGGAACACGTCTCAAGTTTCTCGATCCACCTAGTCAAACCGGCGACTCTTCCGGTTCTACTAAAGCCTCAGGTCATAGTCTTCGAAAGTCCCGTAGGTACAAATGCGGTTGTGGGTGGTCGGTCTCAAGTTCCGACATCGATGAGCAGTGGTTCTTTGTGACTAGAGTCGCATTCACTCGTTCATTGACCGCTTGGTATATCATAGCTTGATTCATGGTAGGTTGAATTGGAGTAGCCCCAGCGAGAGTAGCAATCAGCGGTTTGATCGTGTGTGACCTGGTTGGAATAGCGGTGTTTGTAGCTCGGTCATGTAGTAACCCATTTGGAATAAGAGCATTGAAGCTCCACCATGGTTGGTTCGATTTGATCTCCTTTTTGGCCGCATTTCTGCAGTAAGAAAGGCGGTGAGATATAGAACCTTTTAAACAAGGTAAGTGCCAGGTAATAGTGTAAATATCGCAGATAGATCATATGAATAGATTATGAAGAAAGGATAATTGGATAGGAAAATAAGCTTGACATAGATAGAATTTCGGTTACAGGGTTCCTAAAGTACATGCTGAGATACTAGTTGGAATACAAACTGAAATACAACTGAAACACGACTGAAATACAAACTGAAGTACAAGAGTCATAACGAACACTAACTGTCATAATCCAGTTTAGTGTAATACATCATACAATAAGGTCTAAGGATGTCCGCGCTTCGCACGCGCAATCGCTCAATACTAGCAACCAACTCTCGGCGCGTAGCCTCTAGACTCGCTGATTCGCCTCATTTGGGAGGCTAACATGGACTCAAACACGTAGTCTCTGCCGCCTCTGCTCGGCGTTATCCTAGCAATCCATCCGGATGCGCTCTAGCTCCTCAAGTCTACCATGCATCCGAGGCTGTCCTCGCCTGACTCAGGTGATCTGTCAGTCCGGATCTCTAACCACATCAACCCGAGCCTCAAATCAGAACCCAATCGATCCTCTCATGCCTCTCTAGCTCCATACTCTCAAACAACACATCGTGGTGCGGTTTAGACCTCGACCGCAGCGTCAGAAGCCTGCAAGCGTCTTGGCTCAACTCTCCAACTAATCTGATGGACCCCTAGTAAGGTCTCGTGAGAATCCAAGCGAATAAATATTCTCTGGTGAGTCGCTCCTCATTATCACGGAGATCCCGATAGGTGCATGCGCAGTGTGCCTCACTCGGTCGACCCTCAATAGTCTCAAGTTGTCTAGTAGTGTGAAAGGCGCCCATATCCGATGCGGATGGTATGAATGAAGGTGATGATGGTATGTAGCTCGGGCTCGCGATATGTGGTATATAATCGATCAAACAATCAATATCCTCCATGCAAAACATCACTCTCCTCCGGCCGTGAAGAAAGCACTCTCTCTCCTAACCCAACGGTATATCAATGTTCATGTCCTCGCTCAACCTCTCGAGCCATCACGGAACTCGTCTATCTCACGAATACTCGAACAATTGATAACGCTACGCGTCGTTCGGGGTCAAGGAAACTTCCTTTTCTTGAGCAAGTTTTATAACACCCTAGGCGGTGAACCTAATCGTTGTAGTGTAGTAATTAGGGTAAGCCACGGGTATTGATATCGTTCTCTGGGGAATAGGAATGCTAGTAAGGAGTTACTACGCTAAGGTTGAGGTTGAAGAAGATTATTTTTGTATTTTTATATTTTATGAAATTGAAAGGTACGAATCTCGGGTATTGGATTTGGGGGTTGGTATTTCTACCGATTACTCTACTATTATCTAATTATCTAAACTAAGGTTGTGGGAGTCTATGTCTAATTAATGTGTGCTCGTATGATAGTTTAAAGATGTGTTTACTTAGGTTTTACTACTCCTTAATTATCTCCTATTGATGGTTGAGTTGTCACGTCCTTATTCTTAGTTGCGTTGTGTGTCTAAAGTTGTAGGGTATCGTTTCTCCTAACTCTTTGAACTTACCAAAGGGTCTCGTCTACAAAACCCACTAGGGATGATAAACTCTTACTCTAAGGCACTCTTTGGATGGTTTAGCCTACAACTACTCAGGTAATCATATTCTAAGGTTCACAAAGATGAATCAAGCATTAAGTACACAACGAATGACCTATCGCATTACTAGATCATTAGTCAACTAAGATAAGAAACAACCAATCAATATTCAATAATTAAGTTTCATATTCCTAAGCAAACACACAAGTAAATTAGCCGGACATGGAGAACATGCAAGCATACACACAAATAATCAAAGACATAATTGAATTGATGAAGTAAATACTTATCTTGATGTAAAATAGGGTTTAGAACCTAAAATCTTGTACAAGATACCCTTGGTTCGGTTTTAGGTTTTACTCCAAAAGACTCTCTAAAAGCGAAAAATTCGGATTCTATATATAAGATTACATATGCGACGGCGTCACCTTATGTTTCGTGGCGCCGTCGTGTCGCCGTCATTAGGGTTTCGTCTTGGCACGTTAACCTTGCGGCGTCACCTTATGCTGTGTGCCGTCCTCTTGACCGGCGCCGTGCGGGTCACATCTAGGCCGTGCGAGTTGCGACGGTCTACTCCTTTAAAGCCCGGCGCCGTCTCTTGAAAATCTGAGTTTTGTCTTGACCGTCACAAAATCCTGACGGCGTCGCGATTAAGCGATGGCCGTCGCCTTCTATTTCGTGACTTTGAGTGTCTCGATTCGACTTTGGCCATTTTCTTCGTATATTCGCGCCTTTTCGTCCAAATAAGTGCCATTCCGGCATTTTGCCTTCAAGAGACCTAAAAGTGAAAAGGCGATATTAAGCAATAACGGATACAAAAGTGATCAAATAAGGGCTAAAACGACCCTCAAAATGGTACCTTTTAAAACCTTATCAAATATCCCTACACTTGTTATTTGCTTGTCCTCAAGCAAATGTGCTTTTAGCCAATTAATTTATAAGTTAGGGGTCATGAAGCATTAATTCAAAGCGGTCCACAACACATATAAGCCCATAAAAGTCATAACAAGCACGGAAATTACATACTAGCACCTCACATGGGGTGTTTGGATACTCGCATCTCTCGGGTGTATATATGAAATATAACAAATAGGAAATGGAAGATAAACACTCATTAACCGGTCCTAGTACATAGATTACCATAGGCTTGAGAATAGATCAAACCTCCATCGCTTTGGCGTAAGCACCTAGGAAAGACTATCAAAGAGGTCTTTTAAAGGGTTGTAACGTTAGGCTTACGGTAGGAAATAAGGGTTTGGTGGGATAGGCTATTTAGTGGTGGAAAGTCAAAAATCTCTATGTTAAATGCATACGAAGAATGGCGTTGCTAAGCCAAGACTCGACACTCTAAAACTCTAGGTAACGAAATAAACAAACATAAATTTAAAGGATAGATGTAGGATGGTAGCAGTACTCTATTTTTTTCTTTTTCTCTTTTTTTTTTTTTTTTTTTTTTTTTCATACACTTTTACTCTACCATCCTCTACGGTAACATCAAAATGATAGGGATTTATAGGCACATCCCTACACTTGAGTTTTATTACTCTAACACTAATTTGACCCGAATTGAAAAGATCAAAACACTTGGGGTACATTATTATGCAAACAAAGGAATTTGAATTTAACATTCCTTCCGTCATTTCATAAACTTTAACTTTTCCCATGAATCCCAATCGTCCCAAAGCGTATACAAAGGATATGACTCGACTTAGCAACTCATGCAAGCAACGGATAATTGAACTAAGGGTTTAGGGTGATAACAATAATGCACTAAAAGTGAGTGCATAAGGGTAGGCTAAAGCGATTTGGGTGTATATTTGGGGTGGGGTGTAAACAATGCTCTTCATTGATATTCGGAAAAACCGAAACATCACGAGAACCGCGAAAAGGATAGGCTCGAGGGGTTAACTAGGGGTATCGTGTACTAAAGATGAGTACAACGCAAAGGGTGTGGGGAATTACTCAACCGATGTGGAAGAAGTAATTATATTACGGGTATCAAACAAGGGTTTATCCTAATGCCTCTTATCATTTAGTTATTCCTAACTACACAAGTGTAGCCTCACTTGCGATCTCGGAATGCATCACAAAACAAGTTCTAGAATCTAATATACTACGGTTCACACTCTAAGCATTAAAGATGAATGCTTTAATTCCTACTAATCTAAGGCGATCCTCGCATTTTGGGTGGAATTTGGGTGGTAAAGGGTTTTGTGCTAGTCATGCAACTTCCTATCCGTGAGGCGCTTTTGTTAAGACTAATGGCCCACTCCTATATGTCATGAAAAATTTTAAATTTGGTGCCAAAATTACCCTAACCGACATTTTCTCATGGTTTATTACACAAATGCACTTGGACAAAGCAAATAATCAAGGATAAGCATAGTTTCAAAGTTCCGTTTATTTCCCTCCTACACTTAAAGCGAACATTGTCCCCAATGTTCCCGAAAATATCAAAGTTATGATAATGGAAGGTAATTAAAAGCGAAAGAAACTAATACTCCCACGATTAGCTCGGTAGGATCCGTGTAAAGTGGTGGTTAAATCCTTTCCAAGAAGAATTATTGCGTGAAAAGCTCCTTCCAATCTTATGTAACTTCTTCTTGACAAACTAAACTGCACACTTGAAGAAAACAAAGCGAAACCTTCGCGTAAAATCGGCGGTAATAATATATATAAGACTCGATTTAAACTAGGATATAATGCTTGTGGAATGGATGTTTCTGAATTTCTAAGAAAATTAAGACACGGAAAATTCAAAAATTTATAAGTAGCTCGAAAAGCGAGAAAAAGTAATCGATGTTTTACTCCTTCACGGCCGTCGGTTGCAATCTGACGCCGTCGGTTATCTGACAAAAAGCGGTGCGATTTTACGGAAAAAATTCGGAAAATTTACATCTTTAGAATCGGAAAAATTTACGCAAAAACATCCATTATGACTCGATACAAGCATTTGACTCGAACAAACAAACATATATATCTTTTAGTTAATTGTTATTCTCATGTTTACGTTTCTTTTGGCGTGTGTAATCCTCCTACACTTATCCCTTATGTAAAATACCTTTATATGCAATTAAGGCGAGGTTAAAAACAAAATAAAGCATTTTACAAATTTAAACATGAGGATAAACAATTAATAAAAGACATATGACACTAACAAGCAAACAATTAAGCATGGGTTGCCTCCCATGAAGCGCTTTTCTTTATTTAAGAGTCTTGTAGCTAGACTCGAAGTCGTGCTCCTACGTACCGATATAAGTAAGTCTATCCTCAACAATGTCGTAAGGATCAAACTTATCATTCAAGTTCCTAGTAGTACGTTCGGTTAAATATGTCTTTTCAAACTTTTCACCATCGGGATCATAGATTTGTATCCTAATGTGCCATTCTCCATTACCATCACTAGGCGGTCTATCCCAATCCCATTTGTGTTCAGATTTCTCAACTTTCCACTTATTCATGACAAGGTTAACGGGCAAGCTTCCTAGGAACTCGGTCATCTTCCTAAATACTAAGGCGTCCTCGAACGGGTTCACTTCCATGTCCCTAGCCATTTCTTTTCTTGGAAAGTTGCTTTACTAGTGAAGGCTTTATCTAGGTAAAAGGTCTTTGGGGCCTATGATGTTCTTATCAATCCAAGGTCCATATCTAGAAGGCTCTCTATCCAACCTAATCTCTTGTGGGATTTCCTCATCCTTGTAGTACGTATGCTTTTGACATCGTGGCGATCTAGCACTCCCTCTCCTACCACTATTTTGGACATCTTACAATCGATGATGGCACTAGCGGTAGCTAAAATCCTCTTCCAACTAGTAATGGGCATGTCGGGTCCTTATTCATGTCTAGCACATGAAAGTCGGCCAAAGAGTCAACTCTCCTCGTGTACTACCATGTCCTTTATTATTCCTACGGACGTGCCACACTACCGTCCGCTAGACCTAAGATGGTTTCCGTTGGTTCTATTTTACCTAAGTTAAGGCTTCTATGGAGGACAACGGAACAAGATTGATGCATGATCCTAAGTCGGCTAGGCGTCGAGTGGTTTGGAAGTTCCAAGCCTACGGAAGAGTGAATAGCCGGGATCGTCTAACTTCTTAGGTAAGTTGTTTCGCACAAAAGCGGACCCATGTTTTCCAAGCCTAAGTTCTAACTCATATTTTTCTTTCAAAGCATTATAATAAGGTGCATGAGCTAAGACTTCAAGAATCGGTTTTCTTGATGGAGTTCCTTGTACTCCTCCTCTAAACTAGGTTTGGATTCTTGGTGACGGGTTTCTCAAGAGTAGGCTCTACCAATGGTGCGGGCCTTGGTACCTCTTGGATGGCTTGGAACCCTTTTGATAGCATTTACCGAGTGAACCGTCGGGTGTGAGGGGCATGGACGTGCATTCTCCATGGTGAACTAGAACATGAAGTCGATGCAATCGAATTCACTTTTGGGTTCTTTATGGTATCACTTGGGAGTGCTCCAACTTCCCGTTCATTGAAGGCTCTTAAGAGGGCATCAAGCTTGTTTGTCATCTCGCTTTGTTTTGCTTAAAATCGGCTTCAAGCTTATTCAATCGAGTCTCTTGGGATGACAAAATCTAGATGCAATTGCCTCAAGATTAGTGGGGTTCCGGTATTAAAAGAATTGAACCTAGTGGGCGAACTAGATGAGCTTTGGGGTGTGCTTGAGTTTTGGTTCCACTTAAGGTTAGGGTGATTTCTCCATGAGGGTTGTACGAGTTTCCTAAGTTGTTTTGTTCGGGTTTGAAAGTGTACCACTTCTCTCCCGCTCCGTCGATGCCTTGCGGGCGTAGTCATAAAAGCTTGTTCGGGAGCCTTGTGCAATCACGAGTGTCATGGGGACCATTGCATAACTCACAAGGTAGAGTGATGTGATTCACTTGTCGTGAGGACTTAGGATTTTTGTAGGAACTCATGAGGAATTTAACTTGATCTTCAAGTTCGATCATCCCTGATCGGAAGGTTGTGAGTCGATGGAAGGCAAGGAGATTGCCTTGACGGTTTAGGTAGCTCACGGGGTCGTCCCAACTTTCGTTGTCGTGAGGCAAGGTCCTCTATTATACCCCATGATTCTTCAGCGGTGAGATCACTAAGTTTTCCACCGGCCGCTTGGTCAATGGATCGCTTAGTGGGGAAGTTGACATGATCATAAAAGATTTGGACTTGGAGCCAAAGATCAATGCCGTGATGAGGACTTTATGAAGTAAGTCCTTGAATCGGGTCCATGCTTCGTAGAGATTCACCTTGGCGTTGTTGGAACATCAAGATGTCATTCCTAAGCTTAGTGGTTCTCCCGGTGGGAAAAATTGAGCAAGGCGAGAGGTAAGATCATCCCAACTTGAGATGGAGCCGGCGGGAAGTCGCTCAAGCCAATTACTAGCTTGGTCCCGTAGAGAGAATTGGAAGAGGCGGTGCGTGGTCTCCCAGTAGTAGCATCAAGGTCGATGGAATCGACAATTTTGAGAAATCCCTCGGATCTTGATTTGGATCTTGAACGAAGTCCATGGAATGCACATCCGTTTTGCACCAACCGGATGGTGTCGGATCGCGGGGCCGTAGTTTGGGCTTGGTCGGGAAGCTCAATGGTGTTCCTATAGCCTAGGTGGCTTGGTCTTGAGTATTCACCAAGATGCGGGCTCTTGGCGGGTCATTTGGTGGTGGGTTGATGAGTGGTGGTTGGTTATCATCCTCCATGATGAAAAGTGATGGGTATTACGAACAAAGGTCACGAAGAAGGGGATAGACTAAGAAAGCTAAAAATGAGAAAAATTTACTTGATAGGAATCAAGCAAAGAACCTAAGCGAGGTGGACTACTAACTAGCTATTCTATTCCCCGGTGGCGTAAAAACTTGATAACGCTACGCGTCGTTCGGGTCAAGGAAACTTCCTTTTCTTGAGCAAGTTTTATAACACCTAGGCGATGAACCTAATCGTTGTAGTGTAGTAATTAGGGTAAGCCACGGGTATTGATATCGTTCTCTAGGGGAATAGGAATGCTAGTAAGGAGTTACTACGCTAAGGTTGAGGTTGAAGAAGATTATTTTTGTATTTTTATATTTTATGAAATTGAAAGGTAAGAATCTCGGGTATTGGATTTGGGGGGTTGATATTTCTACCGATTACTCTACTATTATCTAATTATCTAAACTAAGGTTGTGGGAGTCTATGTCTAATTAATGTGTGCTTGTATGATAGTTTAAAGATGTGTTTACTTAGGTTTTACTACTCCTTAATTATCTCCTATTGATGGTTGAGTTGTCGCGTCCTTATTCTTAGTTGCGTTGTGTGTCTAAAGTTGTAGGGTATCGTTTCTCCTAACTCTTTGAACTTACCAAAGGGTCTCGTCTACAAAACCCACTAGGGATGATAAACTCTTACTCTAAGGCACTCTTTGGATGGTTTAGCCTACAACTACTCGGGTAATCATATTCTAAGGTTCACAAAGATGAATCAAGCATTAAGTACACAACGAATGACCTATCGCATTACTAGATCATTAGTCAACTAAGATAAGAAACAACCAATCAATATTCAATAATTAAGTTTCATATTCCTAAGCAAACACACAAGTAAATTAGCGGGACATGGAGAACATGCAAGCATACACACAAATAATCAAAGACATAATTGAATTGATGAAGTAAATACTTATCTTGATGTAAAATAGGGTTTAGAACCTAAAATCTGTACAAGATACCCTTGGTTCGGTTTTAGGTTTTACTCCAAAAGACTCTCTAAAAGCGAAAAATTCGGATTCTATATATAAGATTACATATCGACGGCGTCACCTTATGTTTCGTGGCGCGTCGTGTCGCCGTCATTAGGGTTTCGTCTTGGCGCGTTAACCTTGCGACGGCGTCACCTTATGCTGTGGCCGTCCTCTTGACTTCGGCGCCGTGCAGGTCACATCTAGGCCGTCGAGTTGCGACGGTCTACTCCTTTAAAGCCGGCGCCGTCTCTTGAAAATCTGAGTTTTGTCTTGACCGTCACAAAATCCTCTGACGGCGTCGCGATTAAGCGATGGCGCCGTCGCCTTCTATTTTTTGACTTTGAGTGTCTCGATTCGACTTTGGCCATTTTCTTCGTATATTCGCGCCTTTTCGTCCAAATAAGTGCCATTCCGGCATTTTGCCTTCAAGAGACCTAAAAGTGAAAAGGCGATATTAAGCAATAACGGATACAAAAGTGATCAAATAAGGGCTAAAACGACCCTCAAAATGGTACCTTTTAAAACCTTATCGATGCGGTATGAATGAATATCGCTCACGATATCCGTGCACTCACGATCATGCGGGCTTTGCGCCTTCGTGTCGATGGGCGATGGAGTGGTAGTGAGAGTAGGTATAGATGGAGCGGTGCGTTGATGGTGAGTTGATAGTGCATCCCGAACGTGCGGATCGATGGCCATGTGTGCAAGCGGTGAATGGTAGGTGAATGAGCAGCAAGTATGATGTTCTCTTGAACATCGTGATGGAAGGCCGGTGAAGGCATGGTCCGTGACAAGACGGTGCACATGTGTAAGTATGTGGAAAAATATATTCATGATGAATATGAAATAGTGCACTAGTAAATAGGAAATAAAACATGCAATCCTATTTAAATGAACTCTAAGTAAAATGGAAAGTAAGGCAAGCGCAACCGACGGTCGTAGTATGATGTTTTGTAAAAATAGTTATAGTTTAGGGTTTATATGTACCTAGTTCTATATAACTTAGGCTCGATGCCAATCAGTAACACCCCAAATTTGGTTTAAGCGGAAGCATCGTGTTATGGGGAATGTTACTAAATCAAGATCACAACACAAGTAATAAAGAACGGAATACATACTCCGTTTTCATTTCATAAAATGGTTTCGATAACATTATCTTACAAACATTATTCAAGTAAAATTGGCACTTCCCATAAGTTTAGTGGTCCCAATTTAAAAACATCATTATGTGTAAAAACACTTCTTTAGACATTACTATGACCGTTTACCACCTCTTGCCTTGCATCCATGATCACAATTTAAGCACCTGAGAAAATATGCTAAAAAGGTCAGCTAAAAGCTGGTGAGTTCATAGGTTTAAATTAAAACAGTAAGTTTGGACCATAATCAAAGTCATATAATCATTACAACGAATATAATGATATATGGATGAATGTCTATTACGTTAGCTCTAAGTTCATGCAACCGATACTATGATAGTTTCGTATGCTAAATGATATCATACAATATATTGGCCCAATCGAGTGTTTTGTCCCTCAACACTCGATTCGACATGGTATACGTTTCAACTTGGCTAAGCATGGCCAACCGAGCGGAGGAGTCACCTCAATAGATCTATTTATAACATTGGCGCTTCCCCCGAGGAACCGGCGGTTCATGAAAAGGGCATTTCTAGGGACATAAGGGCTTAGGCTAAACCACGTAATAGTAATCATGCAATAGTTCAGTCCATAAAAGGTTTTGCATATTTCTCACCCCAAAATGTATAAAACAATTTATCAAGTAAAGAGGGCTATGAAACTCACCTTAGCAAATGAGCAATCCAAAAGTGGGATTTAGTGAATATTGTGAAGTCACGACCGACACGCGACCTAGATAAGGAGGGCAATGTTTTTAGTTCATTGTTTTAAGTATCTCTTACTTAAAATAGTTCAATCTATCTTGTTTTCATAAATGTATTAAGACCAAAGTTTTGTTTTGTAAAATGATTAAAATGTTCTACTAGTAAGTATATGAATGTATATATACTTTCTCATGTTGACACCAAAATGATATTGTCAAATTTAATAAGTTGGCTTATTTTCTTTAGAAAATAGTTATGTTAAATTTGAAGACTCTCAAATTTATAAAATGACATAGTGGTCTTCATTTAATTATTAAAATTTGGTTCTTAAGATTTACACAATGTACGACTAGTAACCTTTATGACATAAATTTGTTTACACATTGACGTTAAACTTTGATGTAAATTTTATCAAGTCAATCATATTTTTAAACACTTGTTTCGTGTAGTAATATTTTTGCACTTGTTCACTTGTTAACTCATATATGTATATATATCTAATGTCGAAGATTTCAAATACATGGCAAATGAGTTTGGTTTTATAATTTATTTTCGGTTTGCGTTTCGAGTTTTATTTTATTGACTCGTTTAAATCCTTCAAGTAAACACCCCGAACCACAAAGGGCTGTGGCCCGGTGTCGATAATTATGGGGTACCAGGTTGGGCCGAGGCCAATAAAACAACCAAACTCTCTTTGTTATACAAGTTAGAAGTTGGGTTGTGGCCCAGAAATGTGATGGCAATTTGTTACATGCTACCAATTTGGAAGTATTTACTAGTGACAAGATTTTCGTGGAGGAGGCATAAAGCAGAAGAATTTATAACCGGTACATTCACGGTGAGCAAAGTGCTAATATTTTGAGCTTAGAATCTAGCCGAGGGTGTCACGATCGGCGTGCTCCAACCCATACTCGGCTATCCGTCGTGTCTATAACGTCTCGTATGATACTTGAGACTAACCCATTGTTGGAAAAATAAGAGTAAGGGTGTGGTGAAACCATGAGGCGGTCAGTACTACTCGACTCGGTTTCATTCCGACAACCTATTGTACTATTACGGATCATGACATAATATAGGCTAATCACATTTATTTTGGCAAGTGAGTACTCTCGACTTGGTTCTTTTCCTAGGCAGACACAACCATTTTTACGCAAGACTCATAGCCGTATTCCAAGACACAGGGCACCATGATAACAAGCATCGGTTTCTCAAGATAAGACAAGATTATAACATGGTGTAGGTTTCTTTAGCATATGACTTTTATCGACACAATGAATAACACGGAGGTCGACTGGAAAGGATTACGAGCATCAAAATCGGTTCCTAGTCGAACCAAAAACAACTCAACATCTCATTACCAAGTTCAATATCATGACTCTAATATGATACTTACTCCCTACACGATTTATAAAACTTAACTTTTCTAATTTTCTTGGTTCATACATCTCGACAGAAACCATTTTAACAAGTCAATGACCAATTCAAGTTTTAAAGTGGTATAAATCCTTCATCATAACACAAAGATTATGTAACATAAAAAACATTTAGCTTACACAATCGAATATCAATTTTCATTACAACTCAATTTATAAAGTTTAACAAATACAAAGTTGAATGATTTCTTACAATTAAGAAGACGATGATGAAGTCGAAGGTCAACCCAGATATTCAAGCACCAATAAACCCCAATCGGTTCTTAGCAAAACCCCAATCAATAACTTTCAATCCTTTAGAGTTTTCTTAACCTTTGAGGTGAGTTTTTGGAGGTGTGTTTTCCCCTGGGTTGCTTCGACAAAGATAAAAGGAAGAGAGAAGAGATAGTATTTGACTATCTTTCTCACCTTGGAAGAGAAGTGGTAACCATTCTTGGCTCTCCTTTGTCTCTACCTTCTTACTAGGCGCCTTCTCATTGGAAGAATGGGATGAGGATAGTGACTCTTGAAGCTCCTATGGCTACCTTGGTCTCTTCTTTGTGTGGTTGCGTGTGTTGGTGAAGACCCAACAAAGACATTCACCAAAGTACTATGAATGAAGAGGTATGATGAAAGAGCTTTTCCAGACTTCATTTTTAGCCATCATCCTTGTGGGTTTGCGTTGACCTAGATGGAGATAGGGGAATAGCTGGTATAGGGAAGAATAAGTCTTCTTGGAAAAATGTTTGTTGTTATCTCTTTTAGGGAGAGAGAGGGACGTGGAATATTTTGGGAAGCAGCCAAGTAGGAGGCGACAAAATAGAAGAGAAAGAGGAGGGGGGGCAGTTTTATTTGGGGTAGGTGATTAAGTTGTATTTTTATTTAATTTGTAAGATTTTATTTGTGATAAAACTTTTATTTGTTAAATGTTATAATTTAAAGTGAAGGTTGTGTTAAATATTCTTGTGTCCATGATATAAAACCGTGATGAAGTATTATAATTTGATACTTACTATTTTGAAGCATGTATGATTACATTTCGATATAGTATTATGTTTATAATTTTTCTATTAGGGATTTAACGGATGTTTTATTTGCCCTTATCATATTGTTGATGCAGCGTGCGATTGTTTGGTCATCGGGAAAGCGAGATAACCTCTCGTCTTACAAATTTAATCATAAGACAATAACACAATATTCATATTATGAAATGAATGCAAAAGAAGTGCAATGGAGCTCTTGTGTGAGTTATCTACTCAAATGACCAGGTAAAGCTTATGCATGCTTAATGACTAGTCTTAGTAATAATAAATTACCATTTATTATTTAAATATGAGTGTAAAATTACCGTGTGTCACAATGCGTCCTTAAGAAAGTGAATTGTTTAGAAGGTTGTTTTGGTCAATGGAAGCAATGAACTATGTATAGTCATTATGGATGGTGATTAGCATATAGTGAACTTCACCCATGAAGTCATGTAGCTCTTCTCGATCAAAGCAAGATAATCGCTGGATGAGGCAAGTGGTTGAAATTGACTAACAAAAGAAAAATCAATTTTACAACTTGTTTGATTAGTAATCTTAAGACAACGCAATATTTCCATTTTAAACTTACTTTAGGAAAACATAGGAGTAGAGATTTCTCAAGTGAGAGAATGAATATGAGATTATTACTAGCGGTGCTCAATTACGGCTAAACACAACCATTTTTACGGGTGATTCCACATACCCAACTTCTCTTAAGGAAGTAATTCAACTGTTAGGTCAAATTGAGTTTCTAGTGCAATAAGTTCTCCAGTATTCATTCTCAAGTTAGGAAAATTTATATTCCTACAATGGCCTATCGAAGAGTAACAATGATGATACTTTGCTTCATTTTATTAATATTATGCCTGATGCAAATGCATAACAACTAAGGACGAAGGTGTCATGTTTAAAATTTAAAGAGGTCCATATGGAGAAGAATTTTTTTTGGATGAGCGAGTTCAACATATGTTGTTGGAAAGATCAAGTTTGGATTCTTGGATATGACCAATTATATTTGCCTTGCAAGATAATTTACTTGAGTATCTCGGATGAAATAATCAAGTTTTCAATCCTACTATGAAGCTTGGAAAGCGATCATGGAAAAAAGGGAAAGTACATCATCAACACAAGTGTAGGTTATGATCCGATGTATATTCTTGTTGTTTCAAAACCCGACACAAGAAAAAATGAAATCAAGAAATCATATAAGCACATAATACACTTATGTTGTACACATGAAAAACTTAACAAGAAGTCATTTATTATATTACATGTTTTAAACATTATTCAACTTATATGACTTTCAACGAAGGAACATGGACCCTATTACACTGATTGGACCAAGACACTCACCACGATCGGCAGACCCGAACAACCCAAGATTTCGTTTAAGTTCTTCTTCAACAATGATCTCGATTTTCTTCAACACGGAAGCTCAATAAGCAAGAAGTATGCTACATCCTTAACGTTCAACATACTGGCTGCCTCATTCTCCACCAACAAGGCTATCGAAGAAGACGCCACCAATTTGTTTGTTGACAAAGTAGTGGATTATGACAAAGATGCTTTGTTTGGGATTCATCACTGGCTAGAAAGGCGAAGGCTTTTCTACAGAAGCACCAGGCTCGGCAAGTCAAACAAGGATGTGAAGCATGAACAAAGGATCGTTGCAATTATGTCTGTCTCTACGGCTTCAAATTGGGATTACTCTTTCTTAAACAAGATCGTGGTGAAAGACAAGATGAAAAGGAGTATGAGTTCTCTAAAGCTGACTTTCCTGACTTGTCTCTCATTGACATTGAAGACATGTATCTACTCAAGGTACAAGGAAGGATGCGTCAGTTTCCGATGGATATCCAGTTAAAGTACATCACTGCTCTCCTTGTATTCATTTGAAGCAAGATCATCCAAGAACATGTTGAAGATCTCCAGCTCGGTGTCGAAAGTTACCAAAAGCAACTCAACATTACAGCACCGCTTCTACACTTCAACGAAGTCAACCGAGAACCACAATACAAACTCTTCCATAAACCGAAATTGGGTTCGTCTACAGAAGTGAGAATCACCGCAATTGCTTCATGGCATTTGATGAGATTCACAAGTTCTGTGATGATACTCTAAAGATGGTTTGAGATGGCTTGGCTTATCATTTGAAGGATCTTGAGTTGGGTAAAGGTAAAAGATGAAATTCTCAGGATCAACGGGATGTTCGAAGGTTTATCAAGAGGATCGACGAAAGGTTGACGCACCGTGAACATATGAGGAGGTCGGAAAGCTACGTGGGAGGAAGACCGAGCTTTCCTATTCTGATGTTCCAACGTCCTCAGTAGTTGGTTAGTGTTGTGTATAACATTTGGGATTCTTGAATATTCTTATTTGTTATTTTGTTTGATATATATTATGGTTTGTACTCATATAACAGTGTATAACCCGTACTTGTAAAGAAAGGACCTTGTGGTACGCTTCAGTGCTACAATCCTCATATAAGGAGCGAAAGCTTCTTACTTTTGATTAAAATTAATCGAACTTTCAATATTTTCATAATTTTGCTCAAAAGAACAAGTATTCCTCTCGTATTTCAACACCTCAAAAGTTAATATTACTTGTTGACGGGAGTATTTGCAACCAATTTTGTTCAAATGAAAAGTTCTTGTGGAAATCTTCCATAAAACTCGGAATGGTCATATTTTAAATCAATATTCCATCAAAACGACATCAATATGCCATTTTAGGGGAGAAAATATAAGTGATCAAAATATGTTGAAAAGTAAATGGAATCTCAAAGTGCTAAAACTTAACCAATGAATTGTGAACTTTGAAATGTCGATGAATCGAAAAGACTTGTCTTCAAGACATGTCTTAGTAGGTCGTACCAATTCGAGAAACTCTTGATAGACATGAACTTTGACGGGTTTGACAACCTTTAAGGTTTGTTCACATCTTCAAGGTAGTTATTAGAGCTAGTTGTCACCTAAAAGTTGACAATGGAACTCTTTAACTATACAACGTAACCGTGTCTCGCAGGGAATTGTGTATCAGGAGTCGATCAATTCAAAAGTGCGTGCTCTACCCTCACTATGCAGATTTAAGTCAAAACTCATAAGCACATGTGGAGGGGGAGTATTTATGAAAATACAAAACTCTCAAAGTGTTTCAAAACATGTTTCTATTCATAAACGCTTTGAGAGATTTTCAATTGAATGGCTTTATGGCAACATAGGATAGTCGTGGAGTTATAAGGTAACTAAGTTTAGGAATAAACGTTTTATGATCCGCCAGAGCCGGAGGGATCTACCCAAGGATATCACCAGTAGTTAGAATTTAGAAGTCCTTAGGTATGATTGAAAAAAAGGAGAATATGAGAAACGGAGAAAGAAGGAGTTGAAGAATTAAAAAGAAAAGTTAAAGAAAAGGGTGAAAAGAAATAGCCCTCCATATGATTCAACTTAGGGCAGACACCGAGTTCAACTCATATGCTACTGGTTGTCACAAAGATGACACCGGTATTGAAGACAAAGTCGTCATGCACCCAATGACGCACTGCACTAAACCTTCTAAGCCACTCAAGTTCTCTCAAAAGAGCTTGTTTCATTCTCACAGGAAACCTTGCATAATCTATCGACTTTCTCTTAGAGATAGTTGGTATTGAAGAAGGAGACCCTCTCCCTAGTCTTCGCATAGGAAAACCAAAGCGCACTAATCGAGTCTAGAGCCATGAGATTCATTAAAAGATCTCTTAGGAACACTTGATTTTTCATCACTTGTTGTTCAACAATAAGGACACAAGTGATACATTCTAGAGTCCTACGCAGATCTTAGTAATCTTTCGAGAACATTTATGAGAGGATTCACAGTTGTGATCCTTAGTGATTGAATGGAAACTCCGCGCGTGGTCAACATCAATTAGCCCCGACAATGAGTCACTTCGGTAACCACTGCGGGTTACGCTTAGTGTGTCTCAAACGGTTCTGATCGTGAGGTGATGCTTGGTATACCTCGACTCACAGAATTGTAGATATACTTGTGATATCGTGTTAGCCTACTTGAGGGCCTCCAGTTCATGAACAGCCTTTGTAAGAATTAGAGATGTGTTTTCACACTATGCTGTTAACACCCTCGACATTTGAACTTGTAAGTGTTGAAAATCCCGCTAAGGAGATTCCTTTCATGAATCGAGTCCGAAGATGTAGGTCATTACTTCAATGTAATGATAACTGTCCCTCAACGGGATTTGGACGGTTGATTCGTCCGACCAAGGTGAATGGAATCAAGACATTCATCAGTAAAACAATTGTAGTGGTCAATTCTTCAAGAAAAGTCCACCGTGATCGATTGGTATTTTTCACTGACATATTCATGCAGGTACTGATGATTGTTACTTGGAGGAAAGGCCGCACCATCTCCCCATGCTCATACCAACAACATCACACATGAAAGTTCTCATCAAATCAAAGGCAACACAAAGTTAAAATGATTCTTCGTCAAAATCAAAGAATCTACAAAGTTTAAAAACTCGGGAACTACATCTCACTTCGAATTCAAAGTCAAAAGAAGTGTGAGCATGGTGGAGAAAGACGTAGAGACATCTAAACCAAAGAAGTTGACGAATGGCGGAAAACAACATATGATCACCTCAACCACAAAGAACTGTGAACAAAGAAAAACAAAAGACGTCAAGCTGATAAAGTCAAAGAATTCAAAGCATGTCTACTCACAAGAAAGAAGAATGCTAGAAAGACGTCAAGCAATCATATATATTTGATGACCAACCCTTAGGGGGAGATTGTTGGGATTACGTGTAAACATTATTCAACTGTCGGTCATTAGTATTGTAATAGGTTGCTAATTAGGCTTATATGTTTGTAATGATGCTAGGATTATGTAGTAAGCCCATGAGCCTATGCAAAGGCCCAAACGCCTAAGGGAAGGGACTAGAAGTATTGCCCTAGCTCCCTTGCCTATAAATACTATGTAAACCCTCTTAGGAGGTGTTGGTTCTTCTCATTTTATGCATAATCGTTTACTATCCTTGTGTGTGAAATTCGACCTCTCTCCTTTCTCTTTCTATTTTACATCTTAACATACTTGTGTTTATATTATGGTGACCTAACAATATATATATATATATATATATATATATATATATATATATATATATATATATATATATATATATATATATATATATATATATATATATATATATGTGTGTGTGTGTGGGGGGGGGTGGAATTGAAATAATAAATTGTGTATGATTTTACCACTCATTTAATATCAACTCAATAATGCTTCATGCATGGCGTTTTGTAATACAGTTTAGAAAATATTACACGTTTGGTCCCTGTGGTTTGCTCAGATTTCATGTTTAGTCTTAAAGTCGTTTTAATTACAGCAAAGATACCTATTTTTGAAACCTTGCACTCATTTAGTCCCTATTTTGGATGGGCCGTTAGTTTATCCGTTAAGTGTTTGCACCATTAGTCCCTCGGTTAAGATTTTTGCACCGTTTTTATTCGTTTTCGTCCATCTTGTTTACGTTTTCGTCCTTTTTTTATTATGTTTTCGTCCATTTTTTACGTTTTCGTAGATTTTTTACGTTTTCGTCCGCATTTTTACGTTTTTGTCCGTTTCTTACGTTTTTGTCCGCTTTTTACAGTTTCGTCCGTTTTTAAACGTTTTCATATACTTTTTACGTTTTTGTCCCCTTTTTTACGTTTTCATTTGTTTTCATACGTTTTTTCCGTTTTCGTCCGTTTTAAAAGTTTTCATCCGTTTTTTTTTACGTTTTCGTCCATTTTTTACGTTTTCATCCATTTCTACATTTTCGTCTGTTTTTTACGTTTTGTCCATTTTTTACATTTCCGTCCGTTTTTTAACGTTTTCATATGTTTTTTTTATAATGTTTTCGTCCCTTTTTTACGTTTTCGTCTGATTTTTTACGTGTTCGTCCGTTTTTTTACGTTTTCATCCTCTTTTTTACGTTTTTCTCCCTTTTTTTAATCATCTATTTTTAAACGTTTTCATCTATTTTTTTTACGTTTTTGTTTGTTTTTATACATTTTAGTCTGTTTTTTTACGTTTTCGTCCGTTTTTGTCCGTTTTAGTCATTTATTACGTTTTCGTCCGTTTTTAAACGTTTTCATATTTTTTACGTTGTCGTCTGTTTTTTACGGAAATGTAAAAATGGACAAAAACATATAAAACAAACGAAAATGTAAAGAAAGGACGATAATGTAAAAAGCGACGAAAACGTAAAAATTGACAAAACGTAAAAGCGAAGCAGCGTAAAAATTTGACGAACACGTAAAAAGGGACTAGAACGTATAAAACAAGCGGCGTAAAAAGATGAAACGTTTAAAACGGACAAAACGTAAAAAATGGACGAACACGTAAAAACGGACTAAAGCGATATAAAACATATTAAACGTAAAAACGGTGAAAACGTTTAAAATAGACAAAATGTAAAAGCGGACAAAACGTAAAAAATAGACGAAACGTAAAATTGACAAAACGTATAAAAGCGTAAAAAGCAGGATGAAAACGTAAAAGCGATGTAAACGTGAAAAGACGAAAAGTAAAAAAAGGAAGAAAGCGTTAAAAAGGATAAAAGCTTATAAAACAACCGAAAGCGTTAAAAACATATGAAAACTTTTAAAAAGGGACAAAAACGTAAAAAATAGAACAAAAACATAAAAAAAACGGACGCAAACGTAAAAAAATGGACTAACACGTAAAAAACAGGACAAAAACGTAATAAAAAACGGACAAAAACGTATAAAAGATGGACGAAAACGAATAAAAACGAGTTTTTATTTCATTTTAAAAGATGAGGACTAACGGTGAAAAACATCTTAACTGAGGGACTAACGGTGCAAACACTTAACGGATAAAATAACGGCCCATTCAAAATAGGGACTAAATGAGTGCAAGATTTCAAAAATAGTAATCTTTGGTGTAATTAAATGACTTGAAGACTAAACATGAAATCTGAGTAAAAAATAGGGACTAAACATGTAATTTTTTCTATAGTTTATTAATTTACCCGGATGTACCCTATTGTCAATCCGTCAATGGTTCTAACTAATAAATCCTAAAACTACAATGATATAAGAAAATAAAAAACTTCTTCTCCAAGCGTCTTTTCTATAATTTGAGCCTTAAATCCCATTGCAAATCAGCATCCCTAAATAGTTTAAAGTTTCTTTAATTAGTCTCAAATCAATATATATGCTTATGCAACAATAATAAAAAGAGAAACTGGACTGAAGTGTTACTTCAAAAACCCTAAGGACTCTTCAAATAATATTAAGGAAACAAAGATAAGTACAAAACCTATATTATCTTGATAAACACGAACACAATCTTTTATAATTTCATTTATTGATTTTTTATTTTCTCCTAAAATTGTGTAAGCATGGGAGGAGGAGCAGTGATACCTACACCGGCGGCAACCTCCAATGCTATGGACTACCACTTTCTGCCACCACGTTCTTCGCTTTTTTCGCGCTTTGCATCCGGTTTATGGACCGAAAGTTACGAGTACATGCATGAAAGTGGAGAAATATCAAATGGGTATTGCAATGAGAGTACCAACCTTGTATCTGTTCCTTCTCAACTTGAAGTCCTAAACGCGATGTCCGATTTTCAAAGGTAATGTTTTTTTCCTTATTCTAGTTTACTAAGTAGAGATCTGAGATTTTGCATGGAATTTGAAAGTAATTATGGGATGTAAATAACTTCATGTGATGACTGATCACTGATGACCAAAATGGCTGGAAGAAATATGTTTTTAGTGTTAGATGTGTTTATGATGCATGGAAATGTCAGACCAAGATAATCAACTATATCTGTTTCACAAATTCTTATTATTCAAGTATTTACATTTTAGATATCCCCTAGGTTGAAGCAAATATTTAGGTCCTAGATTAATCCCGACATCTGAACAAAATATCACTGAAATATGTGTTCACGTATCGTCTAGGCTAGGTCAGTGGGGAACAGTAATTGGTCGGCAATTCGGCATGCACCCAAAAGGGGGATATGGGGTTAGAGTTTCCTCTGATCAAACCTTTTGAGGAAAATACCGTAGGAAACATAACCCAAACCAGTTTTGTTGCGTCTAATTGTTTGACTAGGTGGGGTGAGATCAATGAAGAACAAAAAAAGCTAAAAACAAATGGGTGTTTCAACCATTCATTTCTTAATCAAAATAATAAAACTCACTTTCACTCTCATTTTTGAAAATTAAATCTCACAAACCTTACGTTAATCGTTACGTGAAATTACTTACACAATTGCAACAAGAATAAAATTATGTTACTATAGAGATTCAACATTTTATACTTTCGACGAATTTTCTTTATCGTTTTTTGCAGGTTTCGTTATTTTACACTAAATGAAAGATAAATTTATGCTTGTCGGGCTGGAATGCTTAGTTTCGTAAGACGATCAACGGTTTTAGAGATAATTAATATTTAAAAATGAGGGTGAAAGTTAATCTTATTGTTATGATAAACAAAATGCATGGTTGAGATTGGTTTATTTGATCTCTCGTTTTTTGTGAATCTTATTGAACCAAACGCTTGACTAGGTATATGAAGAGATAATTAATATAATTAATTTCGATATACAAAAACACTAAAAATTGATCTGCGAATGAAGTTAAGTGATATGAATTATTAATTACTTTAAAAAACGCAATGTCAAATAGGTCCCAAGTTTCGCCTGTGTAAATCATGATAATGATGATGGGAAAAATTCTAATCATGTAATGATTTTGATTTTGAAATTAGGGTAATGAATGGATTTTCTTCACCAGTTGTGGAAGTTAGAGGACTTGGGCAAATAATGGAGCAAAGGCCAATGTACGATTCCTCAAGGATACTAACGAAATCTTTGCATCAAAAGAGACTTCTTGATGCATATCATCTGCTGCAAACTGATCATTCAGTTCAGGTATATACATACCTTATCCATTTCACAACCTGCTGTAATTGCTAAAATAAAACCCAATCAACCTTTTTTGACAGCATAAAAGTAAAAAATGCAGGTTCCTAGACTCTTAGAGAGCTTTGTTTATTGAATTGTGAACATTAGTCCTTTAACACATTGACACTACAACAAAAATGTCAAAATTACACACTTTTTCTTTCACACTTCCTAAAAAGTAGGTAAATTTTTTTTTAGTTTATTAGCACCCAATGAATGTGTACAAATTAGTTACATTTATAAGCTTGAACAAATTTTAAAATCAAAAGACTGTTCACACTTAAATTTGGGGGATGATACTCACACCACATATTTTGATGCATGCACCATAATTTGTGCATTACAGTATTGTACGGTACAAACTGTAATGCACAAATTATGGTGCATGCATCAAAAAATGTGGTGTAGATATCAATTCTCTTAAATTTGTATTAAAATTGTTCACACTTGGAATTCTAAAGAGTTTACAATTTGTCCACACTTAAGAATGTGAAAGAAATTCCCAACACTCAAATTCTCCGCACAATAGGAAGTGCGGAGAAATTGAGTGTTAAAAATGATGTGTACACTTAAAAGTGGGGGAGAAAATTCAGTTTCTAAGGATTGAGATTTTTGTTAACATATCTTTAGTATAATTCTACACACTTTTCAAAAGTGTGACAAAATGACATTTGTTGTAGCAACACTTTTGTGATGGACGGACACAAATGGCATAACGCCTTAAAACTTCTTTTGATAAATTGTTTTTCACCACAGGTTTGGTGTCGTTTTTTGTCAAGCTCGTGGCTCTAATTCATGATGTAGTTTTTGACTTGGCAGTTTAATGAAATTTTTGTTAGACGACATGTCTAACACACCTCTGTCATTTTTCATTTGTGACATTTTTTTGCCCAACTCTATTGGCTCTTCCCCAAGATTATAATCTTAGTGACAAATTAATTACTTGTTGCAAATTGGTGTTTTTCTTAAATTGCAGGGAAATAATGATTTATACTTGGTGCAACGAAAATATTTTTGTTCTAGATTTGTTAATAGTTAGTTAAGCCGTTATTTATCTTTAAAAATTAACTGTAAATCTTTCTTTTGTTTTTGCATTTATTTCTGTTTTATTTCTGATCACTATGTAGAGACTAGTACTATCATTATCATCGGATACTAGGGTGTGGAATGCCATCCTGGTGAATGATGCGGTTCAAGATCTTCAAGGGCGGCCAATGCCACATGCAGGTTTATTGTTTTCTTCTCCTTCGTAAACTAATCGAACCTAATTTAACGTGGTACGTGTATTTTCTAAATGAGTCAAATAAAGTTACTTTTGAAGTTATTTTACAGTTTTCAATTGGGAAAAATTGATGTAATTCAACCATATGATTAGTTGATTACCACACATACAGTTCAAGTCATAATTCTGCAACACAATTGGTGTCGCAATGCTTAGGAGTTAGCGACATATTTGCTGTCTCAAATTCACATGCTTACTATCACGATGAACATTGTGTTTATAATGCAGCTACAGCAACTGCAGGGAAAACCACTAGCTACAGGCATCAACTTGAATCAACATCTGTCGTTGTTGAGTGGATTTGTGGGTTCATGAAATCAAAAATCATGGACTTGATCGACAAATTAGAGATTTTTGTGTTGAAAACACTACAGTCTTTGACAGAAGAGAGCACACCCACATTGACTGACAATATGTTGGAAGAGAAACTACGGTCTTCACTACTACTCTCTGTAGTTATGCTCTTGATAGTCGCTGTCACAAGGAGCATGGAGAAATGATCGATCTTCCTTACTAAATTCTATCGACCTTCGCTTAGAATGCAAATTTGAGTAGTTTTTTATTTTCATTTTATTTCGTATGAGTTGCTTTATTCAGTTGTTTGACTGCTAGCATCTGTTAATTTTTAAAAACTGCATTTGCCGTACAAGGAATAAAAGATGTTACACATTTTGGAAGCTTTCAGCCCCATTTGATCTGTTACTTTTTGCTCATATTTTTGTTTACTCATTTACTTCACTGGAGATAGAGTTTAACCAAACTGATTCAACTTAAGTTAAATGGATCGGAATTGTGATAGTTATTGTTGCCATTGCTAGAAGTCAATTTTTTTTGTGAAAAGGAGAATGTATTATATATAATCACACATTGATAGTTATTGTTGCCATTGCTAGAAGTCAACTGAATGCAATAGAATCTTAATATGATTACACAATAGAAATATAACACTAGGCAGTTCTTTAACATGCTAAAAAATTACAGTAATGGTTTAGTCTACATTTTTGAATCAGCAGCTGCCCAAAAGCCATGAAATCCAAGAGGAAAATTCAATGATTTAGGCACTTCAAGTCTTGCCACAACTGCATTTGTATCTCCAATCTTCTTGGCATCCAAAATCACTAGGTAACACCTCTGTTCTGATACTGCATACTGCAAATAAGTTGTCGTTTTAATATCTTTTTGCCACTCAAAATTAGATTAGTATATTTCAGAACTATATTTGATATATACGTTTTCAGGGAATTTTGGATCACGTACCTCAACAAGTAGAAGGTAACCATCATCTTCGTCGCTACCCTTTGATACGAAAATGGGCTCACCAATGAATCGCCGGGTGCCCACTGACCATGTTTGGGTGGAATTCTTCACAGTATCGAACTTCACCACTGTATCAAATGGAAAATGTGGCAATTCACGACGACCACCTAAAGATGTTGCTGCATACACATACGTATTGTTGCTTCCACCATAATCTCGATTGATAACAGGGAAATCAGTTGCTTTATCCCATTCATCATTCAGAGGATTCACACAACACTTTTCACAATTTCCGCTAGCATCCATGTCAATCGAAACCTGGATAAGGTGAGGTAAGATTTTATTTTCTGCATTCATCATCGATGGGTCTAACTTGCCACTTTGCCAATCATATCCTGTAAAATACATCACCGTTGGAAATTAGAAGGTTTTATTCAGGTGGTTGTTTGATGCTCGTGTTTGACAGCTCTAGAATTGCAATAATGACGAAAGATAGCAATTTACGTATTTTGGTATGAATCAAACATTGAAGTGTCTTTTTTCTTTTTTTTCGTGTTTAGAGGCAAAACGTACCAAACATTTTCTGAAAATTGAACCACTTATAAGAACAACCACTAGCTTGTATCTGAATCTGTTTATTTCCATTGCCATCTTTTTCTTCAAATGCATTTCCAACATGAAGTACCCACATTTGAGAAGGAGCTTCAATTGGCACCTTCCAATCCCTTCCACCTTCATGCTCAGGGAAACGAGGTAGCAAATATATCGGAGACGTTGACTTGCTAGGATTCACCGATAATGCTGATATCATTGGAGTAAATCCACATACTGCTGTCATTGACCCTGTATATTTTTTCCGGGTCTGGTCTTATTAAAGATAAGTCATATTAAATAACCAACTATTTGTTCAAAAACATATGAATATATATAGTGCATGTTATATAAATATATAATGACATCATAAATTACCAAGAATGTCAAGTTTGATTCGATTTCCGAACAATATATAATGAGAATCTGTGAAAGCCCAGTCATGGATCATTAGATGTTCTGGGATAATGAACTCTTGTTTCTGCAGAATCTTGAAACTAGAATTATATTCTGCATAGTAAATACAATAAATGATCAATAACATTCCCTAATGCACAGGCGTATATTAGTTCTTATGAGAATATTTTATACTCATACTCGTATTAATTAGCTCTGTAAGCATTAAATTCTATAACCAAAGTCATTTCAGTTATATATGTCATGCACAGTCGAGTTCGCCTCAGCTAAAAAATAAGTGTATCCTACATTCCAAGATTTTGCTAGCGAGAAATAGTTACTAGAGCTACCTTCGCTTGACGATCCCATCTACTTGGTGCTTTTGAGATTTAATTGTTCTATGTTACATTGCTTAGAATGTTGATTTGTACGTGTTTGTTTAACGATTTGAGTTTTTAACAGAGGCCGATAATTTGAGTTTGATAGCAAGTAAATGAATAGGTTGAGTACCGTTCAAAAAAAAAAATGAATAGGTTGAGTATAAATCATGAACAAGGAAAAAAGATAATGAAATTGATTTCATGGCTTCGTAAGTTTTCTCCTATTATGTTTATTTATTAGGGGGAATTGCATATATATACTTATAAAGCTTAATAGCAGTAATTGCATATATACCCAAGTTGAAATCATAATGGCATATATATGATTCCAAAGGACTAAAAATAGCATATATGTTTAAATAATTAAATTATGTATTAATAAATCTCATTTATTCTAAATAGTCCATTATACTTCTTCTTTTTTTTTTTTTTTTTCTTTCTAAAACTCGTCATCGTCCATTTTCCTATGTTCTCTCAAATATAAGTAACTCCATAATTTTTCTATCAACCTTAAGTACTTTTTTTGTGTTTGCAATTAGCAAGAATTATTTATTTTAGAGGTATATCCTTTTAAAACTTAATAATTATATCGCATATATACCCAAGTTGAAATCATAATTGCATATATATTATTCCAAATAATTAAAAATAGCCTATATGTATAAATAATTAAATTATGTATCAATAAATCTCATTTAAAATACAATAGCCTATATATTCTCACTTTCTTTGTTTTACTATACATAGGTCTTTACTAATGAGTAATGACTCCTTTACTTTGATCTTTAGGTGAATCAAACTCCTGTCCGGGACACATACTGCCCTTTTTTTTTTTTTTTTTTTTTTTAACAGCGTAAATAGAATATATATAAAGTGATGCAGCTTGCAAGATGCATCATACTTTCTTTTTTTTGGACAGTTTGTTTTTTCTCAATGACACTTTTTCCGGATTTGACTAATAAAAATATTCATCTAGTGAACGATGTCTAAATTTGGTGTTTTTGTAATTGTATTTCTCAGGTAGAAACGTACCGTAGAAGGTGAATGTACTGCGTGGTAGGAGCATATCCTCTGCGTTGCATGACATCATAAGAAGTCTATTTCTTGGAGCATCAATCTTATAATGCGACAATAACCTCTTTGGTGGCATATTAAAAACCCCTGCGTACAAGCATCTCTAACAATATTACTATTATTTAATATACACTTGATTTGTCACTTATATATATTTTATATAAATAGTTATATAGTAACATATAATTTATGATAATAATATGAAAAAGAAAACAAAAAACACGTAATGATACTTTACTCAAGCAAATCAATATAAGATTGATTTATACGCATGCTTATCAAATTTAATAAAAAAATTTGGCATGTGATATCGTTATATATTATGCATAATGCATGTATAGTATAGAATTGTAAGATGCTCTTTATATTAAAAAAAAATAAAAGGCTTAATGATAACTCATAATTTACTCTTATAATTCCTAATTAATAACTAAGATGCAGCATGACAGTGGCGTCGATAAGTATATTTATATCGTTTGCTTACCCGTTCGGTGAATTCGTTTCACAACACTTCGAATGTATATGTGTTAGTTGCAGTGTTTGTTTGGGTTCAGTAACTTTCCGTAGCTTTCCGCGACATCATTATTCCCGACATAGAAATACCCCGCAATCTCTTACGCGTCAAACACTACCCCAAAAGTATATGATTTTGACGAATCAAGATTATATTGATTGAAATAAATGAGAGTAAACTGCAAAAATCATCCTCGTGGTTTGTGTATTTTCGCAAGAATCATCCTTATCTCAAACGTTCAGCATTAAACATCCCCAAGTCCACAAACCTTTAGCATTATTCATCCCTGAGCACTAACGTCGTTAGTTTTACCCGTTAAGTTTTAAATAATATTTGGCCGTTAATCCCTCCGCTAATACTTTTTGCACCGTTAGTCCTCATTTTACGTTTTCGTCTGTTTTTTATGTTTTTGTCCGTTTTTACTCGTTTTCGTCCGTTTTTATATGTTTCGTCCGCTTTTGTCCGTTTTTTATATGTATTAGTCCCTTTTTTTACGTTTTTTACGTTCTCGTCCGTTTTACGTTTTAAATACTTTTTACGTATTCGTCCGTTTTTTTGTTTTTGTCCGTTTATCTGCTTTTATATGTTTCGTCCGCTTTTATCCGTTTCGCCCGTTTTTATATGTATTCGTCCGGGTTTTTACGTTTTCGTTCTCGCTCGTTTTACGTTTTGTTCGCTTTTCTTGGTTTCGTCCGTTTTATTTGTTTCGTCCGCTTTTATTCGTTTTTACGTTGTCGTCCGTTTATATCGTTTTGTCCGTTTTCGTTTTGTCCATTTTATACGTTCTCGTCCGTTTTTACGTTTTGTCTTTTTTGTTCTCGTCCGTTTTTATATTTTAAATCGCTTTTTACGTTTTGTCCGTTTTACCCGTTTCGTTCGTAAAATGAGTAAAAACGTACAAAAACGTAAAAAACGTAAAAAATGAGTAACGTAAAAAAAATGGACGAAACATTAAAAACGGATAGATAGCGGACAAAACATATAAAAACGGAAAAAAAAAAACGAGTAAAAACGGACAAAAACGTAAAATAATGATTTAAATGTAAAAAAAGCGGAAAAACGTAAAAAATGGACAAACGGTAAAACCGGACAAAACGCAAAACGTAAAAAAAAACCGGACGAATATAAAAACTAAAACTCATAAAATATATCAAAATGGATGTTGAATTAAAGAGCATACAATTTTAGAAAATATGGTGAAATTAGATTATAAAAAAAATAAGTAGATAAAAGATATTTTAATTTAAAAATAAAGATGAATTTTGGTTGAGAAATAGATATATGTCATTTTATAATAAAACTATTTATCTTAATTTTTAGTGGTTAGGAGTTAGGTTTGAAGTTTGTTAGAAGTTAGAACTTTGGAGTTTGTTAAGAAGTGGCGTAATAAATCGTGATTGATCGTTCTTTATCTTAATTTTTGGTTAGAAAAACTTTTCCATAATAAGCAGTAAAAAAATCGATTTTTACCTTCAATTTTAGAAGGCCTAAATGCATTATAAAGCAGTATAGATATAGATATGAATATTCATACCATATAGTATTGGCTTCAATATGCCTGCAGCAAGATCTAACAAGTCCACACCACCAACCTTCTCATCACACTCTTTAGTCGATGGCGTCGATGACCCATTATCGACACTATCGATCAAATCGAACTTTCCAAGGGTATCCAACGATGAAGATTCGATCTCGTAAGGGGCCCCACCTTCCCACAAACAAAACAACCTATCGCCCCAACTTAAAACACTAGTATTAGCAACATTCTTCATAACTTTAGTATTCCCAATCTTTTTCCCATTCTTAAGTACTGAAAACGGGCCACGATGAGTGAACCGCCACTCACCGGTTTTATGGTCATGTTCTTCCACTTGAGCCTTGGTCTTAATGTATCTAGCCATGAAGGTGACTTCATTTTTGGCCCCATTAATCGTGAACGCTCTAAGATAGCCATGACCATCTAGAGGGTGCACGGTTGAGCCATGATCATCCTTAAATAATCCTGGTCCCGTTAGATAATATGTTCCTAGTGGAAAATCTAACGGGATGGAACCTTCAACAATACGTAAGGTAATGGGATTAGCCGTTTCATGACGTTGGGAAGCGAACGAAACTGGTAATCCCAGTAAGCTGTTATTTTTTCATCTTGTGTTGAACTTGATACTTCTTGACTAGGTACTCTAGCTATGGAAATATCACCGCGAGTTTGATCAGGAAATGAGATTGCATGAACCGGCAGTAGGTGTTTAATAACCGGGGACGACACTTTCAATGGAATGAAATTGAATGCTTTGGCCTGCATTTTGTCGAAGTTGGTGGTGACAATTTCAAATATAATAACTTAGTAGGAATGGTGCTAGATTTATATATAGAAAGACATCATGGACGAGTGTTTTAGGAATTGACATTTATACCCTTGAATGTCTGGTTTAACTAGAAATTATTAATAAAGTAAGTATTTCTTAATATAGCAAGTTACATATGACTCTAGTAACCAATTGAAGACTTGAAGTCCTAGTAAAAACCATGATAACTAGTCCTAATATTTCTTAACATAACAACTAATCTCTTGTTTGTGAGAAGCTAGGAAAACAACCCCGAAATAGCAATTTCAGTTACATATAGCTGAGGACGACTTTGAAATTGAGCCCTACAAACATTTTCACAATCTTTTGAAATATTGTTATAGTAATAAATATTTGTCACATTCTAAAATCATTAATCTTACTCTTTATGAAACCCCTCGTTCCTTTGTTTGCAAATCCGCCATTAACCCTTATGGGGTATATATTGGCGGAAATCTTTTTCTCCGCAAATCCATTAATACCCCTTAAGAGGTACGTAGTGGCGGATATGTGACGTATTAAGTTTGGTCGATAACTCCTACGAAGTCCCTGCGACATATGAATATCCTATGCATTTAAGACAATCATACGTGTATAAATTCTAAAAAAACAAATATGTCGCTAATTTTTATGACTTTGTGGACGTCTTTCCGACACTAGTCACTAAGAAACTCTTAAGTAACCCGTCCTTACACGGGCTCATATTGTGTAAGAAAGTTGTTGGTGTTCAACTAGTAATTTCGTATGGAAAATGTTGGTTAGGGCAGGATATTTATGTTATTAATGAAATTATATAAGTTATCATTTTTTTAAGACAAGTGATTTGCATACTCATTAAAACACTCTTTTCATGTATCAATAAATTGTACAAAACTCATATTGTGCATTATCTATTTGTATTGTGGAGTGAGCTGATCAATAAATAGAGTGTGCGGATCAATTCTTTTTTTTTTTAATTGTCGAACCTTCTTACACCGGGAGGAAGTTTAGGAAAGAAAGTCATTTGACAATTCCTTTTTCATTTCTTTCACGTCTCTTAGAATACACGGAACCCAAACAATATGAGGTCAACAAGTTAGTTGCTTGATCACCTTGAAAAACCTTAAGAACCAAAAGTTTAACCCAAAAAGTTAAAACAATGTAATCGTAAAATAAAACCAACAAAAACCTATGAGTTTTTATTTGAAGGAAATGCATAAACCAAACTTTGTTTGGTTTAAGATTTGGTTTTAACAATAACTACATCAAACCGCTCAAATCTCAATGCTCATCCTATGTTTCTTAATGTACGTCTTTCTATTAATAGTAGGTTATTGTTGGTGGCCAAATTGGAGTTTTATGTGAATCTTTGCAAATTGTTTTTGCTTGTACTCAATCATCACTAGGTGGACACTAGGAAGCGTTTGTTGGCTAATAAGATGACAACTTTTTTTCTTTAGTCCTTCTTGCAAATTTGAGCATTAGCCATTGTTGCTTATAATATTATATATTTTGTAGATCAAAGTTATATTAGAGAGCTAGGTACCATAACAAGGTTCACTTCATCGTGGCACCAGTAGTGCGCCACATCAAGATCTCATTTTCCCATTACTTAACCACAACAAACCCTCCTCACTCATAACAAACCTCAACCTATTCATTCGCCCCACCACTACCACTTTATTTTTTTTTTTATTCAATTTTCATTTCAAATAAACTAAATAAATTCATTTCATTCAAATTAAAAATACAATACATTAAAAAACAACACTTACTAATAAAACGATACGAAAAAAAAAAGCGACACGGGTAAAAAAAAACAACACACGGTAAAAAAACAACACGGTAAAAAAAATACAACACACGAGTAAAAATACTAGTCGTCCATGATTTGATGATATTTCTTGACTAGAGCGTTCTTCGCCTCTTGCGGATGATTTACGCTTTCACCGGGTCGATTGGTACTCGGATCTATCATGAGAAAATCCATCTCGATCTTCTCTTTCCACGCTTTTTCCTTCTCCCGCCCGCCTCGTAACAAGCCCTTTGAGCATCGGCTTTTGAGCATATATTTCGGATATATGTCCCGAAAACTACTCGTTTGACTTCCACCGAGCTTGCGGTAACAGCGTTGAAGTCGACTTACATTTCTTGCCGGCTCGTTTGCATACATCTCTTCGGGCCGAGGTCGTTTGTCCGGCCGAATATATCCTCGAGACATGTAACGTCAATAGGATCTTGACATCCCACTTGGGATAATTTTCAAAACATTCAACATTTTTCATACAAAATTCCTCCCACCAAAGCAGCTGCGTAAAGCTAACTTTGGCATTCTCGACATGATCTTGGTCATTTTCACCACTTGACGAAGATGTTTGAAAATAGCGTTGAACTTCGGCAATCACCGTTAATCCTCGACCATTTACCGGTTATCATGTTCTTGCCACCGGGTTATCGGTTGTCTTAGAATTGAACATGTCGAGAATGTCGTTCCAAAAGTGCTCCTCCGGACGGTCATTGCCCATATCTTTATCTTGGGAAATTTCTATCCAACACTGCATAAGTAACATTTCTTGAGACTTGGTCCACTTCCTCCGTCCGCTTGTGCTATGACTTCAACATCTTCGTCATCGTCCTGTCGAATCTGCGCAGCTTTTTGCCTTGACTTTTGCCCGCGCTTTTCCGGTTCACGTGCTTTTGGAACTTTGAATTGTGAACCGGTCGGTTGTGATTCCATTTGGGGAAATTGTGGAGACTGGGACGGGTTAAAAAACTGTGGAGATTGTGACGGGTTAAAAAACTGCGGTGATGGAAATCGGTTGGGGTAATTTGCGAAACCTTGTTGAAACTGATATTGTTGGTTAAAAAAGATATCTTGTGGAGACGGGTTGGAATTGGTCGAAGAAGGGGTAGACGGGTTTGAAGAACCCCCGTATTGTTGTGGGTTTGAGTTAAGTAGATTTGTGAAGTATCCTCCGTCATGTGGGTTTTGAGACATTGTGTAAAATGATATTGTTGGTTAAGAAAGATTTGTTATGTATTTTGGGTTTGAAGATGTGTAA
The DNA here is from genome assembly GCA_022545495.1 of Chrysanthemum lavandulifolium. Taxonomy (NCBI): domain Eukaryota; kingdom Viridiplantae; phylum Streptophyta; class Magnoliopsida; order Asterales; family Asteraceae; genus Chrysanthemum; species Chrysanthemum lavandulifolium. The sequence goes on from CM040240.1 coordinate 156,489,787, forward strand.
AATGAAGAAGATGATGATAGTTTATATAGGGTGGTGGGTTTAAAAAAAAAAAAAAAAAAAAAAAAAAAGTTAATTTAAAAAAAAAAAAGTTAACGTTACAAAAATGTTTACGCTTTATAACGTAAACTTTGCTTTGTGTCGAGCTCCACCGTCGTCCCCACGATTTGGTATCCGACGAGCCACAACAAAGGCGGTGTGGCGGCGAGCCACGCGCCCTGACAAGCGACGGCGAGCCCACACCGTCCACTCTTATATTTCTCTTGATGAAATCGGTTATAGTTGAATTACACCATAAAATGTTACGGAGTATAATTGTTAGATGATGATGCAACGCTCGTAACTATTTAATTTTAGAGGCTTTTGCATATATATCTTCCCGAAAATGCAAAATTGCATATATATCCAAAGCATTCATAAAAACCATTGTACTATGTGGATAACAAACTTATACAAAGGATATATATGCAATTATTATATATATGCATTTTTGCCTTATAAAACTATTTAATTTAATGTACATATATTTTGATAATCTAAAACTTGATAGGATTATAAGCTCATAATTGGGTTTGGGCTAACTAATCTGTTGTTTAATACTTCCTTGTAGTTTAAGCGGTAAAATCGCGAAAGGTTGGATTAAAGTAAAAAACACTCAAATTATTAAAAATAAAGCTAAATCCAAATAGCAAGCGATTAACGAGTTGGGTTAGCGTCTACTATTGTTGGGTTAGCATCAACTATTGTTGATCGAGGTTTTTTTTCGTTTTTTAGTTGATTCAGATCAGAAATTTGCACTGATAACAAAAGTGAAAACGTTTTGATATGAATCGCAGTGGCCGGATACAAGTTATTGTTGAAACAGTGGCCCGCGGCTAGGGTTCGAGAAGAGAGATAGCTAGAAAGATTTAACGGAATCACATAGAGGTGGCCGCTCATATTGACCGACCTAGGTGTAAGGTTGAGATCAATTTTGGTGGACCATAAATTCAAGATCGTGTTCAGATCACCAAAATATTGTCTAATAGTTATACTTTAAAGGTCAATGATAAAAAAAAAAAAATATATATATATATATATATATATATATTATCTTGACTCATTTCTTTCTTATGGGTAGTGAACAACATTTTTTCCTTTTGTGGGTATTATATTTTCAAATTCATCATCTTTAGGGTATTTTTTTGAAATTTTTGGACATTTTTGCCCCTCTTAGCTAATAGAATTTTTTTCCCGAAGGGCAAAAATGTCACATAGTACCCGAAAGATGATGAATTTGAAAAGAAAGTACCCACAAAAGTAAAATTTTTTGTTCGCTACACACAAGAGCAAATGATGACAAGTATGATAGTTTTTTTTTTTTTTTTTTTTTTTTTCGTTTATCATTTGCCCTACTTTAAACAAAGAGAGCTAGCTCTTATGGCTTTTAGAAGAATCTTATACTAATCCTATAATCTTGTTTGATTATTTCCATTCTATGGATGTGTTTAGCGATGTTGGCCACCGTATGAAACATCTCTTAAGCATAGAGTAAAAAGCATATTGTAACAAGCACAAACCAGTTGTATTCTATTATCAATATCCTAATAAGTTGTTTCTGGCCATCTTCATTTTGGACGGACATTTCTTGTCACGGTGTTTTTATGTTTCATGCTATGCAAATGTTCAGCAAGTTAGCATAACTTTGCCGGGAATGAATCATAATCTCAGCATAGATCAAGTTTCAATGCAATATATAACAAGGAAAACCAGACTACATCTATACTTCCGTTATAAAGTATGCATATTCCCTTGGTAATTCCAAACCTAAATCCAATCATATACTTCAAGATTGACACATATGACACATTATCCAAAACTAGCTGGTTACCCCCATGTTGCGCAACGGGTTCTCTGAAATCAAATTTTTTGGTGAGCAATATTTTCCGATCACATGTTTTTTATGATAATGATTTTACGTATGCCGAGAATTTTAAAACATAAGTTTATCACACACTATTTCATTTTGAAAAGTCAAGTGTACATGTAGATCACGATTCAGTGGCGATACCAAAATGGTAATAAGTAGGATTATGTGATTGTGATGATTGACAGTGAAATCAGGGGCGGAGCCAGGAATTCGTATTGAGGGGGGCCGTAAATAATTCGTATAATAACATAAAGTGCATAGAACAATGTGGTTCCTTTACATATGAACGATATAATATGACGTTCCATAAATATCCGAAACAACTGTAATACGTACTCAACAAGGTGAGAAAGTGAAGAAAACTAGCAAAGAGACCCAAATGTATCACTAAAGTGGTTCCTTACATTATCGAGAAGAAAAAATAACGAGCAACAAGTAAGGTTGATTGAGTGGGTCGGGTGCGATTTAAAAAATGTATTATTAATATATCAACTATTTACAGAAATATGTGAGATCGTAATCATTTTTTATACAATAAAAAAATCAAATCATATGTAACATAGATGTAACATCTTGTATATTATCTATTCACAATAAAATGTTCTATGTCTGTATATTAACCTTTTATACAAAATGAAAAAGGAATCCACCAATTGTCTTTTAAAACTATCGGTATCTCAAAAGCACATTCGGTATACCAATAAAAGTTTGTTTTGTTGTTGTATATTCCTTTTTACTGTCAAAAGAAAAACAAAATCACATTGGGAAGACAAAAAACAAATACAGTACAATTTAATAGTAATAAAAGCAACATTAATTCTCCTTCTATCATCTTCCTCATCTTCTTTTTACTATTTTTCTTCTATTCTGTTATTTCTTCTTCCATTTTTCATCTTCATCATGGTTTTTTATAAGCTACAAGCTGCGTAGTTAGGCCGGTTAGGGGCGAAGCCGCCAAAACCCTCTCTGGCTCCGTCTCTCGAGTGAAATGTACTTGCTAATGAGTAGATATTGTGTAATATTCGTCATAAAAATTATTTAACGTGTAAACATAGAATATCTTTGCACCTTATATGTTTACGTTTTAAACTATATAAATCTTTGAAAATCTTCATACTTTTCACATGTATGATTTTTCAATCAAATTTATTAGTAAAATAATTAGATTTTCACTAAACTTGTACTAAAATACACAAATGGATGATAAATGTTTTTTGAATATGCAATTTTCAAAAAATTTAAATGTTCACGATCAAACAAAAATTTGGCATTAAACTTACATTAATGAATAATTTAAATAATTGCGTGTAAAAGAATTATTATTTAATATATTATTTAAAACATTAATCATTTTTATATGTTGCATATTAATATGTATTTCTTACAATATAAGTCATTTAATGAAAGAAAATAGTTTCCTCCATTATATGTAGTGTATTTGAAATTCAAAACATTTTTAATATCCCCCTAAAACTCCTTCCCATTTTTTTTTTCCCCAAAATTCACCCGCCCTTATTTTATTTACTTGCCCATACACACAGGCAAACACATACAATAAATTTTGCCGGCCGCTATGCGGCGGATGCCATGAAAATGTAAAACTAAAGATCGTAAGATAGCTTTTGAGGATATGAAAAGTAGTTTAGAGTATTTTTAAAGCGTTTTGGTAGATGAATCAAACTGAGTATCATACTTTATGATACATTTGCTCTACTATTTATTAAAATCCAATCAGATTACACCAAGAATACCCCAAGTACGTGAACTTTTGCATATGTTGGCATTGCTTTGCACCGGTTTTATTGGCCAAGGGCTGGGGTACAAGAACGCAATTTACCTGCACAAGTGTTCGTAAATGAATTCATAATAAAAGTCAATGAGACAATTATAATTCTGACATCATGAACCATTTCGGCCTTGAAGTGCTCTAGGCACATCTAGTGACCTCATCGGACTACTTATACGTAGAATGTTTAATAAATCAAATTCAAATGTCTCTTACTAAAGCAACACAGAAAAACAATTCTAATAGTTTAGGTCATTTAAACATTAGCATGTGGTAGGCCATCTATTGCACCTTCGATTGCAACTAGCTTGATTGACATGATCAGTAAGTTCTTGTTTGCTAATTCCAGAACACAAGTGTTTGTGTTTCTTTCTTCTGAGCACTTCTCTGGATCAATAATTTATACATGTATAGTTGTATACACATACATACACACGCGCACCTGTGTGTATGTGATTTTGGACCAGGGACGGAGCAGCGGTATATGGAACACACATGGATTTCATTCTATAGTGTGAGGTTATATGAAATTTATTTTAAGGTTTCCTAATTGTTTAAAAGTGTAACAAGTACAAAATAATTGTGTTACGAGTCTTTGCTTAGTTAACTCCTTTATATCTAGTAAAACATAATTAATATAAAACGAAATAAACGAAACAAAACGATAGTTGTTGATATTTTAATAAGAAAGAGAGACGGATTATAAAATTCTGCACTATAAAAATAATGATGATTAAGAGTTTGATGCCAAGGAGTAGTGTTGCCATGTTGGTGTGTTGATACCATCAACAAAGTGACAAAAGGGTCCACTTATTCCTCACCTTTGTACCATCTAATGAGGAAACCTCATTATTAAAATCTCTGACGCTAATAGGACAATTCCTACAACCCGGCCAACTATGAATATGTTACTCCGTTAAGTGATCGAGCCATATTTAAACTCATTTACCAAATTTACAGATTGATTGCATCGTATCACATACGACAATATAAAAGTTACATACAAGTTAATGGGAAAAATAGTTAATTTCAAAAGTGGTATGTATAGTCTGTCGAGTTTAAATGAAATAGTTCTTAAACTTTTTTTTTAACAGATGCTCTTCATGTGGTCGTCACCCTTGGTCCTTTGACCAATATTTTCGTTAGTTTGACCTTTAAAATAACAGTAAATGACATAAATACCATTAAAAGTAATGTCCTTGTGGTTTGTGGGGTATAACGTATTTAGTCCATAATTTTTTTATTACGTTTCGTTTGTTTTATCGTTTTAACCATTTTTACGTTTTAAATCTGTTTTATACGTTTGTTCGTTTTATCGTTTTCTTCCATATTTATTGATAAGGATTTAAAACATACGTTTTTAGGGGGTCATTTTAACCTTAAATCGTTACATTTTATATCCGTTACTGCTTAAAATTTAAATGATGAATGGGTGACTTTTGAATACCTTCCATCTTCCTTTGTTGTCATGGCAGGGGTAGCCTTGTTCATGTCCGTTCGTGTAACTTTAATCAGAAAAATGAATGGAAACGAACGTTAAAAAAGGTATGAATTTCTTGCTCATGTTCATTTATTAAGAAATGAGTTTGTTCAAATTCATATATTTTCGTTCATTTTAGACATTAAACAAATGAACATAATTGAACGTATAAAAACAAGCATAAACTATAAAAAAAATTATTTAGGCATAATGTTGTGTTTTATAAGTATTGTATTTTCCGAAGTAAACAAATATTAATAAGTATATAATAAAAGAATATGGTATGCGAACATGCAAATAAATGAACATAAACAAACATTAACGATTGCATAAACAGACGTTCATAATCATAAATGAATGGTCGTGACTTTTGTTTATGTTCGTTCATTTAACTAAACGAACGTAAAATGTTACTCATGTTCGTTCATTTAATAAATAAACAAACATTTTACTGTATGTACAAGTGAGTCCCTTTGTTGTCATGGCAGGGGTAGCCTTGTTCATGTTCGTTCGTGTAACTTTATGCGGATAAGGGACTCACTACCACTCACCTTTATGCGGACAATGGACTCACTTCCACTCACCTTAACTCACATTTTTTTAATAAAAAACACATACAAACCCATACAAACTAAACGGTAATATATATGTGCACATTTATCAATTAGGTGAACCACTCACCTTAATTTGCCTTGATTCAAGTGCCTAGCGCGTGAGTGGCTTGGGTGTGCATGGTGGTCACTCGTGAGTGGAGGTAAGGTGAGTGAGTCACTCCTCCCTTGCCTTCCAGTCTAAGTTTTGACATCAAAGAAATGAATGATCATGAGTGGGCAAGAAGACACGCACTTTATCAGAAATTTGAATAATGCATATGTATATACGTGGATGACCTATAAATTTGTTTCATTATATAAAGGGGATTGATTTGCACACTCAAGATTTTGATTGAGATACTCTATTTTATGCATAATATAGTTGTACAGGTTTTACAATATGCAATGTAGTGTCTCAATCAAAATAAGGAGTGTTCAAATCACCTCCTTTATATAAATGGATGGATTCAACATCCAATATTTTCTCGTATAGCTAAAACACCATATATCTAGTCACACCTAAAGGGGCGTTTGGTATACCACTTTGGAGTGGGTTTTGATTTGATTTGACACTTAGTAATTGTTTGATTGAAATCTAGGTATTAGGATTTGGGAGTCAATACCATAATAGATGGGTTGTGTAAAAGTAAAGGAGTATGGTAGGTTTTGTCAAAATTGGTGGGATCCACTCCTTTTTCTCTTTGTCTCATTCTATTTTTTAGCATTATATATATATAGTTTTAAATTAAAATTCATTTACTTTTTTATAAATTAATTGTTAGTAATTAAATATATTATTTTCTCTCTCATACATCAAATCCAAATCCAAATCGTAAACCAAATTTAAATTCAAATCCAAATCTTAATCCTAAAACCATCTACAAACCAAACAGACCCTAAATTTGATGCAAAACGCACCAGGTTTCTATGCTCTTGAACAAACTGAGTAAAAAAAAATACCATGCCTATTTATATATGATATAATGGGAGGGCGCCTATCTAAACCATTGTATTTTATTCTTCCGGTTTTTTATTCTCCCGTTTGGGCTTCGATGAAAAATAGGCTTCGATTATTCAGCCCATGAGGCCTGTGTTTTTAGCCTCATATTTCGCTTACCAGATTTCCTTTACCAATCTTGGTATTTCTGCTTGGTTGTTGACGTGTCTCATCAAAACGCTACACACGCAGATCTTATCATCACCACCGACTGACAACTAATGATAGTATTTGTCGGTTCATAGATCTCATCAGTTCTGGATGTGGGTATTGTTCTCTAATTTGTTGAAAGGTTTGATTTTGGTTATTAATCAAGATTGGGGTTCTTGATTCGAAGTCAGGTATGCAAATTTTTTCGATCTTTGTTATCTTGATTATGTATATGGGGTTTAAATATTCAGATCTTTTTTATACAAAAAAAAAGATAAAAAACATTGATGGAAGATAATACAAACCTAGCTTAGCTTGAAGTTTAAATCGATGATTTGGGTTTGTTCTAGGAGGACATATGGATTGATATGATAAAGGTTTTGGTGGGATATTCAACTTGGTAGCTAATGAAGAAGTTGATGAAATGGTGATTTTAGCAGCCATTGTATGTTGCATTTTTGAAATGGCAGTTGTGTTTTCTTGGTATATCTATTGTGTTTTTTTGGGTATGAAAGTAGTGGCAGTGAAGCTTTGTAGCTTATTGCTTTTTTTATCATTTTGTAACTACAATTTTTTTTCTTGGTGAAAAAGAAGTGACTTGGGCCTGGTGGGTTGACACGAATCTATGTTGGCACAAACTGATGTCAGTTGATATGTGATGCTATATACATGTCTGCTTGGATGATGCTTTTGAACAAAGTGTCATTGCAGCCACGTGCTGCTTATTACACCTTCAATTAGTTTCTATGAGCTGAAAATGATGGTAACATTGATTATAGGAGGTTGTGATAAATCTAAAAACGATCAATTAAAGGTATGATCGTTCGCGTCTTGGCATGGCAAATCATTAGGTTTGCAGCCATGCTGGATGTATCCACTTTCTTCGATTCTTACAATGATAATGATATTGATTATAGGGGGCTATGATGAATCTAAAAATGGTCGACTAAAGTTGTGATCGTTCGCTTCTTGGCTTGGCAAATCATTAGGTTTGCAGGCATGGTGAACTGATTCGCTCCGAACGGTCTATCTTTTATTAGTCAACCACTTGTGAATGGTAAACCATAAAAGTCAAACAGCTCGGAACAAAATGCAATTAAGTCCAGAGGAGTTTAGTGTTTCCCCGGGTCATTATGTCCCAACGAGGTGTGTAAACTGTAATACAACGAATCTGTGATCTGAAATGATATTGAATATACAAAAACATGAATCGATTGACTAACACTAGGAATGTGAATAGTGATAGCTCGTCACGGCTATGTCGTTAAAAGCGTGCAATCGAAACCTAAAGCGTAAAGATATACAAACGCACGTTTAATTTAAATTAAGCGTAAGCGTATAAAAACAAAACGATTATAACTATAGTAGGGATTTGCATGCCTTAGGGGCTTAAATGCAAATTAAACAAACTTAAAATATTTATCTATAATTTACAAATTTATATAAAAGTTAAGAAAACCTAAAAAACTAAAACGCGTACGTGTACGTAACAATTACGTAAACGTAACAAAAATAAAAAGTGAATTCGGTCCAATTCAACTTCCACAAATGTGAAAATCATATTTTTGGAATCCTAAAAAGATAAGAAAATTATTAGAAAATTAAAATAAATTTTTACACTATGTACTTAATTAATATAAATTAAAAATGAATTAAATGTATTTAATAATGAATTAAATAAGAAAATCTAAGATTAACCTAAATAAATTAAATAATGAATCTGAAAAATCTAAAATATTATAAAATGAATTTTAAAACTGAAAATGTATTTTTTACACAATTATTCTATTTATTATTAATTATTTACTATTATTAAGTATTAAAAACTATTATTGAATTATTATAAATATTAAATGAATCAAGAAAATTCTGAAACTTTTTACATAAATATTAAATAAATACAGGAACCTAAGAAAAATCTAAAAACACTATGTACTTAATAAAAATAAGCTAATAAGCAATTAAACTTCTAAATAGAAGCTATCACTTAGCTTTAAAGTGGAGCTTTTTGGTTTTTTCTTTTTTTCTGGACTAACTAAATACTTATATTATACATGTTTAATGAAAACAAAACTTTACAAACCTAAAAATAAGCAAATTGTGAGCTTATGAGTCCAACAGTTAAGCTTTTGGCTTCACAGTGGAGTTTAAGCTTGAAATAAGCTTGGAAAAAGCTTTATACATGAAACAAAAGGTAAAATAAGATGTACTCAAGTCCAATGGACAACTATGAACATGAATATGCACTGAAATGGTGCACAAGTGTGAGCTTATGGTTTAGACAGTTAAGCTTTTTGGGCTTAACTTGGATGGAGTGAAGGCTTGAATAAGCCTGGTATAAGCTCCACACAGGAAAGTAAAGGAAAAATAATACGTTTATAAGTTATATGGACAAGTATGCACAAGCTGGTACACTGACAATCACTTATAAGCTAGGTATAAGCTAATAAGCACTTCCAGGTCCCAAGTGCGCTAGTGCATCGATTCTTGCTACTTTAAGAGGCATATTAAACTATAAGAATAAGCTCACAAGTACCAACTAAGTATGGGAGTAGCAAGTTGGGTTGGTTGGATTTCCAAAAGCCCAAGCTCAACTGTGGGGTCCATGATTAGCTTTTGAGGAGCTTATGAAAATCCTCCCAAATGAGTATCCGAGTTTCATTATACTCGGAAAATGGACAAGTCAAGAAGCTAGTTAATACCTAGCAAATAAGTCGCTAGGGAAAATTAAGCATAGGATCTTAAAGTTGGGCGGATAAGCTCTACAGAGAACTAAATCTCACAAGCTCATGATCACTAAGGAGCTTCTTAGAGTCTGTTGGTAATGGTGTAAGTTCACCGAGTTCTCGGTGAACTGCTGAGAATGGGCAAATGTTAATACAAATATCGTCATTAAACGTTATTTATATTTTTGATCTTTGCCTAAGTTTTGTTAACGACAAAAGTAAATTTAATTTATAAAAGCTTAAAGCTTGTCAAGTTTAATAGATATTAAAACAAGCTTTCTCAAACAATATATTCATCATTCAAGCATTTACATTTGTGATTAGTGACATCTTGATATGACTCTAATCATTATGTATGATAGTAGTTTTAGAATGTGTTAGGTTCTTAAAACCAAACACTACTTAAGCATTTGCATATTTCTAAAAATAGAAATACAACATATGACATCATGTATTACATCATGGAAATCATTGGAAGATTCCATTAGATATTTTGTGAAGATTTGTACTCTTCATATCTTGCACAATCTCACTTAGATAGAGTTGACTTTGGCAAGATTTGATATCTTGGTTGTCGAGACCAGCGGTACCAAAATGGTACAGGCGGAACCCTTTAAGGGTCCGCCGTCCGTGGACGCCTCTGTCCATTTTGGCTATAAATAGCAATGCCAAGCCAAGTAGTTTATCATCCTTTTCTAACATACTCTCATACATATCTCTCTAACCTTTCTAACTCGGTTTCATATCATATTAGTGATCTCTTTGTAGCAAAGAAGATCAAGTCATATTCAAGCTTCAACGAGAAGTTGGAAGTCTTGTTTGTTTAGTGTTGTATGATCTAGTGTTGATCCATACTTCATTGTTGTATCAAACCATCATAATCTTGTGAGTGTGAGTGGTTAGTATTTTAGTCCTCAAAATACATTGTGTGTGGGAGTAGTTGTACCCTTGGAAAGAACTCGACATCTAGCTTAGTGTCGGAAATAGTGTAAGCGAAGTGTAAAGGTTTTCTCCACGGTGAAAGGAGCTTGTTGACTAGTGAAGTTAAACTCTCGAGTGTGAGACTCGGGAGTGGAGTAGGGCAAGGAAAAAGAGTCCTTGTAGGCGAACCACTATAAACAACTTGTTGTGGTTTGATCATCTCTTTCCTTATTTACTTATTACACATTGCTTGCATATTTCATTAACATACTCAAGATCAATATCAATTGATCTTTCAATAAGTTTCAAAACAAAGTTTTTAATTGGTAAACTATTCAACCCCTTCTAGTTTTCTACAATTGGTACCGAGCCTCGTTGCTCAAGAATTTCTAAAATAACTTGTATTTTATAAACTTGAAACGATCCATGGATTCGAAAACTTTAAAGAAGGGCAATCTATGCAAAGACCACCACTCTTTGAAACCAATGGATTTATCTATTGGAAAACCGTTTTGAAACATATGTAAAATCAAAAGATATAGATCTTTGGTTTATTATTGTTAAAGGAGATTTTAGTTCTACAACAAAGGATATTTCCGTTGATGAACAAAAGAAATTAGTTGCTAAAAATAATGAAGCTAAAATGATGCTTTATAATGCTTTACCTAGAAAAGAATATGAAAGAATTTTTATGTGTGAAACCGCCAAAGATATTTGGGAATCTTTAATTGTTACACATCAAGGTAATTCACAAGTCAAGGATAACAAAATTGATCTTCTTGTTCAACAATATGAACAATTTGTTATCCCGAAGATGAAACCATTGATTGTGGCTTTGCTCGTTTAACACTATAATTACATCACTTAAAGCACTTGATGAAACTTTTCGTAGTAAGAACTTTGTCGAAATTTCTTAGAGCACTCCATCCCAAATGGAGAGCTAAAGTGACCGCTATTGAAGAATCAAAAGATCTCTCAATAATGTCACTAGACGAGCTAATTGGCAACCTCAAAGTTCACGAAATGGTAATGGAGAAAGATTCGGAGATCATCAAAGGAAGAAAGGAGAAGATCAAATCCGTTGCTCTAAAAGCAAAGGCGAATCAGCGATGATGATGAATCTTGTTCCGGTAGTGAAGATGAGGAGTATGCCATGGCCGTTAGAGATTTCAAGAAGTTCTTTAGAAGAAGAGGAAAGTTTGTAAGACAACCTCGAGAAGAAAAGAAGCCATTCGAAAAGATCGGGATGATAAGAAGAGTAAGGGTGAAAGAAAGTGTTTTAGATGTGGTGATGCAAGTCATCTCATAGGAGAATGTCCCAAGCCACCTAAAAGCAAAACTCAACGAGCTTTTGTAAGTGGTGCTTGGAGTGATAGTGAAGACGATGAAGAATCAAGCAAGGAAGAGATCGCTCTAATGGCACATGAGTCAAATGAGGTACTTTCCGACTCTTCTTATTCTTCTATAGATGATGACACCTTGCAAAAACAATATAATCAATTGTGTGAGCTAAGTCTAAAAATTATAACTAAAAATAAATTTCTAAAACCAAAAGGAATTTTTGGAAAATGAGGTATATGAGTTGAAAGAAAAGCAAAACGACTTGAAAAGGAAAAGCAAATGACGATGATTGTAAATCATGTCAAGAGCTTAATCTTGAAATAGAAAACTAAAGCTCACACAAGAAGTTCTAATAGAAAATAATTCTAAGTTTAAAAGGTTTAACAAAAACATCGCTCTTGCCGATGAAATAGTTAAAATCCATAAAACACCGGGAGACATGAATGGGCTAGGTTTTAATGAAGTATTAATTCCAAAGAGTCAAAACAAAACGGCCGAAGAGGACGAACATTCATCAAAATTGTTGCGAAGACAAGACGGACCGACGGAACCAAAATAAGGGTTCCGTCCACAGTAAAATGGTACCATGGTACTTCAACAGAATGTAATGTTCGCAATTCGGACCGCATTGAATTTGTTAAAGTAACAAAGAAAACCAATGATAATGTTAAACTAAAACCAGCTATTACATCGAGTAGGACTTGTTAAAATGAATTTAGATCAAAACTACTCAACAACGATATAAAACTTCTTTTGCCAAACGCCTTTCCTAAAAGCAACCACAACGTTCAACCTAACTACCAACACAACGGTTGGAATCAAAGTTTTCCTAGACCATATCAAACTCCAGATTACATGCCATGGAACTCTTACCCATCATTTCCATACATGAATCAAATAAATGGTATGTTTAACCCAAACGGACCCATGAGATATTGGGGACCAAATGCTTGAGTTATTTGCTTCTTAGGTATGCTTGAAAGTTGGATTGGAACCGATGAATGGATAAAAGATAGTGGATGCTCACGACACATGACGGCAACAAAGTCTCTTCTCATCATACCAAGAGTATGACGGAGGTAATGTCACTTTCGGTAGCAATCTCAAAAGCAAAATCATCGGCAAAGGTACGATTGCTCATAACTCCCTAACTATTGAAAATGTTGCTCATGTGGATAGGTTAGGATTTAATCTACTTAGTATTAGCCAACTATGTGATAAAAAGTATAAAGTGCTATTTGATGAAAATGGTAGTAAAATACTAAAAGATGGTATCACCATAGCTAAAGGAGTTAGGAAAAATAACATATACGTCATGAAAATAGATAAAACATATAATGACAAACTTTGCTTAACAACATTAGATGATAGCTCATCTCTTTGGCATAGACGCTTAGGTCACGCTAATATGAGACTTATACAAAACCTATCTTCAAAAGAGTTGGTTAGGAATTTACCAAAACTAAAATATGACCAACACTTTTGCGACGCTTGCAAAATTGGTAAACAAACACATAGTAGTCACAAATCTAAAAATATGGTGTCTACATCTAAGTGTCTAGAATTATTACATATGGACTTGTTTGGACCATCCGCTATAAGAAGCTATGGAGGCAACTTATACACTTTGGTCATAGTAGATGATTACTCAAGGTTTACTTGGACGTTATTTTGAAAACCAAAATGAAGCTTTTGATAAATTTGAAATACTTAGCAAGAAAATTCAAAATCTTCTAGGTGTCAAATTGTGTCGATCCGAACGGATCATGGTCGTGAATTTGACAACGAAACTCAATTTGGAAACTTTTGTGATACAAATGGTATAACACATAACTTTTCCGCTCCACGAACACCTCAATCAAATGGAGTAGTAGAACGTAAAAATAGAACAATTCAAGAAATGAGTAGAACAATGCTTAATGAACAAAACATTCCTCAAAAGTTTTGGTGTAACGCCGTTGACACTTCTACATATATTTTAAATAGAGTCTTAATCGTCCTTTCCTAAACAAAACACCATATGAACTTTATAAAGGTAAAAGCCAACATTAGGATATTTTAGAGTCTTTGGTTGTAAATGCTTTATTCTTAATACTAAGGATTATCTCACCAAGTTTGACCCAAAGTCTTATGAAGGTGTATTTCTTGGTTACTCTCAAACTAGTAAAGCTTACATTGTTCTAAATAAAGAAACAATGATAGTCGAGGAATCGTTAAACATAACATTTGACGAAAGTCCACCTCCCTCTAAGACATCACCTTTGGTAGATGATGACTTAGTTGAAAGTCAAATAATAGAAAGTCAAATTAATGATAACAAGGGAGATGAACCATTAAATAAGCAAATTATAAACATCAAAGAATCTAAAAGTCATCCTTTGGAAAAAGTCATAGGACAACTTAATCAAAGAACCTTAAGATCACAAGCCCAAAATCAAAGTAATTATTTTTGTTTTGTATCCACCATTGAACCGAAAAACATAAATGAAGCAATAAAAGATGAATCATGGGTAATTGCCATGCAAGAAGAGTTAAACCAATTCGTTAGAAATGATGTTTGGAAATTAGTTCCAAAACCTAAAGATCAAACCATAATTGGAACGAAATGGGTTTTCAAATAAAATGGATGAAAATGGTATAGTATCTAGAAACAAAGCTAGGCTTGTTGCACAAGGCTATAATCAACAAGAAGGTATTGATTATGATGAAACTTATGCTCCTGTAGCTAGACTAGAATCTATTAGAATATTACTTGCCTATGCATGTGCTTATGACTTTAAATTATTTCAAATGGATGTTAAAAGTGCTTTTCTTAATGGGTTTATTAACGAAGAAGTGTATGTTGCTCAACCTCCCGGTTTTACCGACTTTGAGAAACCACATCATGTCTTCAAACTCAAGAAAGCATTATACGGCCTTAAACAAGCACCTAAAGCTTGGTACGACCGTCTTAAGACTTTTCTTATTGATAACAAATATACTATGGGATTAGTAGATAATACTCTTTTACCAAGAAAAGGAATCACAAATTATTATTGTTCAAATATCGTTGATGACATTATATTCGGATCAACTTGTCAAGAACTATGTGATGATTTCTCTAAAATCATGCATGACGAGTTTGAAATGAGTATGATGGGTGAGTTAAACTTCTTTCTAGGACTTCAAATTAAACAACTAGAAGATGGTATTTTCTTTAACCAATCTAAATATATAAAAGACATGCTTAAGAAATTTGGTCTTGAAGATTCCAAACCAACTAAAACACCCATGTCCTCGGACACTAAACTCACCAAGGACGAAGAAGGTGAATCCGTAGATAACACTAAATATAGAGGAATGATTGGTAGCCTACTCTATCTTACGGCTAGTAGACCCGACATTATGTTTAGTGTTTGTCTATGTGCTCGCTTTCAAGAAAACCCAAAGGCATCACACTTAGAAGCATTAAAAGGATTTTAGATATATTAAGGGAACAACGTGTTTAGGATTATGGTATCCCAAAGGAACGGGTATAGAAACCATAGTGTATGCCGACTCGGATCATGCCGGTGATTATGTCGATAGAAAAGTACAAGTGGTATTTGCACTTTTGTTGGACATTGTCTCACCTCATGGTTTGCAAAGAAGCAAACGGCTTTAGCCATCTCTACTATCAAGCCGAGTACGTCTCGGTAGGAAAAGCATGTCAACAAGCTCTTTGGATGAAGCAAGCTCTCGAGACTACGGAATTCATCTCAACGACATTGTGATACTGCGACAACAAAGGAGCCATCGATCTCAAAGAAGAATCCCGTTCAACATGCTCGTACAAAACACATTGAAATCCGTCATCACTTTCTTCGCGACAATGTTCAAAAGGTAACATTTCAATCGAGAAAGTATCCTCCAAGACAACATTGCCGACATCTTAACTAAACCTCTTAAACGAGAACCTTTTAATCTTCTTAGACTTGGTTTAGGGTTAATGGAACCAAACATGTAAGATAAACATAGCCTAAAACATTAGAATAGTCAAACCAAAACAATTTTGCCTTGTATCACGCATCGTAGCCACGGCACTAAACGACAACACGGACGGAACCAAATATTTGGTGCCGTCGTCCGTGGTGTCTCTGTACAAAACTGCTATATACATAACATCCTCTTCCTCACAACCCACTTTACCAAAACGTGTAAAACTTAAACCAAGCTCATTATTGACACCTTCCCACTCACTAATCACTGAAGATAACATCATTGTAAGTATCCTAACTCCATTTCATCTCTTAATTCTGAGTCTAGGATTCTTATTTATGCACAAAACTATCACAAATCATTACATGGGGTTTTATGTATGCTTTTATACCAAATATGAATTCAATTGGCAAATTGCATAACTAGTCATTAAAATTAGGTACTACATTATCATATTGCATAAACAAATCATGTTTCCCACTAATTGATAGATAATGAATATAAGGCCTTATTCAAACAACCAAACACCCCATGTCAAAAGTTTTGAAAAGCTTCTCACTTGTAGGAAAACATTTTCATTGCTAATACAAATAGAAACGTTAAAAATTTTCATCACTTGCATGCTCTTGAATACTAAAGGTATTGCATAACTAATATGCACTCCCGGGTATATTCAAATGTAGCCACATTAAATTAGGAGCATTTGGGTTATCTCATGGTATTTGCCAAACACCCCACTAAAACCATTTTGTGCATAAAATGAGTCGAGATAACCGCAACTCCAAATTGTTTTCATATAGGCACACACTAGAACCAAAAACGTTAAAATTTATTTTCATTTTTAACATATTAATTCTTGTCCTTAGGAATAACCATGGTAGCCGCAAGATTCTATGATCACAAAGATACCCTTAACTACATTCCCAAACACCACAAAACCAAAGGACTTACCAAGGAACAAATAGAAATATTTAGGGGTCTAGAATCAAGGTATTTCCATGAGGGTAGAACCATTCACCCATCCTTCCTTGAACATACCAATCTTCGTGAAGAACTAGCCGCCATTCAATTCGATTGTCTTCTTGACATTGATGAACCAATTTGTCCTAGGTTTGTGTTAGAATTCTATGCTAGTGTGACCGGGTTTAGTGATGAAGACGATGATGAATTTTGTCTTAGCTTTAGAATCAACCAAAATGACTACACCATCACCTTAAGCGAATTTGCTAAAGTACTAGGAATTCCCAACCGAGGAACTTGTGTCTACACGGATAAGTGGTCACTCACCGCTCTTGATGCAATCAACGACCGAACTTCTCCCTATCTAACCCGTTTGGCAGATAAGGATGTCATCCGTGAACACCTTTTAACCCAAAACCGATACAACCCGAGTAACCCGAAAGGAAAAGAGGTAGACCGAGATCCATATGGAATGGAGCTAAATGAACTTAAGCCCGAATTTAAGAAATGGGAGGAGTTACTTAGAGCAAACGTCATTAGCACCATAGGAAATAGGGATCACATAAACGCTTGTCTTTGCCACATGCTCTACAACTTGTCCACCCGACAACCATTCAACTTGGCCTACTACATAGCTAGGAGAATGATTGATATTCCAACTCAAGGATCGGTTGCTCTTCCATACGGGATGCTTCTCACCCGTCTCTATAGAAACTTCGCACCAATTCCACCAACCCCAAAAGGGATGCACCTTCACTATGAACTCATCCCTCACATCTTTGTACCTTTGAGTGATGCTCGAGTTGCTAAGACTAAAGGCAAGAGAGCTAAACCTCCAACTCCTTCATCATCATCATCAAATAGGATGGTCTTCCAAGCTCTCATCTTCCACCTCATGAGTATTACGCATCTCTTCCCGAGATTGAGAATGAATCAGCAGAATTCAAGCAAACTAAGGGAATGTTCAAGTGCCTTGGTAGGATGATGAACAAGATTTACAAGAAGTTGGACAAATAAGGGTACTTTAAGGAGTGTTTGGAACAATGCATTATCATCAATGTTTGATACTATTTAGTTGTTTTTATTATGTAGGATGATAATATAACTTGAAACAATGGTGTATGCTAACAATCTCATGCAGGGGGATAGCACAAGTATGCTATCAAATTTTACCCATTTTCACTATATTGTGAAAATCAATAAGCCTTGCTCAAAATCTATGCTCCACTATGTTTATACATGTGTTATTTACTTTTCCTAACTAGAAATGTTTAGTATAATGACTTTTGAGAAAAATTTCGTGTTTTGAAATGTCCCCGACACCTAAAACTTACTCGTCCATATTTACGCACTCCACGGATCGACGGCACCATAATTTTGGTACCGTCCTTTATGTAGTTTGGTACCGCCATACATGACAAGCGGACAGACGACACACCCTTTTAGGGTACCGTCCGTGTATATTTTTGGTGCCGTGGATCCTCCAGGTAATTTTCTGAATTTCGACTCTTTCGTGATTCCAAATTATCTTCCATCACTTATAAATCAATCTTACCTAGTTTATAATGTTATTAGATTTAGTATAATTCACTAAGGTATATAAGAAATCCATTTCCCACCAAAATTCAAAAATTTGAAAAATCCACCCAAGGAGCCCTTTGGCATAAAGGAAGGAACCAAATTTTTGGTACCTTCAAATCCGTGGGTAATCTGAATGTTAGGAAATTCCACTCACTAGAACACATTTATTGCAAATCTTTTC
Source organism: Chrysanthemum lavandulifolium (assembly GCA_022545495.1). Lineage (NCBI taxonomy): Eukaryota > Viridiplantae > Streptophyta > Magnoliopsida > Asterales > Asteraceae > Chrysanthemum > Chrysanthemum lavandulifolium. The sequence continues at coordinate 156,508,366 of CM040240.1, forward strand.
TTCTTCACTCCATCTCTCTTGTATGGATTGACTTGGGTGATATGACTAGCATTCAACCCACTTCCAAATCATTAGGAACCTCCTCTCTTCAATGGTTTAACATCAAATCAAACACATTTCTCCACAATTTTTCACTTCTATAAATTGAGAGGTTTTACCATGATCATCCTCACACCTTCTTCATTCTTACTATTATCTAGCAAAGTAAAACCCAAGTCAAAATGACAAAATCCTCTCCAAAACCTTGCAAGAAGACCGCTAGAATTAGCGTTAGGCCTTGTTGCTTCGTGAACATGAGCTCCTCATCCGAGTCTTCTCCACTAACAATCTCATCTCCCATCCGAGATGATACAAGCCTTACCTTGGCTACACCAAATCAATCACACATTGTGATCACCACTCCACCACCTACAAAACACCAACTTCACCTCCTCCGCACCCATCCAAACATCCAAAACACCTCACCACCTTCACCACCAAGGTCTCCACTCTCGTTCCTATGGAGTTATTTTCAACTCCACCAACTTCACCAAATCCTTTCCTAGAGGACTTGGATGACTTGCCTCCTAGGCCAAATCATCCACCACCATTGCCATCATTTGGCACAATTGAGCGGATTGCTCATGAGTCACCTCGGTCATCCTTGACCCAAACGCCCATTAGGGCCTAAACCTCTTCTCTTCCACCCCATTCACAAAGACATTCATGGTCCTTTGTATGGGGACCATCCACTTCCCCATCAATGTCCCTCATCTTGAGGACATTGAGGAATGTATGGGATGCCAATCCCACTAGAGAGGAGATTCAAGCGGAACTCCACAACCTCCACCAATTCAAAGGCATGGTGGATTCTCACTTAAGTGAGACAATGCAAATGCAAAATGCTTTGCTTGCATCCATCATGACCACTCCAAACATCCCCAACACCACCAACACATCCACCATTCCACCACCACAACCTCCCCAAACATTCTACCCTCCAAGGCATGGTTGCTCAACTTGTGAGCAAACGGGCCAAACCGTGGAACGGACCCGGGTTATGGTCCATGACTTCCAAGAAGAAATGAGGTTCATCCTCAACCACATCCTTGAGCGTCTCAACGCTCTTTCCCATCCACCATCACTTTAGGATGGTTTTAGAATAGTCCTTCTTATTTTTACTTTCTTAGGATAATTTTTATTTCTTGTACTAAAAACACATCATTGTGTTCTCTTTTCATGATCTTTACTCATGAAAACATTTTAACTAATGAATGTTGTTTATTATATTATTGGTGTCATTACATAGTGTTTGGAAATGCTTGTGAATGATCATTATTACTAACAATTTTTTTGTAGCTTTATTTTCACAATCCATGTATCTTCCCATTAAAGCACCCAATTTAGGGGAGCTTTGAACAAAGGGAGATAGTAGCTCGGCTCATTACATTCAAGATAGCCTCTTCTTTTGTTGAGACAAAAGGGGAGAAAATATAGAACTTTGAAATTATTTATATTTGACTTTTCCGAAAAGTCAAGCGCATACATTTGACTTTCTAAAAGTCAAACAGAACCCTCATTGATAATACTTGACTTTTCTTAAAAAGTCAAACCGCATAAATTGACTTTTCGAAAAAGTCAACATCATGCATCAACTAGTGAATTCTTTGACTTTCATAAAAGTCAAACTTCATACACTTGCATTATCATTTCCTTTTCAAGTTCTAAAACTAATATTTTATAACTCTTGTACAAACTTTGTTTCTTTTATAAAAATAAAATTTATATTTTGTCCTCAACAAAAGGGGAGATTGTTAATACAAATATCGTCATTAAACGTTATTTATATTTTGATCTTTGCCTAAGTTTTGTTAACGACAAAAGTAAATTTAATTTATAAAAGCTTAAAGCTTGTCAAGTTTAATAGATATTAAAACAAGCTTTCTCAAACAATATATTCATCATTCAAGCATTTACATTTGTGATTAGTGACATCTTGATATGACTCTAATCATTATGTATGATAGTAGTTTTAGAATGTGTTAGGTTCTTAAAACCAAACACTACTTAAGCATTTGCATATTTCTAAAATAGAAATACAACATATGACATCATGTATTACATCATGGAAATCATTGGAAGATTCCATTAGATATTTTGTGAAGATTTGTACTCTTCATATCTTGCACAATCTCACTTAGATAGAGTTGACTTTGGCAAGATTTGATATCTTGGTGTCGCACGACCCGGCGGTACCAAAATGGTACACAGGCGGAACCCTTTAAGGGTCCGCCGTCCGTGGACGCCTCTGTCCATTTTGGCTATAAATAGCAATGCCAAGCCAAGTAGTTTATCATCCTTTTCTAACATACTCTCATACATATCTTCTCTCTAACCTTTCTAACTCGGTTTCATATCATATTAGTGATCTCTTTGTAGCAAAGAAGATCAAGTCATATTCAAGCTTCAACGAGAAGTTGGAAGTCTTGTTTGTTTAGTGTTGTATGATCTAGTGTTGATCCATACTTCATTGTTGTATCAAACCATCATAATCTTGTGAGTGTGAGTGGTTAGTATTTTAGTCCTCAAAATACATTGTGTGTGGGAGTAGTTGTACCCTTGGAAAGAACTCGACATCTAGCTTAGTGTCGGAAATAGTGTAAGCGAAGTGTAAAGGTTTTCTCCGCGGTGAAAGGAGCTTGTTGACTAGTGAAGTTAAACTCTCGAGTGTGAGACTCGGGAGTGGAGTAGGCAAGGAAAAAGAGTCCTTGTAGGCGAACCACTATAAACAACTTGTTGTGGTTTGATCATCTCTTTCCTTATTTACTTATTACACATTGCTTGCATATTTCATTAACATACTCAAGATCAATATCAATTGATCTTTCAATAAGTTTCAAAACAAAGTTTTAATTGGTAAACTATTCAACCCCTTCTAGTTTTCTATGAAAATAAAGTTTCATTACACTAATTTAAGGAAAATTACAACATTGAAAGCAATAAAATGACTTGAAATTAAAGAAAGCGATAAACTTAATTAACTACGTGACCTAGGCTAATCCAAAGGTAGTCTTCTCTCTTCCTTCCTCTTTCTCTTTATAACATTACGAATTCCACTAGTATTCCCGTTAAATCCCACTTGCAATCTTGACCTTTGATTGCTCGAATTCATCCTAGCCGTTTAAACTACTTTTGCGCCAAAAGTCTTGATAGTGGATTAGAGCAGGTTTAGAGCAATTAAAGAATTTTGGTTGATTGTGGAGGTGGAAGGTAGTGGGTAGGCAAATGGGGTGTGAGGTGGATGCAAGTGGTGGTGAAACCATGGAGGTGGAGGTGGTTTCAGTTTCGATTTGATGGGAGAGGAAGGAGGAAGGTGGTATAAAGTGGGTTTGACCGAGGTTGACTGGGTGGGTTTAGTAATCTGGGTTATAGGATTTGGTGTGGGTTTAATACAAAGGGTCCGGTTTGGTTTAAGTGGTAAAGCCGAGGACCAAAATTGTAATTTTCGAATTGTGAAGGGTTGAGCGTAAATTCCCAAAAGTTATCAAAAGGTTAATATTGTAACATGTGAATATTACAAGGGTATAATTTGATAAGTTTCCATTTTTAAATACCCAAGGACTATTTTTGCCATTTTTGTAACTTGAGGGGTAAAAGTTGCCATTTGTAGAAAACTTTCATCCAGGGACTATTTTGAACATGTTTGATTATCCAAGGACTAAAGTTGACTTTTCTTCCATTTTAAACCTTTAGGGACTAGTTTTCCAATTTGTGAAACTTCAGGGACTGAAAATGACAATTTTGTGAACTTTGATCATTTTTCACTTGTTTTCAATCTTTTTGTACCTGATTCATATAAAACACATTTTTCTTATATGTGTAACATTTATATGGTCATTTGTGTGTTTTTGGCCGTTTTTGTGGGTTTAAATAATATAAAATATATGTGTATTTAGACACATATCATGAACGTATCTGGTTTTTTTGATTCTCGGCCTATCTGAGCCTAATAGACAAAAGGAAGCTTAATAAGGTTGTTTTCAGTGTTTCGCACGTATTTGTGTGGATTCTTCCTGCGCTTAGCTTCTTTGCATTGTGGCAACGCAGGCTTAATAAGGTTGCACCCATGGTGGATATATCTTTTGTCTCGAGTGTTTGCCTATCCGTGACTTCAAAAAGGGGCTGAATGTGAAAGTTGTAATGTATTTGGTGGGTTTCGGGCAATGCTGAAGCTATTTGCATTGTGGTAGGGCAAGCTTAATACGCTTGCAGCCATGGCGAATACATCCTTTTTGCAGCGCCTATCCTCATCTCATAAAAAAACAGAAAAAAAGGGAAAGTGAATTTCAAAAGGCTATTTTCCTTAACAAATGTATACGATAGGATCAACACAATGGGCTCAGAAAATGTTATATATGATACAATGGGAGGGTGCATGTCTAAACCATTGTATTTTATTCTCCCGGTTTTTTATTCTCACGTTTGGGCTTCGATGAAAAATAGGCTTCGATTATTCAGCCCATGAGGCCTGTCTTTTTAGCCTCATATTTCGCTGGCCAGATTTCCTTTACCAATCTTGGTATTTCTGCTTGGTTGTTGACTTGTCTCATCAAAACGCTACACACGCAGATCGTGGATATGCAGATCGTGGTATTTCTGCTTGGTTGGCACGCTTTCACAATTATACATTACATTTGGTTTTAAGTGTGTGTTTGTTGTGGATATGTAGAAATACTAATAACTGTCGTTCTTTAATACCCTTTATTCGGTACCGATGATTATTGCTGTGTACCTGAACGTGGGTTAATCAAAGGTGGTGCCAACTTTTTTTCTACACCTGCAATAACCACTTTGTGTCGCCACTAATTATGTTGGTCAGAAATTCTGGTACTGATGATCATTCCTTGTTTTTTTTTGGCATTTGTGTCGTCACTGATTATGTATGCTGATATAGTACGAGTAAATTGGTATCATTGTCAGAGCCGAACCGGCTCCCATAATGTGAATGCGGGTGGTAGTGATAGAGGCGTGTCAGAAAAGGTTTGATTTATTACTGCTTTGACTACGGGTCAGTTGGTTTCCACAACCGGAGCAGGCCGGGTTCTCACAAGACTATATCGATTCACTCTGTAATACTTGAGGTTCCAAAGTTTAATGCAAAAGGCGTTAGTTGTCAAATGGAGGTTAAAATGCGGTTAATGGAAGTCGTGAAATGTCGGTGAACAACGGTGACTTATTGTTAGTATATAGTTATTATTTTGATAATAGCTTTTGATAATAACTTATGGCGCAATCTTTAAGCTGTTTTGTGTCATGTCACAGGAGGAGCATCAGGTGGGGGGAAGCAACTCATCCAATACTCGGCTGGAAAGAAACTGATGATATTGATACTGAACAAAAACATACGCCATAATCGTGATTACTAATGTACCGTGTTCCATATATCAGGTGAGCCACAAAATTTATCAAAAAAAATTTGTGAGTGTTACTTGATGTTTGTATGATTTAGTTGTAATTGTAAAGTTGTTGCATTAAAAAAAATTTATTTTTTTAGTTTATTAATAGCGGAAGGGATTTGCAGGTTGCGAGTGTTACTTGATCAATTGTGATGCTTTTGTTGCTGCGTATTGGAAACACGGTCGGAAAACATGGAATTAACGGTGAGTTTTTTTTTTCTTTTTAAATTTTTTTTTCTATAAAACGTCACAATTTTGCTAACCTTTTTTTAAATCATTCTTTCTTTTTAGAAAAAGAATTGCACCCTAATTAGGAAACATTATAAACAAGTATATATTAATGTTTGTTTATGATGCATTGTGTTATATGATTAGTTAATTGCATATGGTCATGTTCTGTTTCAGATAATCAGTGGATGAAGGGTGACATCGTCCCGTATCTTGTCGGGGCTGCACGACATCGTGCTTTCAGCCATGGTGGGAGATGTGTGAAGTTTCTAAGTTTATAGCTATGTTGGGTTAATCCTTATTTTTATGTTTATATCGGCTTAAATCTGATACAATCTCTGTGGTCGAATATTGTATAGAGTCGAGGCGATGACTATACTTTTATGCATTTATATTATTGGTAAGTGTGGTTTATCAATTCCCGTATCTTGGCAAGGCAGTCACATCCACGTGGTTGCAGCCATGGCGAGTCTTTGGTACCGCTTCAATACTCGCAGTTACATTATCTCCTTATACCGATATCTTGGCACGGCAATGTGACTTGAATTAGGATTGCAGCCATGGCAGGTATTTTATGTAGGATTTAATAGTGCATATCTGAGCCTTTTACAAATTTTAAAAAACATTTCCTAGAACGTTTAACTTAGTATTTCAAGCGGGAAGCTATACGTAGTTATTTGCAGATAGAATTAATTTCGTTAAATCATTTCTGGATCGTGTAGTTATACTACTATCTGGATTGGTTATTTAATTTTTTCTTTGTTTTATTTCTTTTTGTTTAGAAATGGGTTGTCATCTTGATGTCTGATTTGCATTCTTAGTTACAGAAGCCTGAAGGCGGATCACACATCATTTAAAAATACAGATTCACACTTTTTTTACTGAATGCATCATGCTTTTGGCCCATTCCCGTACGTGACCCATTAAACGACACGAAAATGCATCAAAACACCCCGGCCGCATCGCGGCGGGTTCATATTACTTATTTAATGATGTATATCAGCCATACTCAATATATAACAAGTTTCATGACTTGATAATGTCATGCCTGCATAACTATAATTCCATATTAGCACAGAAGTTTGGCAACATGGTTGGTCACCATCTATGTTGCACGGAAACGCCGTCGGGGTAGCATCTCCTGTAACGGAAATGTTTCTGTACGGAAAATGCTTGGAAACACTTGGAAACGTGGCGGAAACATTTTTGAAAAATGGGAAACGTTTCACATCTTTTGGAAATGCCCGGTGTTGGACAAGAAACGCCTGGAAATGTTACTGGGTCATATTGAAGCCTTTCGGGGCAATATTTTTAACATAAAAAACATTTTTCAAATAATAAAACGACGCAGCAATTGTTGGTGTTCTCACCCCTCTCGTTTCTTCTTGAAGAACATGTATAACTAATCATTCTTTAGCAGGTCTAATCTTTTGCACTATTACAAATTTAGTTTAACTTTGTTAAATCTCATAAGGCACACCCTTTCGACAGTTTAAAAAGATGCCTGCAAATTCAATGTGAGGTGCATCTCTACACATGATCTGTGTAGGAGAACAAAGCATATTCACTTAAGAAACTGATGCAAATAAGACTATAAGTGTACATGCATATTAAAACTAAAATACACATGTTTGTAGCTTTTTGATATTTTGTTTAAGAAAACTGTTTGTGAATCAAATATAAGAGTAATTGCAACTGTTGTTAAAAAATAAAATAGTGATGACAATATATAGATATTAAATTTTAATCTTTTGTAATTATTACATGTACCAGTTGTAATTTGGAATGTAGACGCTTTCATGGTTGACAAATCTTTTGCATCTAGTATTGAACTTTGATTAATGACATTTTGGTGATAATAACTCGATGATGGATGTTTGATGTTTATTTAATTTATTAATAAATATATATAGAATTATATAAAATATACAAACATTTCTGGCCGTACCCGTTTCTTAAATTTTGGGATATTGGCGTTTCTAAGTACCCGTTTCCGTCCCCGACCCCGTTTCCATATCCGTCCCCGTGCAACATAGGTCACCATCTCAAATTGCTGACTAAACCGGGTAGGTTTGACAGTTTAGAGTTAAAAAACAAACAGACTTAATTAGAATGTCTACTTAACCATCTCAAACCGAAAAAATTTGGCCTCAAAAAGGCTAAATTAAATCTCCACGATCAAATCTAGCTCCACGGCTTTGAAAATGTATCAGGGCTCGATCAAGTGATTCAACAAAGCGATCAGACCTTTTGAGCATCTTTTTCAAGTGCAGTAGCGGAACATTGTGTCAAGGTGAAGGTAATTTAGAACTTACCTAAGGACGCAAAGTTGTTCATGTTATATATTACGTGTATTGCTAAAAGAGACAAACACGATAATAACGAGATAAAGATGAAGTGTAGAAAATAGTACCCTAAACCGTTTGATTGTTTAGACCCGAAGAACACGAACAAAGAAAATGTTAAGGCCTATGAATCTCACAGTTTCCTTAAGACAGATTCTTCCTCTCCACGGTGTTTGAGAATCATGAACGTCTATCTCACAGGATAAAACAACAAGGAACAACCCCGTTAGCACAAACGAGTTATTAAGGCGAACCAATATGTTCCTTCCCTCTATTACGAATGAATACACACAATGAAGCAAGATAAACAAAGGGAGAGGATATTAATAGTATTTCTTGATGTGTTAGAAATGAGAATATAGCTCTCAAGATATATTGAAAGGAGTTTAAAAAAAACAATCGATAATTAATCATATTAATGGCTCATTAACACAAAATTAATTCGGTTGTTCACTTAACCATACATTAACTTCATATTAATACCCATTATTGTATTTGATGATCATCAATTGTCATTCGGACCCACCATTTGACCAATTTTTCCAACAATCCCCCACATGAATGAAATTGATAACGGGAAACAAAATTTAACGACTCAATGTTGTAATAGAGTTTTGCAGTTGATATTTGCGTAGGATTGGTAGGTGTTACCCTTTGAACCTTCCCTCGTGAAGTATACTTAGCCTCCTAGCAACCAGTACAACTCGATGTCCTTGAACTGTCTGTTGTTTGTGGAGACGACAATATATATTCACACAAATGTCTCCTTGATACATTTTGGTTCTCATAGTTATGTTCATTATGGTCATGAACATTATCCTTGTTCTATGCGAGCTTATAAAAATTGCGCCCCAACAATTTCCTTCGGAGCGACCCTATATCTCTCTAACATAGGTAATTCTCCATTAATCATTAAAGGCCATATGCTTAACCTCATATTGTCAATATTATAGAATTGACTAGGAAGTTTACTAACTCCCTTAACTGAATGTGGAGTTTATATCTCCCACACATCGACCTTCGTTTATACAAGTAGGTTGTTCTATTGAACCCATATATTGGGATCTCAAGTAAGTTGTGTTAGGTTTTCCTTCATATAAACATTTAAAGAGCTTTAGTCCCATTTCCTCTTACGATTTGCTAACTAACTCTCACATTTAGAATTTTACAAGCGGATCCGCAATGTTATTCTATGACTTCACATTATCGATAGGGATAACTCATGTTGAGAGTAGTTGTCGATCGACATGATATGTCTCAGATACATTCAAGTTTCGTTCAACTCTTTAAATATATCATGCTCCTGTAATTCTTAAGTATTCCAACTAGGCAAGAACTTCACGTTTGTTGATGTCCTTTTGAGATCTAGCTAGGCCAGAATCCCCCGCATGAAATATATCTCAAGAATTTTGTAGAAAGGCTCTCCCTTTTAATGTATAAATCTCGTTTATAAGATTTTTTTTCTCACAAAAATATGACGTCACGAACATTTGTAATTTATCACTACACAAGTTTCAAGTGTATACACACCTTTTGAATGTTTTATGTTAAATATTTTTCGTATCATAATTAACAGATTTCAAATCTAGCATGCTATAGACCAAGGAATCTAGCTTATGACAAAAGATGCATAATTATGATTACTCATAGCTTCATCTACTAACATTATTCTTTTAAACAAACCACCACCTTAAACTACATATGTTTTAGGAGGATCCCAACAGATATTTGTGTAAGTCCTACACTTACAACATGTCATTTGTATTCACTTGTGATTATATATATGTAATCACATTAATCTCTTATCATTATATGATTATCACAACTTACTTATTATGTGATTATAATCATATAGAATCAATGTGTAAATCATTTAACACATCAAAATATGTCCAATGTAAATAATGAACAATAGCTCACTTTGGATGACAATCACACCATTCAAGTTAGTTACATAAACTAACGTAATTTGTTTGTCATCTATATGTTTTTTTTTCTCTTGACATTTCACAATGTCCTACACGGTTATGTTCAACATTTAGTCATTTATTAAATAATGACAAACCATTAGATTATTAGCGATATGAGTTATAACAAGTCTTGACAATTATTCATCTTTCTAGAATAAAAAATAGTTTGATTATTCGTAACAATATTCACAACATCCAAACTTTCAATACTCGGTACAAATTCGAGCAACTCTCATGTTGCAAAATTAGTTTAATAGTGCCAAACAACATCGCACCAAACAACTTTAAATGTGCACTACACAATATTTTACTCTAAATAATACCAAAAAAGCATTGAACATCGCACAAAACATCACATAATTATGCATTAAAACAACCCAAAATTCAACACAAGAAAAATTAAACCTCTTATCTTTGTACCAAGCTGCGATCAAATGATTCTTTCGTTAGAAGTCAAGTTTAATGTGTTAGTTAATAATTGCAAAAAAAATTGGGTGCAAAACTCATTTGTTACTACGCGAATAACGCATTCTCCACGAGTGCGCAGCTGTGACAACAAATATTTTAGATTCCAAATAATACCAAAAAATTTATATTCCTCAAGAATGGGTTTAATCTCAACATTTAATAAAGAAACCAGTACTGGTTAGACAAACCAATATCATGACGAGATTTCAGCCAACATGCTTTGAACACTCTATAGTTCTATCATAATGTAATAATATCGAATTTCCGCTATAACAAATATCACAAACAGTATGTTTATCTCTATTCTTTACACAAGATTTTACAATATAACTATAGCTTTCCGTAAGATCATACCATCTAAACAAAATCAAAAGTATTGAGCAGATCTTATCAAAAAAAAAAAAAAAAAAAGTATTGAGCAGATAATTGTTTTAAATGATAGTGTCAACATGATTACTCATAAGTTTCGTTTCATTTGACACAAATTAAGGCAGAAGGTGACGTGACACCTGTTTCAATTAATTCTTCATGTTATAATTACTTAATATGCATTAGAACTATATGAAGCAAGTTGAATTCATATACAAACTTGAAATCAAACAAGTTATTTCTCTTACTACGTAGATATTAGAAGGACCGCAAAGGCTCAAACCATTCCCATATTTTCACTAACATGTTTGGTGTGTGGGAATGGGAATCAAGAATGGTGTCCTTTCCAATACTGATGTTTGTTTAGTCTTAAATAATTATTGGAATGGAAATTATATACAAATAAATGATTGTACTAAAAGGGATTGAGTAAAATAAGAATGCATCTTTACAAACTTTACCGCTTTTGGTACGTGTATTTTTTAAGTTTTAGAATAGCAATATACTTTTCAAGTGTCTCGTTTTGAGTGCGCAGACGTTTTTAAGTTGTAAAATAGTAATGTCTTTCATAAGTGTTTCAATTTGAAGCGTCATACTTTTCATAAGTATTCCAATTCAGACGCCATTAACGTCTCAAATGGAACACTTACGAAAAGACATCATATTATACTGTTAAAAAGACACGATCAAATTGTAACAATAGATGAAAGTATACTACATAAAGTTGAACGAAAAATAATACACGTACCAAAATGATACGTTTAGAAAAATATATAACTATTTAACGGCTAAAACCTGTACTAAAAAGACACCAAAGAGGTGGGGTTTGATACTATGATTCCCGGGCCCAATGTCTATTATCAAACCGATACCAATTACTATTCTGAGTATCAAACTAAACGGCACCAATCATATGTCATTTATTGATAATCATCAATGCAATTAAATCACATAAATAACGAGTGATGGAAAACATTTAGTTTTCTTTGACAAAACAGTAGCCTTCTTTTTCTTTGACAATATATAATAAAATATATATTATTATTTTTCCTTGTTTCTAAGAAACCATAACAGTCGCATGTAATTGTCAACATTAACTTTCAATAGATACTTGACAAAAAAACAAAAACCAAAGTTGTTTAGTATTTCCAGAAACATTTTACTTAGACATGTGCGAAAACATACTTATTTTGCTATTTCTAAAAAGAAAGAAAAAAAAAAAAATCCTCTAATAACAACGACACATAATCTGTCTTAAGAATGTTATATATTAAGTGTATTTCTACAAGAGACAAACACGATAATAACAAGATAAAGATACAGTGTAGAAAATAATACCGTAATTGAGGTGGCAAAATAATGCCTGGAGAAGAAAAGATGATTTAAATGGGCACATTTTAGAAGATTTTGCACATTTAGCCATCTTCTTTTTGAAATTGCATACATAGCCCATTGAAAACTTAAATGTATATAAACAAGACTTTTTTCTCTCAATTGTTGAACATTAACGATCGCTTTAAAGATTTTTTATATAATATATTTATTTTGTTAATATAAATAAGATATTACGTTTAAGGAATTTATTTAGTCGTTTTAGGTATTTTATTACGCGATTTGATATAACGTGCCTGCTCGTTTGGCGTCTTGCTTAGCCCGTGCCCGTTTAAGCCCGTGCCCATTCTAGCCCGTGCCCGCTTTAGCCGTGCCGTGCTTCGCCCGTTTGCCACCTCAACCGTTTGATTGTTTAGACCCGAAAAATACAAACAAAGAAAATGTTGAGGCTTGTGTATCTCACAGTTTTTCTTATGACAGATTTGTCCTCTTCCTGGTACTTGAGAATCATTAATGTCTATCTATCATGATACAACATCAGTGGATAACCTCGTTATCACAAACAAGTTATCAAGGTGAACCAATATGTGTATTCCCTCTATTACGAATGAATACACACAATGAAGCAAGATAAACAAAGGGAGAGCATATGAATAATATTTCTTGGTGTAGTAGAAATGAGAATATAGCTATCAATTTATAGTGAAAGGAGATTAAGAAAAAGCCGTCAATAATTAATCATATTAATGGCTCATTAACATAAAATTAATCCGATCGTTACATTTTTTTTATTATTTTTTTCTTTTTTAGTAAAAGGTCTTTCACCCGATAAAATAAAAAGTGATTTTAAAAAATAAGCCCCAACCACTTCATTAACAACCCTCATTCCCGTCATTACATTTGACCATACATTAACTTCCGTATTAATACCTATTATTGTATTTGATGACCATTAATTGTCATTCAAACACATTTGACAAAATTTTCCAACAGTCGAAAGTCATTTAATGGACTCTATAAGGTTTAAACTTTAAATGGTACTCTATCGAATATTACTTGCTATATGCACCTATAGTAAACTATATGTACCTTTTCTTATACATATCAATTTATGTATATCGTAGCTTCAAAATTAAAAAATACTTGCAGAAAGTGATTGGTAAATATCAAGAAAAAAAGGTCATTCACTTGATCTTTCCAATTTATTATGCATCATGAAACTGGTAAGTTTAAATCAGGTCTCCCACAAAAAGAGGGAAGATATCTGCTTTAAGATAACAAACAAATCTGAATTTACTTATCCCATCACACTTCCAACACTTCAATGAACCCAAAAGAAACCAAAGAAGTATTTATTAAGCTATTTAAAACAATTTCATGCTATTTCTTCTCTATACCAAACTTTCTCCAAGAACTGCCTAATTCATGCCTTATATATACACCCAAAACACCATTAACTTCTCACCACCAAACTTTAAGCTCCTCAAGGTGAAGTAGCAGCATTCCTCACAAAATTATCCATGTCGACAACTAGGCGTCTTCCAACTCCAGGAAAAGCAACTGTGTTGGCACTTGGTAAGGCTTTTCCGAGCCAACTTATTCCACAAGATTGCTTGGTCGAAGGGTTTTTCCGTGATACCAATTGTGCCGATTCTGCCATGAAAGAGAAGTTGGCACGCTTGTGTAAGAAAATTTTTCTAGTTAACTAAATGCACTTGTATATGCTGGTCACATTTATTCCTTTTCACGTACATGACTTTTAAAGATCTAAATCTACATATATCATTGTTTGCATGTGTATAACATTCAATTTATATACAGATATATTTTTTGCCAACTTTTGTAATACCTTTATATAATTAAATTTCCATTGTTTTCTTGCATTGGTAGGTAAAACAACTACTGTGAAAACCAGATACACGGTAATGTCGAAGGAAATCCTTGACAAATATCCAGAACTAGCACGAGAAGGCTCAGCAACTATCTCTCAAAGGCTCACTATAGCAAATCAAGCTGTAACGGAGATGGCAAAAGAAGCTAGTTTAGCATGTTTCAAGCAATGGGGAAGGTCTGCTGAAGACATCACTCATGTAGTCTATGTTTCCTCTAGTGAAATCCGGCTCCCAGGAGGTGATCTTTTCCTTGCTAGCGAGCTTGGACTAAGAAACGATGTTAATCGTGTAATGCTTTACTTTTTGGGATGCTATGGAGGTGTTACAGGCCTTCGAATTGCTAAAGACATCGCAGAAAACAACCCTGGAAGCCGAGTTTTGTTGACGACATCTGAGACCACCATTTTAGGGTTTAGACCACCAAACAAGTCCCGTCCATATGATTTGGTTGGTGCTGCACTTTTTGGAGATGGTGCTGCAGCTGCAATTATTGGAGCAGACCCAATCAGTGTTGAGTCCCCCTTCATGGAATTGAGCTATGCTGTTCAGCAGTTCCTCCCAGGGACTCAAAATGTGATTGATGGGAGGCTTACAGAGGAGGGTATCAACTTCAAGCTTGGACGGGACTTGCCTCAAAAGATCGATGATAACATTGAAGCATTTTGCAAGAAGTTGATGGAGAAAGCCGATAACTTGGAGGACTTTAACGATCTATTTTGGGCAGTACACCCTGGTGGTCCAGCGATACTGAACAGATTAGAGACTACCTTGAAGTTGAAAGGGGAGAAGTTGGATTGTAGTAGGAGGGCTTTGATGGATTTTGGGAATGTGAGTAGTAACACTATAATTTACGTGATGGAGTATATGAGGGATGAGTTGATGAACAAAGAGAAATCAGAAGAATGGGGGCTTGCTTTGGCTTTTGGCCCTGGGATAACTTTTGAAGGCATTCTTCTTCGTAGCCTCAATTAAGTCGAAATGGAGAGACAACTCTATTTTAGGATTCAAGTATTACCAGCTAATAGTTCTTATTAGAATGTTTCGTGTTTAAATTCTACCATGTATCGTGACAGGGTAGGATTCAAATATTTCCTTTCAAGTGTAATTCCTATATGTTGCAAAAAACATTAATATCCGAGTTTTAATTTTCGAAAGCTTTGTTCAAGTATCTTTATGGAAATTCAATCAAATGTTGTGCTCATGATTAGGATAACTAAGCACTGTATGAATATTGATATTCAGATGAATCAAGTCAGGATTCATTAACAGTTAAATATTGATATTCAGATGAATCAAGTCAGGATTCAAGATAAACAAACTGGATTCTAATATTTAATTTGTAGTGTATTAACACAAGCTGATGACGTATAGTCTATATCCGGGTCACGAACCGCCAAAGCCCATCTTGATAAGCCCAAGACGAACCGGGCTACGCCGATAAGCGTTTAGGCCCACGAAGGCCCAAATACGAATCTATTTACGGAATAGATATCGGATATCTCTTAATCAAGGAGATAATCATGCCCCAACCGACTTAGGCGGGATCGCCGAAGGTTGAGGAACACGGAACCAACAAGGATTCCGTGCGTATATAAAGGAATCACATCCTCGTTAAAGTACGATCTCAAAACCCTAACTCACCTTTAACCCTAAATCGATTACTTACTCTCACGCGGAGGATAATCGTGGAGACAATCCCATGATAAGCCTAACGGTGTTTTCTGTCTTTAGTACGCGGTCTCAAGCAACAATCATTAATGGTACGAGAACCGGACTCCGAACAAGGAACGCCTAACTTTTGTATCAACAAGTGGCGCCATCCGTGGGACCATTCACTAAGAACTAAGACTAGAATGACGAAGCATGGAAATCGGCGATCGCAAACAGACCTTCTTGGAAAGAAGCCGCACATCGGTTCGACTTCCAGCGGACTCCTAGGACAACCAATCTTGCTAAAACAAGGGATCAAGCCGGGCGTGGTCTTCCTACAGGTGGAACCGCTCGGGGACAACCTGCACCACCACAACCACCACTAACGCGGTGGATCCATCTGCATTGCTCTTACCACTCCCTTGATCGGTGCTGAGACCGGCGACAAAGGCACCGGATGCACCGGATAGAAACAAGGGCATAGCGGTAGAAGCGAACACCCTTGCTTTAGAAGGGTCGCACCGGAAGTAACACCAAGGGATTTCGTATCCCAAAATTACGAAACCTTGGCCGCCTCATGGAAGAGGAAGCTAGAAAGAGGTCGGTCGAGCTCAAAAGCGACTCGGTTTGACTGAGTCTGAAACCTCCCACCGCGTCGGAAGGAGAAGCGGCCGAGACAACCGCCGACCCCTGTTTAACAGAATTGGGAAAAGGTTGAGGATGATGGACGCCCAACTCACAAGACCGGAAGGAAGTGAGGAGGATGAGCGGCATACCGGTGTCCACACCGGACTTGGTAGCCGCAGAATAGGAGAGACAGACTTGGGCGGCGATATTCCCAGTGAAAGCCCTTGATACAAACTCGAGGCGATCGGCGTAAGCGCCAAGGAGGAAAATTCGTTCTGGAAATTCCTCCGACAACGGGATAGTGAATTTGGACAACGAAGTCCGTAAGCGAGATATAATGACCAGGAGGATGAAGATATATCTTTTCCATGGCGCCGTCAAAAGGTGGATGCGTTCACCGGCGCATCGGTGACTTCTCGAGAGAACAAAAGGAGGCGCATGCTGCTAATGTAAAACCTATGACGAACAGTGATCCAGATGATCACCTCAAAATTTTGAATCGGCCGCTACAATTGAAAACCGCCACACCTGTATGGTGCCACATGTTCAACTCCACTTTGGTGGGAAACGCGGGCGGTTCAAACAAGCTTCCACGCAGAAGCATCAATGGCTTTGAGGAATTGAGAAAGGTGTTTAGCCGAACTTTACTCGGTGGAAGAAGTGCGCTAAAAATCCTGCTGAACTCGCCAGGTAAAGCGCCAAGGAGAATCTAGCGCATTCATGGAACGCTTCAAAGACGAATGCATGCAAGTTAAAGCATGCCCTAAAGTGTTAAAGATTTACGGTTTCATAAATGGGATTAATAACCCGAGAACTCATCAAGAGGTTGAGCGACAAGATTCCGAAACCTTGATGAACTCATGAAACGTTCGGTCCTTCGTCGAGGAGAAGTTGCCGCAGCAGATAGCAAAAGAAACTATTCGAACTATCGGTCACAGGAACAACTGGAGACAATCCACCGACCGGAGTAGTAACCGTAATAGGAGCTATCGCAATGAGAATGGAAGGATAATGACAAATACACCCCATCGACCAAAACTCCCAAGGAAATACTCGCAAGCGAAGGTGCGAACTTCCCAAGATGCCACAAATCGCACTCCGGAGGATCGGCGCACCGGAATGGATAATGTGACTACCACGCACGGAAGGGCCACACCACTAACGAATGTGTCCAACTACGCCGACTTATTGACAAAATGGTTAAAGAGGCGGTTGACCATTTGGTCAAAAACATAAAGGAAGGAAAGGATAGGCGGAAGAGTGGGAACAAGAAAGAGACACCCAAAGACAAGGCCGACACCATCTACATGATACAATCATGGCGGTGGGTCACTAGGCGGAAGGTCGACGGGGAGTTTTCTCGTGGGGCGAAATCTCTTTCCCCACCTTATCTGCGGACAACGCGGTGGTGGAACCACTCACCATAGAGATAAGTGCGGGGTCACGACATCCACCGCATGTACATTGATGGTGGAGCATCTGCGGACATCATGTATGAACATCGCTTCAAGCGATCGCGGACTGAAATCTGTGATCGGTTAAGCCCGGTCGAACGGCTCTAACGGGTTTTACGGTGAAAAGATATGGCCTATGGGCAATACGATTACTAGTCGAGATCGAAATGAAAACACTCTGCGACGGCTGGATGGAATTTATGGTGATCAATCTCCTCGCCATACAATGGCATTATTGGGAGGCACGGATATCGACTATCTTGCGATGCCATCAACGACGGGATGCTTAAATTCCCGGTGGAAGGTGGTATTGTTACTCTTCACAATGCCACTGCACCGCATAGAGAATGTAACACGATTACATGCGAACGGCACCGATTCGAGCAGCAACCAAAGTTCCAAACACGAAGGTTGCAATTCACCCTGAATACCCGGAACATGAAATATCCATCGGAGGGTCACTGTCGGACGACGGCAGAGCAGCTGTATATGCGCTCCTGCAAAAGAACTTGGACATTTTTGCATGGGAGCCTAAACACATGACTGGGTACCACGCTCAATACAGAGCATAAAGCGAGAATCCGACAAGGATACTCACCCATACGCCGAAGAAGCGGGACGGGCTCCAGGCGCAGTAATCTGGCAGAGGTACACAAGCTAGTAGGCGGGAATTATGCGGAAGTCTACTATCATGGTGGCTTTCAACCAGGTCATGGTAAAGAAGAGCGATGGTAGCTGGCGGATGTGCGTGGACTTCACCGATCTTAACAAAGCATGTCCACAAGACTGCTATCCACTACCAGAGATAGACTGGAAAATAGAGTCTTTGTGCGGGTATCCATTAAAGTGTTTCCTCGATGCATACAAAGGATATCATCAAATCCAGATGGCTAAGGAGGACGAGGAAAAAACGGCCTTTCACACAAGCCAAGGGTATCTTGTTACACAAAATGCCCTTTGGCTTGAAGAATCTGGCGCCACCTATCGTTTAGTAGATAATGCTTTCGAAAAACAGGTGGGCCGCAACCTAGAGGTCTATGTTGATGACCTGTGTTAATACAAATAAACCGTAAAAACGTTTATTTATATTTTACGATATTCTAAATGTTTTGTCGATAACAAATGTAAAATCATTTTAACGAAACTAATAGAGTCGTAAATAGTTTGAGTTAATAGTTTTCTAACACACTTAAGTTGTCACATAAAACACTAAAACAAGTATAAGTGATTTTATGATTTAGATACATATGTACAACAACTAGTGTTTACATATTGGGTTAAACATATACTTAAACTAAGTATACTAAAATGGGTAAAAACTAAGTGTATGCTAAAATGGGTAAATACAAGTATATACTAAATGGGTAAATACTTGCAAATGGTTTTGACCCATAACCCATGGTTTATATATACCACTTAACCAAGTTCATTGTATCTAGAAAGAAACCATGGATCAACCCATAACCCATGACCCATGACCCATAACCAAAAATACCCATGGGCAAAGAGAGCGGACCATGGATCCCTAGCGTTGTGCTAGCGGATCCCTTGTGGTAGGAATCCGTGGGATCCGGAAGCAGAAGAGAATTTCCTCTATAAATAGAGAGCCATTTCTTCCTCTCTAGGTGTGCTTTTACACACATACTTCCCAAAGTATTCTAACCTCTAACCTCGGATCTAAGTGATCTATGTAGTTTGTCTTTTGTTTTGTGTGATCTACTAGGTTCCTCTTAAAGGAGAGATCACCGCCCCCTTGAAGACGTGCAAGCTCAAAGTCCATGAGTTGCCATGTTTCGTCATCATCAAGACTACTAAGGTTCTCTTGTTGATAGTTCTTCCTTTCTCCATAGATGTTGGGTTGAAGGCATTAGTGAAGAATGCCGAAGTGTCAAGATGAAAGCATTAGTGAAAGGTGCTCATCATCCGTGTCAAATCATTAGTGAAGGATGCTAAAGGTGTCAAGGCGAAGGCATTAGTGAAGGGTGCCAAGCGTTGTGTCAAAGGCATTAGTGAAGGATGCCAAAGAATCAAATCAAGTAGCATTTGGGAAGAATGCCTAGGTCGTATAATCGATGAGGTGCATCGTTATACATATATGTATTTGTTTATATACAAGGATGGTGATATCCTTGATGGTGTTGTAACAAGGAGTAGATCTCCTTGAGATTAGGTGTTGTGTCGTGAAGGTGTAGTTCACCTAAGGTGTGAAAAAACTAGGTGCTTAGCCTAGTACCTAATAAAGGGTAGCGACGTTGTGAAGGATTAGTTCTCTAAGGTGTGAAAGAACTCGGTGGTTAGCCTAGCATCGTATAAAGGGTAGGTGACGTTGTGTTAGGTGTGGTTCGCCTTGGTGTGAAAGAACCTGTATTTAGCTTTGTAGGAAAAAGGTTAAGCGGCGTTGTGAAGGCTTCTCCGCCACAAGGAGTTGGTGTAGTGCTTACGAACTCTCGAGTAGGTGACTCGGGAGTGGAGTAGCAAGGAAGGTGTCCTTGTGGCCGAACCACTATAAATAACTTGTGTTGTGGTGATGTGCTTTTACTCTTTATATTTCATTTCACGCTTATATATCCATCTATCAACGTCCAACATAAACAATCAAATAGATTGACATAAGTCGATCTAAATATTTAAAAGGAAGTTTTAAATTGGTAAAACTATTCAACCCCCTTCTAGTTTTCCACAATTGGCATCGAGCTTCGTTACCAAGTTTCTTAAAGTATGTTGTACTTAAAGACTTGATACGATCCGTGTATGTTTGAAAACTACAAAGAAGGATTTTTTTTTGGGTCATATTTTCTTTTAAAATCATTTGGTTGAACATTGATAGATGATTCTAACCACTTTTGCTCTTAAGAAATTTTCATGCTAGAATCTCTCAAAAATCTTCATTCAAAGAATAATGAAGTCAACATTCAAGGAAGGATCTAAAAGGTGATCACAAATTACGTACACCAAGTACAAAGGATTACTTCTAAAGCCCATGAAGTATTTTTGGTATTATACCAAATCAAGAAGCATAGAGGTATGTTCTACTCTTCATTAGATACGTTACATGAGTTTCATTTATTGTCATAAGTTATTTTTACTTAACTAATCACTAACATCATTAGAAGTCTCTTTCGTCACCTTCTCATCTTTTTCAACACAAGGAATGATATTATATTTTTTTTAACTAACGCCGTCATCACATATGAACCCTCGATATGTGATTCATCAAAAATCATCATTCAAAAACAATCCTTATCTAATACCTCCATTTTTTTTGTTGGGTAAGCTAATTTATAAGCCTACTACAAAATAATACCAAACAACTCCTTTTCTGTCCACAGTAGCCGGATCCCTCTAGTTGTACTAGCCGGATCCCAAATGCAAAGGATCCGGGGGAACCGTGGAATAGAACTCAGCTATACGCTTTCAAAAATTCACCACTGATCTTTTTCCCTCTACTCAAATAACACTAAAACGACCAAGCTACTGAATCCATCCTCATTGGCCTCCATACTCTCAAGTATTCCTTCCTAGAACATCATTGTAAGTAATTACATTAACTTGTTCTAATCTTCATCATCCTCATCCTAGGGTTTATGGTCTCTTAATTTCTAATCAGTTAATTTAATTAGGGCTTTTTTAATTAATCATGAAAGGGGCTTTTAAACAAAATCACATTGTGTTCACAACATTGTTAATACAAATCAAAACCATAAACCCATCCCAACTAATTTTACCTAATTGGAAAATTTGTATTTTTAGGACCAACCATGCCCAAAGCTACTCAACAAGATCATCATGACACCGTCCACTACCTTACTCATTACTATCGTAAAAAGGGGTTGACCAAAACCGACCGTAAAATTTTCAAAAGCCTTGTAAAACGACTTATCCACGAAGGTCGTGTAGTCAAGGAATGTTTCCTTGAAGATACCGACATTCGTCAAGTTTTCTCGACAATCAACTTTGATTGTCTCCTTGACATAGATGAACAAATTTGTCCGGTTTTCATTTTTGAATTTTACAAAAGCTTTAGGATCATTCGAAACGTCAATGATAGCATTTCAATCGCTTTCATCATCAATAAACAAAACTTCACTCTCCCTCTCAACACCTTTGCTCAAATTCTTCGCATTCCTTGTGAAGGAATTTGTATGTACTCTCAAGATTGGGCAATTAACGCTCAAAACCTTGCACTTGATCCTAAGCCTCTCTATAACACTCCTATTGATGAACCCGAAACCATCCGAGACACTATTTTCAAAATAAGAATCGACCAATCCCGTTTCGACCGAAACAAGAAGCTCATTCACCGTAATCCCTTTCAAATGGAACTTTTCGAAATGCACCCCATGTTTAGAAAATGGGAAGAAATCCTTAGGAAAACGCTATTAGCCTAGTTGGAAACAAAGATCATCCAAACGCATGTCTTGTGCAAATGATCTATTGTCTTATCCATCAAAGGCCATTTAATCTTGCCTATTACATGGTAAGGAGAATGGTCGGTATTCAAAGCTTCCAACATGGTACTTCCGTATGGTATGCTTCTAACACGACTTTGTAAGTATGTTGGTACATTGCAACCATCTCCTATCAACAATGATCATTATCTTTCCGATCACGTCATGGTACCTCTTACCAAACGACCCTCTAAACGGTTCATGGTCAATGCAGAGCAACCGAAGCTCTCTCGGACTCCTCGGCCGGTGAAGAAGAAGAAGATGAAGAAGATGTCGACCCCGTAGCCAACATCAAATTGGAAATCCTTGAATACCACAAACAACTTCCGACCATTCCAAACGAAACCATGAATTTAAGCAATTGAGGGGCATGATCCAAAACCTCGCATACAACCTCACTAAGCCGTCAAAAGGAAAAGAAAGGATTGACGAAAGAGACAATAGGATTGTGCTTGTTTTCTTTATATTATGTTTGGATAATTACATTTTAGCATTTTCGGTTTATGATTATTTGGATATTGTCTTTAACTAGTGTTTTGTGATAAACATACTGCTTCTACCATCTATCCGTGGATTTACTAGTGTGGATAAAGCTGCGCATCATTTACGTGTAGGTTACGTGTTGGTTACGATCTGCGGATGCTGGGATCCCTAGGATTAGCCTAGCGGATCCTTCCTTGAGGGAACCGTGGGATCCGTGACATCGGATCAAGAATACAACATTCAAGACATCAAAATGCTTTCTAGATAACATCACATTAGCTTAGCATATGTTTTTAGAATCGATAACGCTACTGCGCGTCGTTCGGGGTCAAGGAAACTTCCTTTTCTTGAGCAAGTTTTATAACACCCTAGGAAAGTGAACCTAATCGTTGTAGTGTAGTAATTAGGGTAAGCCACGGGTATTGATATCGTTCTCTGGGGAATAGGAATGCTAGTGAGAAGTTACTACGCTAAGGTTGAGGTTGAGGAAGATTATTTTTTATCTTTTTATGTTTTTAGAAATTGAAAAGGTACGAATCTCGGGTATTGGATTTGGGGTTGGTATTGCTACCGATTACTCTACTATTATCTAATTATCTAAGCTAAGGTTGTGATAGTCTATGTCTAATTTGATGTGTACTCGTATGATAGTTTAAAGATGTGTTTACTTAGGTTTTACTACTCCTTAATTATCTCCTATTGATGGTTGATTTGTCACGTCCTTATTCCTAGTTGCGTTGTGATTCTAAGGCTATAGGGCGTGCTTGTTTCCCTAACTCTTTGAAATTACCAAAGGGTCTTGTTTACAAATCCTCTAGTGATTTATAGACGCCTACTCTACGGTTGTCCTTGAATACTTTATCCTACAATTACCTAGATAATTATATTCTAAAGTTCACAAAGAAATGTCAAGCATTAATACACAACAGAATAATCTAGCGCACTCTAGATCATTAGTCAACTAAGATAAGTATCAACCAATCAATATTCAATAATTAAGTTTCATATTCCTAAGCAAACACACAAATAAATTAGCCGGACATGGAGAACATGCAAGCATACACACAAATAATCAAAGACATAATTAAATTAATGAAGTAAATACTTATCTTGATGTATAATAGGGTTTAGAACCCTAAAATACTGCACAAGAAAGCCTTGGTTCGGTTTTAGGTTTTACCCAAAAGACTACACCCCAAAACCTGAAAAATTGGATTCTATATATAAGATTACATCTCGGCGGCGTCACCTTATGTTTCGTGGCCGTCGTGTCGCCGTCATTAGGGTTTCGTCTTGGCCACGTAAACCTTTCGACGGCGTCACCTATGATTGTGGCCGCGTCCCTTGACTCACGGCGCCGTCGTGGCTGCATCTAGGCGTCACGAGTAGCGACGGCCTATTCCTTTAGAACGACGTCGTCCCTTGAAAACATGCAATTTCG